>OY757917.1:18867319-18872319 GCA_963585895.1 Sepioteuthis lessoniana | reverse complement strand
ATATATATATATATATATATATATATACTCACGCACAACACAGTGAAACAGAGACAGAGAAAATACTGAAATAGACAGAGATCAATATATGTATATATGTATCATCATCATCGTCAAGTCACGTAGCTAGCACGGATTATATATATATATATATATAAAGAGAGAGAGAGAGAGAGAGAAAGATACAGACAGAGACTGAGATAGACCTACAGAGACACAGAGCGACAGAAGAAGATACGAAAATACTGCGATAGATTGGGAGATATAAATATAGATAGACAGACTGAAAAAGAAACTGAGAGACGGAGAGAGATACAAAAATATTGAGATCGATAGATAAGAAGATATATATATAGAGAGAGAGAGAGAGACAGACAGAAGAAGATAGAGAAAAAGATATGAAAATACTGAGATATATTGATGAATAAATACGAAGACTGAAATAGATAGATAGATAGATCTAAGAGAAAAAAGAGTAATAGATACTTTACTAAAATCTTAATACAAATACAATGTTTATTTACATTCATATAAATCATACATATATATTGTAATCCACGGACAGACTGTTTCGTTGTATCACAACTATTCAATGTGGCTAGACACGTAGGACGCTTGAAGCTGGGATCGAAACCCGCCCAACTTTACGCTTAGTTAATAGACGACACACGTCAGCTCGGGAATTATAAGGAATTATGTAGTAGCTTTCGTTTATTTACAATTTGCCTTACCGGATACCAGAGTGCTCATTCTTGTTCCCCGACAAGAATTCAGGGTGTACATTTTCAGGTAATTGTCAAGAACAAGTGTGAAACTGTTTTTGCTTCTATTTTTTTACGACAAGGTCCCAGTGATGGATGTTGCAATTTTGATCAGGTTTAGAAAATAATCTGACTGGTTTCGGTGTATTCATTAAATAATTTTTAATATCTAAAACACCACGCCCCCAAGCTAATGGATATTTTATTTCCTGTAAGTAGTTGGCAACCATAATCGAGGGTGACCCGAAGGCTCCCTTTTCGATAGCTACTACACTAAGGTGTAGGAGAGGGTGCAACTCCTTTCACTGGATTGCTCCACTTTACTCTTGATCCATACTTTATAAGCTGAGTGGAGTGTTAAGCAAGGAGGCATCAAGTACCATTTTTTGAGTCTTTGGTATTACTCGGCCTGGGATTGAACCCAGGCCTCCCGGGCCATTGGCAAACACTCCAACCATCACGTAAGGCTCCGAGTATTAGTATAGCTCAGTTTAATTTAAAACAAGGCCATAACTACGGGGAACCAGGTAAGAGTCGAATTCACTAAATGGTTTGAAAACTTGCCTTGCCGGTTAATTACGAGAGTCGTCCAAGAATTGTATTCATTGTGTTAGTTTGTGTGTGTTCTACGTGCGTGTATTTGTTTGTGTAAGTTTGTGTGTATGTTAGTGTATATGTGTTAGTGTGTGTGTGAATGTATGTATTTGTGTGTGTGTGTGTGAATGTATGTATTTGTGTGTGTGTGTGTGAATGTATGTATTTGTGTGTGTTTGTGCACATGTGTTAGTGTGCGTGGGTTTGTGTGCATGTGTTCACTTGTGTTTGTGTATATATTCATATGTCTGTGTGTGCTTGTGTGCATGTGTTTGTGTGTATGTAAATATGTTAGTGTGTATGGGGGGTGTTATTGTGTGAGTGTGTTCTGCGTATATATTCGTGTGTGTATGTCTGTATGTGTATGTGTTAGTGTGTATGTTTGAGTGCATGTGTTTGTTTTTGTTTGTTTATATGTTTACATGTTAGTATGTATATGTTTGTGTGTGTGTGTTTATGAGTGTGTGTGTGTGTGTGTGGTTGTGTGTATGTACGTGTGTGGTCGTGTGTGTTTGTTCATATGCGGGAATGTGTGTGTGAGTAGGTGTGGTTGTTTGTGCGTGTTCATCTGCGTGTATTTGTGTGTGTGTGTGTGTTATTGTGTGGTTGTGTTTGTGTGAGAGTGTGTGGTTATGTGTTCACGTGTGCGATTGCGTGCCCGTGTATTTTTGTTCGTGTATATTTGTGCGTGTGTGTTTGTGTGAGTGTATTTGGTTGCGTGTGTGTGTGTGTGTGTGTGGTTATGTGTATGTGTGTTATTTTGCGTGTGTGGGGGGGGTTATGTGTATGTGTGTTATTTTGCGTGTGTGTGTGTGTGTGTGTGTGGTTATGTGTATGTGTGTTATTTTGCGTGTGTGTGTGTGTGGTTATGTGTATGTGTGTTATTTTGTGTGTGTGTGTGTGTGTGGTTATGTGTATGTGTGTTATTTTGCGTGTGTGTGTGTGTGGTTATGTGTATGTGTGTTATTTTGCGTGTGTGTTTGTGAGTATGTTCGTCTTTGTGTATGTGTGTGGTTCAGTGTGTGCGTACGTGTGATGAATTCGTACTAAGTGGGCCAAGAATATACCGAGTGCATCTTTGAATATACGTATGATACTAAACTGCAAGCGATGGTGAGGCTACATTTCTGAAGTTCTGGGGAATGTAAAGTTTTCTTTTCAATGCCATTACTCCCAGATCCACTCTAACGCAAAGTGATTGTACCTGTAATGGTCATATCCGTGGGTCTAATACATCTGTTTGAAAATTATCATTATCAAATGAGAATACTTGAAATTTGTACAAAGAAATTATTATCATTATTGTTATTCTTTCTTATTCTTATTCTTATTTAAAGAAATTATAATTATTATTGTTATTCTTTCTTATTCTTATTTAAAGAAATTATTATCATTATTGTTATTCTTTCTTATTCTTATTCTAAGAAATTATTATCATTATTGTTATTCTTTCTTATTCTTTTTCTTCTTATTCAAAGAAATTATTATTATTATTGTTATTCTTTCTTGTCCTTATTCTTCTTATTCAAAGAAATTATTATTATTATTGTTATTCTTTCTTATTCTTATTCTTCTTATTCAAAGAAATTATTATTATTATTGTTATTCTTTTGAGTTTTTCACACCAGCATTAGCTGACGGTTTCTGACTGGAGGTTGAGTGACAACAAATCTCCTCAAATCTACCGGATTCTTCTCAGTATTCAAGCTGATATTAATAATACTGTAGTGTTGGTGGTCTCCACTTGTCCTCTTATTTCTATGTCTTGTAGTCTCTTTACCAAACAATTATTTATAAATGATTGTTTAGAGCGCGCCTATTACAATTGGTATCACCGTCACTTTCATGTTTCATAGTTTTTTTGTTCTCTAACAAGGTCTTGATATTTATCTCTCTTTTCGCTTTCTTTTAATTTTACTCTGTGGTTTTCCGGGACGGCAAAGTCCACTATTTGGTAGGTTCTATTTTTTCTTTTCTTTTTTGTTGTTGACTAGATAGATAGATAGATATGAAGAAAATTAGATAGATAGATAGATAGATATGAAGAAAATTTGATAGATAGATATGAAGAAAATTTGATAGATAGATAGATAGATAGATAGATAGATAGATAGATAGATAGATAGATAGATAGATAGGGGATAATTTGGTATCTATCAATCTGTTGAGAGATAGACAGACAAAGAGAGCTGCGAAAATACTGAGAGAGAGTGAGAGAGAGAGAGGAGAAAGAGAAAAGAGACGCGAGGAGTTTTCGAGGAATCTCACCAAACGATCCGTATTATAGTGCCTAGAGTTGTAAGAAATTAATCTTATATATATATATATATATATATATATATAAACACGGGACTTTAATGTGTCTGTTCACTAATAAGGAAAATGATATTTCATTTCTCAGATGAAACATTTATTTTTTTTAAATAATCTCCCTACTTCAAAGTCTGCAATGTACGTAACACAACGCTTCTTTAATAATCACAAAGATCGATCATTAATTCAGATAAAATTCCTGTAAAAAGAATGTCAGGCTTTAACTGACAGTCAGGTATACACGTGACTTTGTTTTCCCAATATGTAAATTTTCATTGGCTCAATTTGGGACGCGAAGAATATACAGAAAACAGTCAGAGAGATTACTCACAGCAGCCAGTAACAATAAAAAGAACAGAACTAACAAAAGGTCAGACAAGAAAACAACAATAAAAAAAAATCCAGAAAACAAAAACGGAAAGAAAAAGAACCGTACAGATACTTCAAGCGACAAACAAACGAAATGCGATAATATGAACATTAGCTGAGAAGAGAAAATGAATCTCTTTTAATTGCAATATAAAATAGTGACATCAGAACCAATTATGTCATTGCAAAAAATTGATAATGCAAAGAATTCCTTGTGTAAAAGTTAAGTTGGTGACCGGAAGGCTCCTTTTTCTATAGGTATTACACCGAGGTATAGGGGAGGGTGCTACTCCCTATACCTTGTTGTTGTAGGTGACTCAACTATGACCAGAATAATGGACTTACTCGAAGAGAATATTAACCAAGAACTAAGCTGGTAGAGCAGAGAGCAGCAGCAGCGAAAGGTCCCCGTGGACTTTCTCGAAACCTATGTATGGTACTAGACCTTGCTGTCTAGTTCAAGCCATAACCCGGCATACGTGCCCGGACCCACATTTGGGTTCGTGAAACTGCTTGCCTCATCAGGCTCACATTGCACCAAGTGAGCCGATGAGCAGCATAGACCAGCAGGGTTCGAGTCTCGGATCGTTCCCGACCTTCCCCTCCACTTTATCCCCACTTTAATCGGCCTTCAGGCTTTTGACTATGTGTCAAGTCGTGTCTGGTGGGAGGCAGCGACAAATAAATAGAGAGTAGTAAGCACCTTGCCTGTCTTCGTGTACGTTGAACCAAGGAGATCCTCCTCTTCAAAGACTTGGATACATTTGTGCAGCACCTCATATCTCCGTGTGGAGTTATTTATTTATTGACCCTTAATAATCGGACATAACACTTATAATACCGACAGTTAAGCAAGGCGAAATCAAGTACCATTTTTTGAGTCTTTGGTATGACTGGACTTAGGATTGAACCCTGGTCTCCCGGACCATTGGCGAAGCTATGTTAATTAATCACATAATAAGC
>OY757917.1:18767319-18864819 GCA_963585895.1 Sepioteuthis lessoniana | reverse complement strand
TCAAACAATTCAGTTTAGTACAAGTGTAGTTTTTTGTTAACACACTGTTAAATGTCAAAAACAGTTCTATTTTAAACAATTCAGTTTAACATACAAAAACAATTCTATTTCAACCAATTCAGTTTAGCATAAGTAAGCAGTTTAAATGTCAAAACAGTTATATTTCAAACAATTCAGTTTAGCATAAGTACACAATTTAGTTCTGTTTGACCCATAGATAGGACCCAATCAAGTCCTACCACTCCGGGTCAGAGTGGATCTGGGAGTGATGGCAATGAAGGGGTACACTGCGTTCCCAAAAGCTTCAGCATTAGTAGGACCTCACCATCAGATTGTTTAGCGTCATATCTAGGACACTCGTTGGTATGGGTGTTACCCCTCTGCAGAGATGCAGTTGGTGTATTCTACAGCTCAAGCAAATTTGGGTCTGTTACTTAATGCGAAAGTCATTCTAGTAGGATAGAAGTGGTACTATTTAAACAATAGATGGTGAGGATAAGGGGTCCATACCTTTCTTAAGGCCCAAAAGTGAATATAATAGCACAACGGGAGTTCGAACCCGCATGCTACGATGTTGCAGTTCAGCACGTAAGCCAATATGCTCAGAGGACTCTCCGGTTACGAAATGATCTCATGCAATGGCAATATTCACTTTCAAAGTGGCAGCTATTGCAAAAGTAAAAATGTAATTTACTCACTATATTGCACATGTTGCCGAAAATAGTATTTTGCTAAGTCAAAATGTTCATTATCATTTAGATAATCAACTACAACACAGAATAAAATCTAGAGGTTATAGTGATTTACTCCCAATATATATAAATATATATATATATATATAGAGAGAGAGAGAGCCAGAAGAATAAAGAATGAAATATTACCACTAAACCTGTTGTAAATGTTTGATTTATCCACTTTCCTACTTATTTTTATCATATATATATATATATATATATATATATATATATATCATCATGTCGTGCCGCCAGCACGGATATCCCTGACCCTCTCTCTCCACTTCTCCCTATCGTTCATCGCTTCTGGTCGGTCTTTAGGGCTACATCCCGTATCCTCACATAGATGCTGTATGGATGTTCGAGCTGGTCGTCCTGCTTTTGCTCGGCCATATGTGGAGGTCCATAGGAGTACATAACTTATGAGCTCGTCCCTGCTTCTCCAGCAGTGTCCTGCATGTCTGGTCGTCTAACTTGGATAGTTTTCGTAATGGGAGGCAGGTGGTCGTATAGTTGGTGTCTTGTTGGGTGTTGCCGCCAGGACTTGTTCAATATTGCTCGCAACATTCTTGTGTAATTGCCGTCTAGCTTCTTCTCCAGCCGTTTTGTTAGCGTCCAAGTAGTGCATCCATACAGCAGTATCGACACGACCGCTGCCTGGAAGAAACTGCATTTCATTTTATCGGTCAGGTCAGGTCTGATTTCCATATGATCGATAGCTTATCGATAGCGGTCCATGCCTTCGTTAGCCGAGTGTCGATGTCTTTTTCGGTTGATGAGACGCTGCTTTCTCAGTAAGTGAATTTGTCTACCAGTTTCAGAGAGGTTCCCTCAAGGGTGGAAATATAACCTGTTTGATTAAAGCACATATATTCAGTTTGGTGTGCATTGACATGGAGGCCAATGCCTGCGGCGGCTCGTTCCAAACTATGCAGTAGTGTTTCGGCTTGGTTGGATGTATTTGCCAGAATCGCTATGTCATCGGCGTAGTCGGCGTCGGTAATTGTTTTTGCGAATGATAAAGAGGTATGGGTTAGCGTGTCTCCTTGTAGTACTCCTGCTACAATGTCGAAGTATTCTGTGTCTCCATCCGGTGAACGTACTTTCACTTTGGTGTTTCTATAGAGAATCATTATTGCTGCAACGGTCTCTTTTGTTAGTAGGATTTGTTCCGTCTTCCCTCTGTGAATGGAATCGAAGGCTTTGGTAAAGTCGACAAATAGTAATGTCGCCTGTAGGTTTTTTGCCCGTACGCCTTCAAGGATTCTACGGATGGTCAATATATGTGAGGTCGTGGATCTATTTCTTCGGAAGCCATATGAAAAAATACTACAATACATCGTCTCTTTGACTAATGAAAAATAAAATCCAAAAAAATTTAAACCAGTTTGCTGGGGCTGTAGAATACACAAACTGATTCTCTGCTGGGGGATAAGCCCCACCCCCAACGAGTGTCCTGTATATGACATTAAACAATCAGATGGTGAAGCTCCAGTAATGCTGGAGCTTTGGGGAATGCAGAGTACCCCTTCATTGCCATCGCTTCTTGGTCCACTCTGCCCTGGAATGGTAGCACTTAATAGGGACCTATCAATGAGTCAGATAGAACTGTTTCAAATTTAAATTGAGTACAAACAAATGACATGCTAAATTGAATTGTTAGAAATAGAACTGTTTGATCATTTAACTGTGTGTAAACAAATGACAGATGTTTAATTGAATTGTTAGTGATTCATAGCAATACTAGGGAGCATTGAACTTTGTTGACTTATGCTAAATTGAATTGGTAGAAATAATACTGTTTGATCTTTTAACTGTTTATATCAACAAAATGTGTTCACAAATTATATATTTAATATATATGTTAAAACAGGATTTGACATTAACTAACCAAAGATGGTTGATACGCCATAAAACCAAACCAAAGCAAACCAAATCATATACATTTAATATATACGTACAAAGAGGATTTTGCATTAAATAACCAACAATGGTTGATATGCCATAAAACTAAACCAAACCAAACCTAAAATATTCTCTATTTATGTAGACAAAGTTTAAGAAATTGAAATAAAAATACCGACTTTACGAGAAAAGCATCACTCTCATCGACTGATTTTCTAAAATGCAAAATTTGCTCCCGATTTTCGACCTTTGCCGGTTTGATTGACTAAGGTGAGAGGTATATTTCATAACCGGAAGTCGTCAAGTCAGTGGTCATGAGGCACTTCTGGCGCGAGACCCCTGTAAGCAAAGATTAGTTATTCACTTTCAGTCAATGATAAGGAAACGGATATCCCAAGTACACAGTCCCCTTCTCGCCTAATTAACTATCAACGATATGTCTAGCCAGCCATCAGTATTTTCCACACCCTCTGTTTATTTATTGGTTTAATTATTCATTTCGTCAATTTGATCCAGTAGCGACTTATTGTCAACTCAAGAGTAGCTTAATATGCAACTTGATTTGATATGTCAAAGCAAATGCATAATCTGTGCTTTTAGAAAAACCGCCCAATATGAATCAGCTTTTCCAAATTATTTTGTATTTGAAGTACAACAAGGAAAATGAAAACAAGAAAGTTCGTAAAGAACATTGTATTTGCAGAACCATCAAAACTAGGGGGTGTTCTCGTGGTGTAATGGTTAAAGCGATGGACTGTGGAATCGTAGTAAGCGGGTTCGTACTCTAGTCGCGCTATTACGTTCACTTTCGGGCAAATATCCTTGGGAAAGGTATGAACCCTCTTATCCTTCCAGCAATGGGTTAAATAGTACCATTACTGTTTTTCTAGGAGAATAGCTTTGGCATTAAATAACCAAAAAAGATTGATATGCCATTAGACAAAGAAACCAAACCAAACTTTAAAACTAAACTGATGACCAAGTCGGCTGGAGCCTTAAAATTCACTGAGTGCATCTCTGGAGAGGGGTAAGCCCCACCGACGCGTGATAGCAATGTGATAGTGAGCCTCCAGTAATGCTGGAGCTTTGGGGAATGCAGAGTACTCCTTTATTGCCATCTCTCCCAGGTCCTCTCTGGCTTCGAGTAGGAGCACCTGATAGGGTCATATGTACTGGTCAAATAGAACTGTTTCACATTTAAACTGAGTGCAAACAAATGACTAATGCGAAATTGAATTGTTCGAAATAGTACTATTTGATCATTTAAATGTGCGTAAACAAATGACTGATATTTAATCGGACTGTTGCTGATACATTGTAATACTTGGAATTAATTAATATTGTTGATTCATGCTAAATTGACTTGTTAGAGATAGAACTGTTTAATTATTTACAGCGTGTATCTACAAAATGAGTTAACAAATCATATATTTGATATATGTGTAAAAACAGGATTTGGCATTGAATAATCAACACTGAAAACTAAACCAAATCAGTTATAAAATTATTAACATTCACTCTTCATTTCTTAATTTTAACTTGTTTTAATTTTAAGTGTATTCTTTCCTTTTTTTTTTTTTTTTTTTGTTCTTATATTTCAAAAAAATTTCAAATAAATACAAATTAAAAGATTAAAAATTTATTATTTATTATGATTAACTTAACTTTTAAAATGAAGGTTAAATGTTCGCGGAAGGGTTCACAATAGTGCGAATAGCCAAAACAATTCGGAAAGAAAGTTTAAATGTTCCGAAAATTTATGTTTTTTTTTACTATGATAAAGATATATTGTATTAAAAGATTCTGTTTGTCTGTTTTCTATTACGGGTAACGCGGGTAGTATCGTAAAAAATATATCATGATTCGAATCGTATCGCTATATACGTAATATAAGTTGGCGACCGTAGTCGAGGGCAACCCGAAGGCACTTTTTTGATTAGCTACTACTACACCGAGGTGTTAGAGAGGGCGCCACTCCTTTCTTTGGATTGCTCCACTTTACCCTTGATCTCTTCCTTATAATGCTGAGTGTTAAGCAAGGTGGTATCAAGTACCATTTTTGAGTCATTGGTATGACTCGACCTTGGAATGAACCCCGGTCTCCTAGACCATTGGCAAACACTCTACTCGCTAGGACAATTTTTATAACTATTCTAAAATTCTGATGGTGTGAAAAAAAACGGATGATGCAGTGTGCAAATAAAAGATATTACATTAAGTGATATCTAGGGCGAAAATTTTCCTTAAAAAAAAAGAAAAGACTATAAACATACGTATAACTTGAAAATAATCAACCAATAACGCAATGCCTAGCCAAAAGGAAAAACACCGACAAAATTCCTTAATTCACTAAGTAGAACGAAATACAAAACCTACAGAGTCAGAAAGAATCTACCAAGGTTTCACCTAACCGTATCATCAGGACGATTCTGACTAAAGAATACCAAGGTCGATTCTTTCTGACTTTGTAGGCATATATATATATATATATATATATATATATATATATATATATATATCCTAGTTCAAACTGTGACCAGATAGGACCGAAACCGGTTAGTTGTTCATTTTTATTTTTTAACATGAATAAATTTTGTCTTTTCGTAAGTTTAATTAAATTTTGTACCCCCCACCATAGAATATATATATATATATATATATATATATATATATATATATATATATATATATTCTATGGGGGGTACAAAATTTGATTAAACTTACGAAAAGAAAATTTATTCATGTTAAAAAATAAAAATGAACAACTAACCGGTTTCGGTCCTATCTGGTCACAGTTTGAACTAGGACAACGATTAAGACACAAAAAGAGGAAACAGACTCTGTAATGTTAGGGGAAAAAAGATACTACATATATATAGTATCTCTGCTTTAGTAGTCTACATTTGAGACTTTCGCTCTTGGTTTTCAATTGAAAAATGTCCTTCTATGCACTGGTTGCCCTACTAAAACTAAAAAGCATACAATTGAACCATTTACCCATAGATGATCGAGAGATTCGTACATTTCTCAAGAGCCTTAGCCCTGCCCGACACTTGAACTTGTCTCTCCGGTTGATTTTTTTTAATCGCATATCGAACCTCGTGGATTATCTAATGCCAAAGCCATCTCTGTTGAAGATCAGCATTGTAACAATAACTCGTTACAATGCCGATACGGGAGTTCATACTTTTTGTCAACCCTTAAGTGAACGTAGTAGCTCAACTGGATTTTGAACCTATTTAGAACAATGTCGCAGTCCAGCACATTAGCAACCACACTTTGGGGATTCCTTCCATGCCTCTCCGAATTCTTTTTTTTTTTTTTTTTTTTATCAACGATAACCCAACACACGTAAATTCACGCATCTCCAACTTTATATATCGAGAACAAATCGGTGATTTCATATATGTCGTCAAATAACATAATTGCTAATATTTAAAAAGTCATAAATTAACGTCTTTTTTTTTTCTCTTGTAGGTGGTTTTTCAGTACTCTCGGCTACAAAAAGGACAACAAGTATTTTATAATAAATGGTATAGTTATGACCCTCGTGTTTTTTCTGACGCGGCTCGCCTGCATGCCGTACTACTGGTACAAAGTCTACACAGTCTATAATACGGAACCTTTTACGAGGCTTGGTCACATGCAATACGTACTGGTCGGCACTTGCAGTGTTCTGGACATAATAAATTTCTTTTGGTTTTATCGAATGATGCATGGAGTATACAAAGTTGTCTCGTATCTCATTAACAAAGAAAACGACATCCCTCTGAAGGAAGACTGAATAAAAAAACAAAAAAACAAAAACAAAAAAAAAAACAAACAAACAAAAAACATCCATACAATTCCTACCTCCCTCTCTTTCTCTTTATCTTGTTTTCCCTTTTTTCTCTTTCTAGCATTTTCTTCCTCTCTTTCTCGCTTCCTTTCTCTCTCTCTCTCTCTCTCTCTCTCTCTCTCTCTCTCTCTCTCATTGGTTCTCTTTCTTTTTGTTCCTCTCCCTTTCTTCTATTCTACTTCTCTTTTTCTCTTTCTGTGTCTTACTCTATTTCTTCCTTCATTTATTCTCCTCTTCCTCTTTCACTTGTACTTCCTTTCTTTTTCTTACTCTTTCTCTTTGATATCTATCAATCTATCTATCTATCTATCTTTTTCTCTTTTTTCTCCCTTCTGTTTCCGATTCTCTTTCTTTTTCTTTCTCTTTATCTCTCATATTCTATGCTTGCTATATTTTTTTATATCTTTCTATATCCTTATCTCTTTCATTGCTTTCAATTTACCTCCTCTCTTTTTCGTCCTTTCTCTTTTTTCTTTCATTCTCATTCTTATAAACTTTCTGTACGTCGGCTTTAGCTTGGAGAAGCTCTATTCTTCTTCTTCTTCTTCTTCTTCTTCTTCTTCTTCTTTCTTGACCTTCCCTTCTTCATTTTTTGTCATTTTTCTTTTCTTCCTCATTCTTCTTCTTTTTTTTTTTTCAAGACGCGAACGATGAAACAACCTTAAAGTTTATTCTGATCAGTCGACTTATTACTGTTCATATTGTCATGCCACATCGGTATCGCTGATTTTACAAGCACAATAAAAAAAAAAACAACAACAAAAAAAAAAAAAAAAAAAAGAGGATCGTTCGCAACTTGAAACGTAAGCCAATTACAGACGAACCGCCGGCGACACCGACTGAGCTACCCAGTACAAATACTTACACATGTTCACCACAGATTTGATTTGACCACAAAAATTATGGTGGTTCGAAAGACTAGATTCCCGCTCAAAGGCAGCTAGTTCAAAAAAAAAAAAAAAGAAAGAAAAATTAAATGCCTTTCTCTTATGTATTATAAGACGTTGTCCATCTTTGTTCCATCTTTGCTGCTACGTACTGTTCCCATCTATCACAACAGTTAAGCAACATAATTCTTGGTCAGTACCAAATGGGTGACCTTATACTAATCCAATTTAATGTAACCAAAGACGAAAAAATTTAATTCTCGATTTAAAGCCTTACAAAAAGTCCGTTCTAAACAGGAAATAAGTTTAGTGCTTGTAAAATCCGCAGAATTTCCATAATAAATATCTTTTCTTCACTTTGTTTTTCTTTGCATATACTGTTAAATCCAAAATTATTCATCCCCCTACAAAATGTGTTATTTTTAAAAACATTGAAATTATTTTTTCCTACCGAAATTGACATACTGAGAAAGAATAGAGAAAATAAGAATTCGCATACAGTGAAAAAATTTCTTGTAAAATGTTGTAATCTGAAAAACAGATTACAACGTTTCCAAGGTAATAGCGATATAGAAATGGGGATTCTCCGGTCGGAAATCAGGTCACCTGAATATATGTACAGGGTCTGGCGGAAAGATCTATCGGTTTGGAACATAAATGAAAAAAAAAAACATAGATCCTATTCAAACTTTTATTTTACAATAAAAAAAAGTACCTGCGAGGAGGAAATTTTTATTCTGAAATCATTCTGCCGGACCCTGTATACGTTCCTGAAGCCTCACGCTAAAATTCTGCTGTGCTCGCCTAGTCATTGTCTTTTGTAATGCTAAGATTTCAGGACAAATAAAATCTTTTAGTTCTTCAGCTGTATATGGCGTAAATCTAAAGACGTGAAGGTAAGTAAAGGTAAGCCGATAGATCTGATGAGCGACAATCAAATGAGGTGAGTTTCAATCAAAAAGGCACGATATTTAGCATTCTACGCCAACACAAATGGCATGACAGCCGTGGCTCAAAAACTAAATGTAAACAATTAGTCGTGGCGATGCTATAATAAAAAGTAGCTATATCCAAACAATGAGTAGCTACAAACCCATATCCAAATAATGAAAAGCTGCCAAGTTATATCCAAATAATAAGTTGCTCCATAACTACTTCCAAATAATGAGTTGCTACGACCCTATATCCAGATAATGAGTAGCCACAAACTTCTATTCAAATAGAGAGTAGCTCCAAAGCTATATCCAAATAATAATTAGCTTCAAATCTTTCTCCAAATAATCCTATTTACCAACCCCTCCGCTCGGGCAAGGATGTGACACAAGATGAATTTTTAAGCGAAGTTTAACAGGTTCAGAGTTTTCCTTCTCCTAGACTAGTTGCCTCACCAAGGCTGAAGAACCTAGTCTGCTCTACTATTTGCCCATAGCTTGAGGGAGAATAATTGGATTCATACAAATACCAAGGGTATTAGTGCTATGTTAAATGCTATTAGTCTCGGCCAGGATTTGAACTCGTGTCGCCGTGTCCATTTCCTACGACGATAACCATTACACCACGGGCACCTCAAAATAATGAATCGCGACAAACCTATATTTAAATAAAGAGTAGCTACAAAGCTATACCGAAGTAATGAGTAGTTACGAAGTTATAAATAAGCAATTAGTTCCTTTATAACTATATCCAAATGATGAGTTGCTAAAAACCTACATCCAAGTAAGGAATAGCGACAAAACTATATCCAAATATTGAGAAGCAACAAAGCTATTATCTAAAAGTGAGTTGCTACAATGCTATTACAAAACAAAAAGTAGCTAAGCTATAAAAAAATACTGAGTAGCTACAAAGCTATATCTAAACAGAGTAGCTATAAAATCATATCCAAATAATGAGTGGCTTCAAAGCTATATCCAAAATGAGTAGGTATAAAACCATATCCAAATACTAAGTGGCTACAAAGCTATATCCAAACTGAGTAGCTATAAAATCATATCCAAATAATGAGTGTCTACAAAGCTATATCCAAACTGAGTAGCTATAAAATCATATCCAAGTAATGAGTAGCCATAAAATCATATCCAAATAATGAGTGTCTACAAAGCTATATCAAAACTGAGTAGCTATAAAATTATGTCCAAATAATGAGCGGCTACGAAGCTCTATCCACTTAATGAGTTGCTACAAAGCGAGATCCAAACTGGGTAGCTGCAAAATCATATCCATGTAAGGAATAGCTACAAAGCAATCTCGAAACGATGAGTAGCTACAATGCTATACCCAAACCAGAAGTAGTTACTAAAATATAACCAAACGATGAAAATCTACAATGTACAATGCTGTAACAAAAAAGAGGGAGATACAAAGCTATATCGAAATAATGAGTTGCTACAAATCTAAACAATTAGTTCCTACAAAGCTATATCTAAGATATGAGCAGCTTCTAAGCTATCACCAAGCAATGACTAGCCACAAAGCTATATGCAAATGATAAGTAGTTATATCCTAATAATGAGTCACTACAAAGTTATATCCAATATATGGGAAGTTACAAAGCGATATCAAAACAATGAGTAGCAATAAAGTGATATCCAAAGATTGATTAGCTACAGTTATATCCAAGCAATGAGTAGTTACACATCTATATCCAAATAATGAATAGCTACAAAACTATAAACGTACTGTTAAAAAAAAACGATATTAAAATACTGATGCGCTACACATCAATATCCAAGTAATGAATAGCTACGAAGCTATGTCCAAGCAACGAGTCACTACAAAGCTATAATCAAAAAATGATTTGCACAACTACATCCAAATAATTTTATATGCCTGTTCCGACATTATCTAGGAATTTAAGAATGTCCATAATTTGAAAAACTTCGATAGACAAGAAACGAAATCCCCGGTATTATTCTGTATGCCACAAAAAAAAAAATCCCCTGAGACGTCAATAACTCTCTGCAGATCATCATCAGGGACATTTTTGCAGTTTTCAATGTCTCTAAATATCTTGGCAAACACTTTACAAGTACGCAGCCTCCAGGGGAGACGAATAAAGAAACTGCATGTTGCCGAAGTCAGCAACATAAAAGCTCATTGACTTTTGCTAAGAGCCAACTGGACGAGGATTGAAGATTTGGGACAATCAATTCTTTAGTGGATTGTTTGAGTGAATGATTTTAATGGCATGTCAACCCGTGAGCGGTTATTTTATGCTTAGAGATTAGAGAATACCGTTCATTGTAGGTTCATTTAAAAATTTTCTGAGTATTTGTTTCATAAGAGTTCTTTGGGGAGTCCCCGTAGTGTAGTGGCTAACGCACTGGACTGCAACATCGTAATAAGCGAGTTCGAACTCCAATCATGCTATTACGGTCACTTTCGGATAAATACCCTTGAGAAAGATCAGAACCCCGTTATCCCCTCGGCTATGAGTTAAATCACTACTGTTCTTAAACAAGGATTGTTTTGGCATTAAATAACCCATGAAGGTTGATATTCCATTGAATCAAGAAACAATATAAGAGTTCTTTTTCGCACTTGGTCCTATCTAATATTAATAATTTTTAAACATCTATTTGTGGAAGCTCATTTCCAAGACACCCCCTTTTGGTGTATGGGGGGGTCATACCTAAGACAACCCCTTTTGGTGTGGGGGGTTCATACCCAAGACACCTTCTTTTGGTGTAGGGTATCATAACCTGAACACCCACTTTTTGGTCTGGGGGCTCATACCCAGGACTTTTGGTGTAGCGTCTCATACTCTGGACATTCCCTTTTGATGTAGGGGCTCATACCCAGGATACCCCCTTTTGCTATGGAGACTCATATCCAGGAGAAGCCTTTTACCCAGGATCCCCCCTCTTGATGTGGAGGCTCATACCAAGAATATCCCCTTCTGGTGTGGGGGCTCATATCCACGACACCCCTTTTAGTGTGAGCCCCACTGACTGAGCATTCAATTCTTTGGTTAAATCAAACAAAAATTAAATCTTTTGCTGAGTAGTCCTCGTGGCGTAGTGGCTATCGTGCAGGACTACTACCACGAAGTAAGAGAGTTCAATATCCGAGGCATGCTATTAGATTCACTTTTGGGCTAATACCCTTTGGAAAGGGTATTAGTCCAAAACTATGGGTTAGATATCATCACTTCTGTTTTTCAACTATAGGTTAAATATTATCACTACTGTTTTTCAACGAAGATGGCTTTGGCATTAAATAACCCACCAAGGGTGATATGCCAGGAAAAACCAAGAAACCTAAGAAAGAAGCTTCATGGGTGTAGAGATTTTGCTTAAGGGGTAAAAAATGTGTGATGTTTTTAACCTTAAGAACTCTCTACCAAAAGTCTACCATGCTGATGACAACGTTATATTATGGGCATGTGAGCATTCGTTTTTGTTTTATTTTTTGTGGGGGTAGCTAGTGGGACTGGTTGAAGTGGATCAGATCGTGAGGCAAAAACAGTACAAGTAAATTAAAGTTTGTGACCGTATTCGAGGGCTACCCGAAAGCTCCCTTTTCAATAGCTACGACACTGAGGTGTAGGGTAGGGCGCTACTTCTTTCCTTGGATTGCTACACTTTACCCTTGAAACGTACCTTATAATGCTGAATGTTAAGCAAGGGGGCATCAAGTACCATTTTTTGAGTCTTTGGTATGACTCGACCTGGAATTAAACCCAGGTCACCTGGGCCATTGGCGAACACGAACCGGCCCCAAAACAGCATACTCAGATTTTAGATCAAGAAAATCAATCATCATGCCGAAATACATCCGTAGACCTTCCATCCGTAGACCTTTCAACAAAACAGCGACCCAGAACATCTTTCAAAGTTAGTTAAGATATTGTTTATGGACAATGATATCAGTGTTTTAGGCTTGGTTTGGTTTGGTTTTATGGCATTTCAACCATTGTAGGTTATTTAATGCCAAATCCGGTTTATATATATGCATTAGATATATATGATTTGTAACATAAATAAAGTTAAATGGCTCCAAGTATATGTATAACTAACAATTCAATTAAACATCAGTTATTTATTTACGCACAGTTAAATGATTAACCAATTCTATTTCAAAATTCAATTTCGTACAAGTCATTTGTTTGCACTCAGTTTAAATGTCAAAGTATATAGTTTAAATGTTAAACAGTTCTCTTTGACCCATAAATAGGACCCTATTGGATGCTACCACTTCTGGTCATTGTGGATCTAGGAGTGATAGCAATAAAGGGGTACTCCGTATTCCCCAAAGCTCTAGCATTACTGGAGCCTCACCATCAGATTGTTTAATATCATATCCAGGGCACTCGTTGGGAGAGTGTTACCCCTCTGCAGAATTACAGTCGATGTATTTTACAGTCCCAGCCGACTGGCCCCTGGTTGGTTTGGCATGGTTTATTTGTCTAATGGCATATCAACAACTTATGGGTTATTTAATGCTAGAATTGTTGAAGATCGTTGTGTGTTGTATAGCCGTAATACAAATATAAGCAGAAACATAATCAAACCCAATATATGAACTTCAACGAACGAACGAACGAACGAACGAACACACTTCTTTATAAAAATATAAATCTCTCTTCATTCTCGAGTTTGTTGTGTGTGAGAGATGAGCTGGAGACAGGGACAGACTGCTATATTGACCTAAGTTCTTCTGGCCATAGCAGCACTTCTTTCGCATCTTGGCTGGGTTGCTCAACCGTGGATCACTAATGGCCGCAAAGCCCTCAGTCTGCAAGCTGGTTCTCACGCTGGCATCCTGTCTCCAACTGACTGGAACCGTCTTGTTATATTATTGTCTAACGGTCACCTGATTCCGCTGTTCTTTCGCTTATTTACACAGGCACATCTCTTGATTGACGGCTCGGTCGAGGGTTAATATATAACACCAGATCGTGGTTGGTCTTCAAGTGATATTTTACTATCAGAACATTTTTAGCATATTTTTTTTTCCAAACAAAATAAAACAAAAATCCCAAGAAATCTTTACTATAGCTTAATGCTTGTACCAGGTCATGGTTTATGGAATTAGAACTGTCAAACTCTATGGATTAAAGTTCCCAGGGGACTCGCGAGTTCGGCATGAAACACCTGAAAAAGGCCGAAGCATGCATCGGCTGAACCCTTGACAATATGACAATAAAGATGAAGACCATAAGCCGAATACTCTAAGAGTTAAAATTTCCCTACGCAGTTAGGTTTTGTTTGTCTTTTTGTTTTATGTTTTTGCCACCGCGAAAATCAGCCAGCAGGAAAAATGTTACTTGAAGAAAATCAGTCAGTCCACAAAAATGTCACATGATTGACTGGTTTTGAATCGTCTCGGCTGATGACACCCAGTGGCACTTTGTACAACTTCGTCCAATCTACGTGTCACATTCGAATTTCATTTTTTTTTTATGATATCCTCATTTTCATGCATGTTCATCATGTGGAACTGATGTTTCTTCTTGCGAATGTGTCCTTAAAATTAACAACTAACCGCAATCATTTGTGATCGACCACTTTTGAAAGTAGTTGACCCTTCTATTAAAAAAAAGTATCTAACGTGTAACTGATACATAAATAAACGAATTAAATATCCAATAGCCATGTCATTGTTTAGCAAAATCGATCTAATCGATATCTATCAATATTTTTATTATTTAGTGTATTCGGACTATTGTCTTCATCTTTATTGCTGCATTCACAACATTTCAGTCGATGCGTCCTTCAGCCTTCTTCAGGTGTTTTGTGTTGAACTCTGAAGCCGACACGGAAATTCGAAGCGAACTCTTTTATCAATCCACTGGGGTAGATTGTTTTAATCCCGTTTACCATACCTGGGTGTAAGTGTTAACCTAAAGTAAGAACTCCAAGCTATTTTACCCGTAGTCAGAATTGAACCTGGAACCTCCAGTTGATTTCATTAAGGAGCTCTTTAACCAAATGCCTATAACCGTTATAAGAATGATAAAAATTATCAAGCTTTTTCTCAGAAATTTAGACAAATCTCTTCCTATATATATATATATATATATATATATATATATATATATGTGTGTGTGTGTGTGTGTGTGTGTGTGTGTATTCTTCAGTCCACTTAAACCGGAGTCGGGAATAATTCCGTCAGGACAAAAAATCATTCAACTATGAACATTTAAATTTTCCTGGTAAAGAGCTCAATGTAACTGATATCACAGAGCAATAATTCCTTTAAGAAAAACAAAAACCAGTCACATTAGGATTATAAATTTATTTCCATCCTGTTATAGGTATTGATCCATAACAGGATGGAAATAAATTTATTATCCTAATGTGACTGGTTTTTGTTTTTCTTAAAGGTATATATATATATATATATAAGTGTTTAGAAAGTAGTAACGTATTTCACCGCTGTTCATTAATTGTGTCAACCAAATAAGGCAGAACCTAAATTGAATGCTACATAGCTGCGGGAAGAATTTTTCATGGGTAAAAAAACTGCGTCTAGAAAACTGCAAAAGAACCCCCCCTTAAAAAAAACAAAAAACAATTGATCATAAGGATGGGTGGTTCGTCCGCTTTCTCCTTATTCACTAGATTTAATACCGAAAGATTTTCATTTGTTTTGATCGCTAGAAAATTTCATAAGAGGCAGAACAAAACAAAAAATGAAAACTGCCTTTCAATTTTTTCAGGGAAAACTGCAAAATTCTTTGAACAAGGAATCGAAAATGAGACTTTCTGCTGAGTGGCAACCGTTGACAATCAATATATAGATATTTTCACGATAATCTTTAAATAAATTTTTTTACATATTTGTTTTTATATTTTTCTTGATAAACGTAATTATCATTATCATTACTACTCATTAGAGTTTTTCACATCAGCGTAAGCTGATGGTCTTTCACTGGAGATTGAGTGACAGCAAGACCCCAGGACTCTTCTCAGTATTCCGGCCGCTTTCAATAATACTGTTGTTTGGATGGTCTCCACTCGGCCGCCAACTTCCAAATCTTCCAGGCCCTTTAATAATCCTTTAGTTAACGTGCCAAAAGCATCAATCACAATTGTCACCATCATATTCCATATTTTTTTCAATTCTCTAGCAAGGTCGAGGTACTTATCTCTCTTTTCACATTCTTTCAGTTTTATTCTGTGGTATTATTATTATTATTATTATTATAGTTTTTTCACATCAGCTGATGGTCTTTCACTGGAGTTGGATACAGCAAGTCTCCTCAAGTCTCCAGGACTCTTCTCAGTATTCTGGCTTTTCTCAATAATGCTGTTATGTTGGTGTTCTCCACTAGTCCGCCATCTTTCAAGTCCTCCAGTCCTTTTAATAATCCTTTAGTTACTGTACCAAAATCACCAATCACAATTTAGCTGGTGGTCTTTCTCTGGAGTTTATGTGACAGCAAGTCTTTTCGGGTCTCCAGGTGTCTTCTCAGTATTCTAACCGATCCTAACAATGTTGTAGTCTGGATGGTCGTGATTCATCTTCTGATTTTCAGTTCTTCCAAACTCCTTTCCAAGCCTTTAAGAACAATTCTAAGCCCGCCAATTATAAGTGGTATCACCATCACCTTCCTGTTCCCCAATTTTCTTAGTTCTCTTGCTCTTTTTGCTTTCTTTAATTTACACGCTATGGTCAAGTGGAACAGCAAAATCCGCTAGACAGCAAGATTTCCTTTTTTTTTTCTTTCTTTTTTCTTTCATTTTCTTTTCTTTTTTTTTTTTTTTTTTTTTGGTTAATTATCACAAAGTCTGATTAGATGATCCGTTTGTATCTTAAAATGCCAGAGAATTTTATGCGTCTCATTCTTTAGCGTGGATTCTGGTTTGTGCATGTACCATTTGGTAGTGGGATCAAATTTCAAATTCTTGCTCAAATCCTAAAGGATCACTTTCTCCACAGAGTCGTGCCTAGATTTATACTCCTGTTGTATCGTGGTAAGGAAAAGATACACAGTGAAATAAAGAGTTAATTATTTGTTAACTGAAGTGGTACAGTCCAGCAAATAATATAAGTCTCGCACTGAGGGTATTACGTCCGAAGTTGGTCTTACTACGGACCGAGATCTTGCAGAACCCCTCGTACTTAAGAAACACGACGTCTTTTATACCTCCGTGATACCGGAAGTCTAGTGGTACGAGCCACTGTACAACAACTCCTTTGGCGGGAGTTTGCTGCATTCGTTTATTACGTGATTAATCGCTTCGTCTTTATCAGCACATAATCTATACTTACTATTCTGTCACGTTTTATCGATTTTCGCTTTAATATAATTGGTTTTTTATGGCGTTGTTTTGTGCAACTATCAGAAGGGATTCAGTTTCTCTCTTAAGGTTCCTTTTAGTAGCCATGTACATGACTTTTCGTGTAAGATTTCGACTGTTTGTCTCTTAAAATATCTTAAAATACAGTGGTTTATGTTGTCGTTTCCGTTTTCTTAGTTTTTATTGTTCTTCTGTTTGTCTTTACATTGTGCTCTTACTGGCCGCTGTAATTAGCCGTTCTTTGCTCTTTTGGATCAAGTCCTCCTATTGATGCATCCTCACCATATTCAATGCTAGCGATTATTCCTGACTCATAATCTATGACATCTCTCGAATGTAAGACTTTGTGCATTGTCATATACTTTCTTGTCTTCTAGTCCATTTGTCTGAGCTACCTTGTCCACTTTTAGAATGGTCCCGAGTATCTAAGAAAGAGGACTGACCAGGAATTTATCCCTTTGATGAGATTTTTGCAGCATTTCAAGAAGGTTTCTTATTCATCTGAGATACTCTTTGCTTATTTTTTTCTTTCGTCTCCGCTTGTTTGATTATGTCCGTTTCCATATTGCCGCGACACTTGTAATTTTTCCTTTTTTGCAAGCGTTCTAATTCCTTCAATTATTTTACTTTTTCCACTTTTTATTATAAGCATGGCACGTTTTTCTATGCCAAATTCCATTCCTATATCCTGGCTGAATATTTTTATTGTTTGTATCAGAATCTCCAGTTCTTTTTCGCTTTTTGCAAACCGATTGATGTCATCCATGTACGTCAGGTGATTAATCATTTCTTGTGATTTTGTAAATCTGTAGCCCCCAGTGCATTTCCTAGTTATGCAAAAGAGTGATATCATTGCTAATACAAATAGTTACCTTCCTAGAAGATGGTTCTGTGGGTTTTCACCACTGCAAGAGTTTGTTCCCCAAGTTGTTAATTGCACTTTCCATTTTTTTCGTGGCTTCCGTGAGGAAGTTTATGACATTCTCGGCTATTTTGTGCATTTCCATGACATTCTTTTATCAAAGCTTGAGGGACCATATCACTAGTGTGATTTGTCAATCCACACCATGGCTACACTTTTTCGTCTCGCTTTGCTCTCTTTGAGAATGTGCAGACCAATTCACAGTGAGTTACCTGTTCCTCATGTTTCCCTGTAGCATCCTTTCTATTTTTCCGGAAACAGTCTGCTGTATAGAAGTGAGGCGTAGATCTCCACCCAAATCTGTGCGGTTAGAATTGTCCACGTCATAGGTAGACACGTTATCGGTCTTTAGTTGTTGGAGATGATTCCTTTTGGTTGGTTGGTTGGTTGGTTGGTTGGTTGAATTACGGCGTATCAACCCTTTTCAGGTCATTTAACGTCGAATTAAATTTTAAACAATTCAGTTTAGTATAAGTATAGTTTTTGTTTACAAACTGTTGAATATCAAAACAGTTCTATTTTGAACAATTCAGTTTAGCATAAGTGCACAGTTTAGTTTTTTTAAAGACAGTTCTATTCCAAAGAGTTCAGTTTAGCATAAGTACACAGTTTAGTTCTATTTGACCCATAGATAGGACCCTATCAGGTGCTACCACTCTGGGCCAGAGTGGACCTGGGAGCAATGGCAATGAGGTGTACTCCGCATTCCCCAAAGTTCCAGCATTAGTGGAATCTCACCATCGGATTGTTTAGTGTCATATCCAAAACACTCGTTGGAGTGGAGGTCTTAACCCTGTGCAGAGATGCAGTTGGTATATTCTACAGTCCCAGCCGACTGGGCAAGGTCCCTTTCAGGATGTCTTTCTTCATCAGGGTAGTTGTCTTCTTTGTCATCTATTCGGGTGTTTTTGCTCTTTCTAGCCATCTATTTAGTTCAAGAGCCAGTCTATCAGGAATGGAAGTCCGCCTCAAGTCCATCTTTGATTCCTTAGAATTCTTTTTTTCATGTTCATCTCTGCAGAGGGTTAAGACCTCCTATCACCCTTCCTGTTATGTTTTTTCTTTTTCATGTGTTATGGCCCTGGAAGTGGTCATAAAGAGAACAGAACACCACGGTTATAGTATAGGTATTTATATTTATATTTACAAGAACAAAGGATGGTTACAAGAACATAGGACGGTAAGCTAGTTCGCATAATCACGCGGGAGCGAGGTTAGCTTCGGGATCTAAACTGACTTCGTATTACTGCGTCTTCCGGTATTATGGAGAGTAGTTGAATCCATTAGTAGGTGATTCCGCCACAACAATATGTTACTCCGAAATTGTTTTGTTTCATTTGCATCCGGTTGTTGGTTTCTTCTTTTGCGTTTTCCACCAATTTATTGGTAGAATTTTCATTCATTATTTTGGAATATCTTGTTTTCTATGTTTCTTTATCTCGGTATCTTTTGTGTCTCTTTTCTTTCACCAAGATCTTTTGATTTATCTCTTCAAGTTATAATGTTTAAATTGTCTGCTATTCTATTATGGTCTTCTCATCCCAATTTATTGTAATTTACAAAGCTCTTTGCTTCGATGTGGCACAAGGCCGAATGAATGGGGCGCCCAATGAGACACGAACTCACTCGTGTAGGTTTGCTAGTCTAGTTAGCTAACCGTTACACCACCAGAGGTGCCCTTCTCATCCCAATTTATCTTTGTGTGATTTTCCTTCTGTTGGGTATCACCCACCTTTTTCCACACAATGAACTAGTCCAT
Source organism: Sepioteuthis lessoniana (assembly GCA_963585895.1). NCBI lineage: Eukaryota > Metazoa > Mollusca > Cephalopoda > Myopsida > Loliginidae > Sepioteuthis > Sepioteuthis lessoniana. The sequence goes on along the minus strand of OY757917.1, from coordinate 18,845,526 downwards.
CTGCCATATATAGCAGTAGCTACTAATACCAGGGCAGACTAGAAGGTGAAGAGCGGCTTCTTATAGGAATAGTATTAGAGCGTTGGAGACTGGAGATCGCACTAGATCACCTTACTTGCTACCGTAATAACGGAAGCCAATATTATCGTTGGACCATATCTTTATTCTGTATTCACTAATCCTATGTTCTTGCCTACTAAGAGTCTCTCTATTGTATATACTTTTTCCTGAGAATATATCTCAATTTCCTCTCATATCGTGGTTTGTCCTTTATTTAATATTACAAGCGTTCACTAACCAGAACGCAACACCTTCTTTAACATTTTCGCTTATTGTTCTTTCTTCATCTGACCTTCTTGGCAAATTTTACATCCAGTGTTCGGGTTCCTTTGGAAAATACCGACTTTTATCTCAGACTAGTTTTGGTTCTTCATGAAATAGCTCGTTTAGTTCAGTGATGTTGCCTGTTGGAATATTTATTAATCATTTGTTTATTTTTCAGTTTATAAAAATATACTTAATAAAGAAAACGATGACTGAAAACAATTTTGGAGTAACATATGAAAAAAGAAAGAACATAACAGGAAGGGTGATAGAACTATCTTTAAATAAAACTAAACTGTGCACTTATGCTAAACTGAATTGTTCGAAATAGAACTGTTTTGATATTTAACTGTATGTGAACAAAAACTATACTTATACTAAACTGAATTGTTTAAAAATTTAATTCGACGTTAGATGACCTTGTGGAGGTGCCTGTGGTGTAATGGTTATCCTATTTACCAACCCCTCCGCTCGGGCTGCATATGACATGTTCATTTCCTACGACGATAACACTTACACCACGGGCAATGGTGTAATGGTTATCGTCGTAGGAAATGGACACGGCGACACGAGTTCAAATCCTGGACGAGACTGATTGCATTTCACATAGCACTAAGGAATGAATCCAATTATTCTCCCTCCAGCTATGCGTAAATAGTAGGGCAGACTAGATTCTTCAGCCTTGGTGAGGCAACTAGTCTAGGAGAAGGATAACTCTGAATTCAAACCTGTTAAACTCCGCTTAAAAATTCACCTTGTATCATATCCTGCCCGATCGGAGGGGTTGGATAAATATGGTTAAATGACCTGAAAAGGGTTGATACCATCCATCAGGGTCTTTTTTCAGTTTTGGTTCCTGAGGGATGGTAATGTAGTCTTTTTTTCTTTAGTCATGATTTTCTTTATTAACTTTACATTCATTTTGTTGTCTTATTGCGTTAAAATTTGTTTTGTGGTGCTAGATAGGGAGTGTGTCATTTATATGTATATTGCTTTTCAATTCGGTTTCGGTTCGGTTTCTTTGTTTAATGGCATATCAACTCTTTTTAGGTTATTTAATGCCAAAGCCATTCTCCTAGAAGAACAGTAGTGGTACTTTTTAACCCATAGCTGGGAGGATAAGGAGGTTCATACCTTTCCCAAGGGTATTTGTCCGAAAGTGAACGTAATAGCGCGGCTGGAGTACGAACTCGCGTACTACGATTCCATCGCTTTAACCATTACACCACGAGGACACCCCCCGTTTTCAATTCGGTTAGGGGGCTTTTACTTTTCATTATTTAGTTTCAATTTGGAAACTGGAGAACTTGTTTATAAGTTGTTGGCTATCGGAGTCACAGGTGACCCGAAGTATCCCTTTTCGATAGCTACAACACCAAGATGTAGGGGAGAGCGCTACTCCTTTCCCTGGATTGCTCCACTTTAACCTTGATCCTTTTATTTGTCGCTGCCTCCCACCAGACACGACTTGACACAAGGTCAAAAGCCCGAAGGCCGATTAAAGTGGGGATAAATGTGAGGGGAGGTCGGGAACGAGCCGAGACTCGAACCCTGCTTGTCTGTGCTGCTCATCGGCTCACTTAGTGCAATGTGAGCCTGATGAGGCAAGCAGTTTCACGAACCCCAATGGGAATCCGGGCACGTATGCCAGTTTACGGCTTAAACTAGACGATTGGTCTAGTGCCGTACATGGGTGACAAAGGAGACAAAAGTGCAGCTCGCCCACCCGAAGGTAGCCTAGTCGAAACTAGGTGCCTAATTAAAGGCCCCAAGTTTGCCATTGTTCCTTTTGCAGAGCCACGCTCCGGACCGAAGTCCAGAACAGGCTCCGGGGCCTTGCAAAAAGCTAAAAGCCGAGAGCTAGCCTTTAACCTTGATCCTTCCCTTGTAATGCTGAGTGTTTAGCAAGGTAGCAACAAGTACCATTTTTTGAGTCTTTGGTATGACTCAACCTGGGATTGAACCCCGGTCTCCCGGACCATTGACGAACGTTCTACTCATTAAACCAATGGACATACTCATATATACCCACTTTTACCTACACACATACGTATTATTGAACCTACGAGGATCATTAAATAAGTTTCCAGACTTTTTTCGTATGGGCACTTTTATTGATAGTATACACATGAAACTCTAGTCCCCTTCGAAGTAATCTCCTTCGGCTGCAATGCACTTGTACTGTTCGAATAACTTCCGGAAGGTCCCATGGAAGTCCTCTCGTGTCAATGACCTTCGTCACAGCCTCTTTCATCTCCTCAATTGTTCCGGCCATTGGCGAACACTCTAACGTCACTTGCATGTTCCGCAGTTTCAGCAGGTTTTCTTTTCTTTTTCTTTTGTTGATTATTATAAGGTCTCGTCGTCTAGCCGAGATTAAGTGATCCGTTTGTAAGTTAAAATCCCAAAGGAGTTTGTATGTGTCATTCTCCAGGAGAGATGTTGGGTTGTGCCTATACCATTTGTTTGTATGGTCAAATTTAAATTTCTTGCACAATTCTCAGTAGATAACTTTGCCCACCCAGCCTTGTATAGTCTTATACTCTTTCTGTTCTAATTCACTTATTATGTGATTGATGGTTTCGTCTCTATCACAACATAATCTATATTTGCTGTTTTGTTGCGTCTTATCTATTCTTGCTTTGATATGATTGGTTCTCATAGAATTGTTTTCTGCTGCTATCAGGACATATTCAGTTTCTCAAGGACACATGGCACAGTGGATAAAGGCGTTAGTTAGATCCAGTGACATACCCAAAGAGCGTGAGTTCAATACCCGGTGAAGGCAGTGGAGAACTTTCTGAAGGGAAATTAACAGGAGATAACTGATAACTGACATCCATTAAACATGGCTCGTGTAACTAGAACAGTCTACGCTGGTAAGCAAAATAAAGGGTTAAGTTCGACATTCCAACCACCTGAAGAAGGCCAGAGCGTACAACGGCCGAAACGTTGTGATAAACATGGCGACAAAGATGAGGACAATAGTCCGAAAAATATAAATAATGTTCTCTTTTAAGATTTCCCTTTCTTAGCCACGTCCATGTTTTCTAATGTGAGATGTTACTTATTAGTCGCTTAAAACGTCTATTGAGTTGTGTTTTCTTCTTATTCTTGTTTTCTTGTTATTGTCTTTCTGTTGGTCCTCGTGTTGTCAGTAGGTTTTCTAGTGGCTCTAATCAGTCTTCCTCTATACTTTTCTATGTAGTCTTCAAGTCGTTGAATTGATGCGTCAACACTGTCTTCACTTCTGATAAGTCCTCTTGCTCATTCTTTTCTTGTTGGCTGGATGGCCTCTACTTGTCCTCTGATTTCTAAGTCTTCCAGTCTCTTGATCTATCCTTTGGGGATCGTTCCAAGTGCACCGACTACAATTGATATCACCGTCATCTTAATTATTATTATTTACTCATTAGAGTTTTTCACATCAGCGTAAGCTGATGGTCTTTCACTGGAGATTGAGTGACAGCAAGTCTCCTCAAGTCTCCAGGACTCTTCTCAGTATTCTGACCATTCTCAATAATGTAGTAGTTTGTATGGTCTCCCCTCGTCCGCCAACTTCCAAGTCCTCCAGTCCCTTTAGTAATCCTTTAGTTACTGTTCCAAACGCACCAATAACAATTGGTATAATGGTCACTTTCATATTCCACAGTTTTTTCAATTCCCTAGCAAGGTCGAGGTACTTATCCTTCTTTTAACATTCTTTCAGTTTTATTCTGTGGTCAGCCGGGACAGCAAAGTCGATCATTTTGCAAATTCTCTTTTTTTTTTTTGTTGAGTGTTCGCCAATGGCCCGGGAGACCTGGGTTCAATCCCAGGCCGAGTCATACCAAAGACTCAAAATATGGTACTTGATGCCTCCTTGCTTAACACTCAGCATTATAAGGTACGGATCAAGGGTAAAGTAGAGCAATCCAGGGGAAGGAGTTGCGCCCTCCCCTACACCTCGGTGTAGTAGCTATCGAAAAGGGAGCCTTCTGGTTACCCTCGACTATGGTCGACTATTATTAGGTCTGGTCTTCTGGTTGAGATTAGGTGATCTGTGTGTATGTCAAAATCCCATTGGAGTTTATGTGTGTTATTTTCTAGGTCAGGTGCTGGGTCGTGCATATGCCATTTGTTCGTATGGTCAAATTATTATTATTATCATTATCAAAAATGATAGACAAGGATTTGCAGTTGAATTTTATATTAACCTTTCCTTGTTTGCGAGAGAGATGAAGGCTGTTTAATAATTTATCCACCTTTGCGACTTCTCACTAGCAAACAAGACCAATAAAAAAAAAATTCAACTCCGAATCCGTTAATCATTTTGAATCAAATATGTCTTCAAGAAAATCTGTCACCGAACTACACACACTCACACATTATAGATATATATTATAACAGTGTTGGTTGTCACTGAATCACTTAGTGGGTTTGTGTCGAACCGAGTGCAATATAATATGGAGAGTGCTCAATATCTTGGATTGAGCTATTGTGATTCTGGTCTACCATAATATAACCGTTTAAATACGCTTACAAATCAAATCTTTGTTCATTCCCCTCGACATGAAAGGATGATGTTTTGTTCCTTAGCTATAGTCACCTACACATACAGAAATATAATAATGTAGAGAAAAATTAAGATACACCAACGAACTTATGTCCGGTTAAAGCAGTCCGCTGCGTTTGTGCCTTCACGTAAACAAACCCATACATACACAGTTTGATACGCAACTATAACCCACACAAGCATACGCACACACCCACACACGCTCACATACTCACACACCTACCACACGTAAAGATTCCTACAAAATCCCAACGGTTTTTTTTTCTGTATTTTTTGATTTTCGATTCATTTCATTTTCTTAACTGCCTGATGATTGTTGTTTTGCAAAAAACGCCTTGAAACCCAGGGGTTGCAGTCTAAATTCCATGAATTAAATATATATATATATATATATATATATATATATATATATATATCATGATCATCATCATCATGTCGTGCCGCCAGCATGGATATCCCTAACCCTCTCTCGCCACTTCTCTCTATCGTTCATCGCCTCTGGCAGGTCTTCAGGACTACATCCCCTATCCTCACATAGCTGCTGTATGTATGTTCGAGCTGGTCGTCTTGCTTTTGCTCGGCCATACGTGGGGGTCCATAGAAGTACATAACTTATGAGCTTGTCCCTGCTTCTCCAGCAGTGTCCTGCGTGTCTGGTTCGTCTATATATCTAATGTATATATATATATATATATTGTTGTAAGCTAACAAAAGGTTACTAAAGAGAAATAACCAAAACTGAGGTTGAGAATAAAATGGAAAAGTTTATAACATCAACAAAATACAATACTCGCCAAGAGCGTGAAGAAAGTAAACCTCAACTAGTGGTGACTACTTAGTCTGCAAATTACCCACCCTCACAATAGTGTACTACTAATTTATGAGGATTGGAACATACCAATTACTCTTCACCGGTCGGGTATATAACATGTAAGTAAAGTTGGCGACCGTAGTCGAGGGCGACCAGAAGGCTTCCTTTTCACTAGCTACTACACTGAGGTGTAAGGGAGGGCGCTACTCCTTTCCCTGGATTGCTCCACTTTACCCTTCATACGTACCTTATATTGCTGAGTGTTAAGCAAGGAGGTATCAAGTACCATTTTTAAAGTCTTTAGTATGACGCGACCTGGGATTGAACCTAGGTCTCCCGGACCATTAGCGAACACTATATAACACACACACATATATATATATATATATGTTATCTGCGTCTATGTGAGCGCGTGCGCACATATATATAAGCAGGCATACTCATGTATACACACACCGGCACACACATATTTTCAGGGGTGCAATGTTAATTTTTGTCTTTCTTTGTTCCCCCCTCTCTCTCTCTCCCTCTCTCTTCCTCTGCATACATAAGTACACACGAATGTACACCAATGCATGTAATATATTGACCCTCGACCGAGCCGTCAATCAAGAGATGCACCTGTGTAAATAACAGGTGCATCCGGTCGAAGATATCGGAATATCACCTTGACCTGTGGACGTGGTTGAATTCGGTCCAAATGCGTACGCCCACAGAAAGCAGGTGGATGTCAAACAATTATATAACCAGGTGCCACAGACAGTTTGAGTTAGTTGGAGTTCGAGTTCCAGTCAGTTGCGGTCAGTTCGAGGAGTTCGAGTTGCAGTTGCAGTTGGAGATAGGATGCCCGCGGAGTGAGAACCAGCTCTAGACAGAGGGTCTGGGCCTTCAAGACCCACGGTTGAGCAGCCCAATAGAATGAGGAAGAAGTGCTGCTATGGTCAGAGGAACTTGGGGTCAATATGTCGCAGTCTCTTTCCATCTCCAACTCACCTCTCACACATAACCAATATCAACCCTTTTGTAGTTGTGAGCTGTCATCAATATGGTATATTGGCATTATTTTAAAGTCTCCTTTGCTGCATTCAGAAAAATGTTTTGATACATAAAGTTTACAATTTTCTGGTAATTTAATGTAGCTTTGTTCACTGCTTGAGTGCTTACAATGTATATCTCTTTGCGTTTAGATTGGTTGGTTGGTTGGTTGGTTGGGTTTTGTTGCATATCAACCTTTGTAGGTTATTTAATGCCAAATCCATTTTTATACAAATGATCAAACAATTAAGTTTAGCATGAGTACACAGTTTAATTGTAAAAAAACATTTCTATTTCAAGCTATTCAGTTTAGTTAAACAGTTATAATTCAAACAATTCAGTTTAGCATAAGTACGCAGTTTAGTTCTATTTACCCATAGATAGGGCTTTTTCAGGTGCCACCACTCCAGGCCAGAGTGTACCTGAGAGCGATGGCAATGAAGGGGTGCTCCCCATCCCCCAAACTCTAACATCACTGGAACCTCACCATCAGATTGCTTAGTGTCATAATAAGACACTTGTTAGGTTGGGGTCTTACCTTTCTGCAAAAGAAGCAGTTGGTGTATTCTACAGCCCCAGCCGACTGGGTAGTCTTTGTATTTAGAGCATTTGATTATACAGACTATATTTTTTGCATAAATTTCTGTTTATTTTGAATGATGTTTTTGGTTTTCGAAGATAAAGGATTTTCTTTTTGTGATTATTAAATATAATGTACATTTTTGATTTTTGCCTTTCGAGACACCACGCGTTACGTGTTACCCAAATTTAAATCAAGTTTATATGTTTGAAGTTTTTTGGTTGTCGTTTGTTTTAAATGATTTTTGTTGTCTCAAGTACGTTTTTAATTCTATCATTGTTTTTTTAAGTTGTTCTAGATTCTTTGTTATTTCTGTTAATAGTTCTGGGTTGTTTTTGTTGAGACATACGCTAACGGTTGTTGGTTGATACATTAGTTCTTTTAATGGTATTTTTCTGCAAATTCAAATTCCTTATTTATTAATGTTATGGGATATCCCATCTGGTGAAGGGTTACGCATAATTCTTGTAAGCGAGTTTGACGGAAGTTTTCTTTTTTTTTTTTTTTTCGTGACTATCAAGCAGATCCTACTTGCTAGGGTATAAGGGATAGATTTTAAGCAGTTCTTAGGGTGATGACTCTTAAAATGAAGGTATTGTTATGTGTCTGCGGGTTTGTGGTAAATATCTGTAATAATTTTGCCATTTTGATTTTTAAAGAGGATTTCTAATAACGATAGTTCTTTAGAATTTTAATTTTTTATTTGGGCGTATGAATTTTCTTTTAATTAAAAATTCATACGCCCTGATGAAGGTTTATATACTGAAACGTTTAACGTGGCAAAGAATTCAAACCATAGATAAAATCATCCTCTGAAGACCTTATGTGTTTATTTTCATATATATACATTTTCAATCTGTCCGATTAATTTACAGTTTTCCCATATATATATATATATATATATAGTAGTGAGAGATAATGTGTTTTAAACATTAAACTTACTTCACTTGTCTTTCTTTTCTTTTTTTAAATTTGGGTCTCAGCAAATATCCTTGATTTTCAAAACATTCTTCGGTCTCCCAAATTCCCACACGCAATCCTGTATATACTAAGGTTTGCTGAAAAGTTCATAGGCTGACTAAAATACTCTCATAAGATGTAACCAAATAAGGTTTATTTTTCTACATAGTCCCCGCTTCTGGTCTACACAATTTTTCCATCAGGGTTGCTATGCTTGGGTTACAAAAAGAAAATAATCAACGACTTTTCAGTATATTGAAAGAAACGAAAAAAACAAGAATGAATTTTAAAGCCATGACTGAACACATTTATTTTTTTTTTTTTTTATTCTAACATTGGACACAGTGGGTTACCTTGATCTTCGGTCGTTCATTTATTTGTTTTTAATGTGAACGTACCTTTTTACTGTTTTCTTGATTGATATCTGTGAGATTTAATGTCAACATTCACTGAATCTGTTCAGACTGGCGTTCTTATCTCTCGCGTTTGTCAATTGTGTGATTAACTTCGCTCTTCTCAATTAAGTCGAAAGCTGATCAGCTCAGGCTACTCAGCGCCTGATCAAAAACATTTTTTTTTAAATACGAACAATATATGCAGAGGCTTAACCAGTCGGGCAGTGGGCATCTTTAATCGACTCATGTCCGACACCTAAATCAATAAAGCGAAATGGACGAGGTGACGGGGCTATTTCAATGATCCTCTTAAAAATTAAGCAGACATAAGAAGTGGTTGACCTAGATTAATGGGATAATGTTCCTAGCAGGCAGCCAATCAGCGCTTGCCAGCCATTCACGTGGCTCGGAGCGATTCCAACCATAACAAGTTCAATGGCTCGTCTTTTCAAACAATGAAATATTGCAAAACAATAACGAACCATTTATAGATCTTTTTGCAGACAATCGATTTCCGATGTCAGTTATATCTGGAGCGAATCATTGATTAGTATATTTTTTCAGTTTGTTTGTTTAATTAAAATCGTTCAATTTAGATCGTATTGTAATTTCGATATTTCTTAAGTTTAGAACTGTACCAAGCCAAAGGGAAAATATTTGGATTAAAAAGATTGTGTTACGTCTGTCTGATCTACAGAAAATTATATCATTATACGTATAGGTTAGGGATGGTCAGCTCTTGACATGTAAACGACCGCATGGAAATCTGAACAGTCTGACAAAAGACAACGAGAATTTTTTCCAAACTAAAATAGTCAGTACTATTGTATGGTTGCACTACTTGGGTTTTAACGAAATGCCTGGAGAAAAAGTTAGATATGAACTACATAATGATGCTGCGCTCTATTTTGAACATATTCTCGGAGCAGCACCACACAAAACAACAGCTGTACGGCTAATTACCTCCCATCTCACAAACCATCCAACAAAGACGAGCAATACATCCGGGCACTGGAGTACGGACGAATTTGTAAGTGAGGTTTTCCTGTGGACTACTACATATGGACACATCAGTGTTGGCCGAACTGCAAAAATTTGCATTCATCAGCTCTGTGCAGACACTAGATGCCGTCAAAATGACTTGTTAAGACTGATAGGGACGAATGGGGATAGAAAGTCAAAAGCATCCATGCTCTTGGCATGCCTTGATAAGGGTGTATTAGGGATTAGACCTAACGAAAATAATATCGATGTTATTCCCCCCGGGAGATAGAAAGGGACTGGCCTCTAGTGAACAGTTCATTGTGGGATTGAGTGGACCTGAACAATTGACTTACAATTCACCATGATATATAGAAGAGCACACAAAGATAAAATGGTTCTGTTCCTGGACATTTGAAGTAAATAAAATATAATTGCTTTGTTACACGCGCACGTGTCCGTCCGTCCGTCCGTTTTTCAGTTTTGTTTACATATTTTCTTTGCTGATAAAAACGTAACAGGGTGACACCAGCATTCAAAATGGGAGGGGGTTAAAATAGAAATGTTGTTTTTGCCTCAACTCGAACATCGACCTCTGGCATTAATACATTCAGCATCGAGGCAGACCAGTATGTATTATTTTTGTTGTCACTTTTTAATATAATTCTAATTAATTGGCGTATAAAATCTAATTCATGAACTAATTAGATATCTTTACATCCTCCTGGTGAAAATCAAGTGACAACCAGTCTCTTCAAGTCTCCCATCCGGGCTTCAGTAATGCAAAGGTTTGCGTCTCGGCTCTTTTATCGCTATCTATCAATAAAAAGTCCTTTCAGACCACTCCAAGTGCTCCCATGATTATATGTACCACTTATCTATCATCCAAATGATCTCTCCAAGTGGGCCAGTGTTTATTGGTATTATCTATCTGTCGTTCTCCCTACATAATGGACTCGCCCTTCTCCATGAATACCCGTCAACGGAGCTTCAGAGAAGTTGACCAGACCCACGTGATGCAATCACATGTGATACCACTTGCACAGTGGACGGATAGTCACTACCCCACTGGACTCTCAGCTTCCTATTAACTAACTACTGTTTAACCAGGTTCACTTTTATCTTGTTTCTGTTACTTGAATATATATGTTTTTCTAACAACCTTTTTGTGTTCCCCGTGTCTTTCTTTTGCCAGCATCACAACACTGTCTTCCAAAACGTCACTTCCAGTGATCAAATGATCATGGATACTACTTACCTTTCTTCTAAAAGACCTTTCTCAGTGCTTTAATGATTCTGAATGCGACAAATCAATCTTCCAAAGTTTTATTCCGAGTGGTCCATTCATAATAGATACTACTTATCTATCTTCCAAAAGACCTCTCCAAGTTGGTATAATTCATCTTTCTTTCTTATTGTCTTCAAGTGCTCCATGGATTATGGATACAACTCATCTATCTCCCAAAGGATCTCTCCGAGTGCTCTGAGGATAATGGATACTACCAATCTATCTCCCACGCCGACTACGCCGATGACATTGCGCTTCTGGCAAATACACCCGACCAAGCCGAAACCCTGCTACATAATCTGGAACGAGCTGCTGCAGACATTGGCCTCCATGTCAATGCACACAAAACGGAATAAGTGCTTTAATCAAACAGGCGACATCTCCACACTAAACGGTAGCCCTCTGGAACTAGTGAAGTTCAGCTACCAAGGAAGCAGTGTCTCTTCAACCGAGACAGACATCAATAGGTGACTAGCAAAGGCATGAGCAGTAATCGATAGGCTATCAGTCATATGGATGAGACCTGAGCGATAAAATGAAACGCAGTTTCCTCCAAGCAGCGGTCGTGTCGATACTGATATATGGATGCACTACATGGACGCTAACTAAACGGATGGAGAAAAAGCTTGACGGAAACTACACAAGAATTCTGCGAGCAATATTGAACAAGTCCTGGAGGCAACACCCCACAAAGCAACAGCTGTACGGTCACCTACCACCCATCTCGAAAACTATCAAAATTAGACGAACCAGACATGCAGGACATTGCTGGAGAAGTAGGGACGAGCTCATAAGTGATGTACTCTTGTGGACCCCTTCACATGGCCGACCAAAAGCAGGGCGACCAACTAGAACATACATACAGGAGCTCTGTGTAGATAAGGAATGTAGCGCCGAGGACCTGCCTGAAGCGATGGACGGTAGGAAGGGGTGGCGAGAGAGGGTCAGGGATATCTGTGCTGATAGCGTGACATGATGATGATGATGATGATCTCCCAAAGCAGCAATCCCATGATTGTGGCCACAATTCATCCATCTTCTATTGGCATTAGTTTGCTGGATTACTACTCTATTATTTCATTACTTTGTTCATCAATGATTTACTAAAATTATCATATATATATATATATATATATATATATATATATAGGGAAAAATCAATTGATATCCATACTAAAAAAGGCTAGAGAAGCTATAATTTTTTTACCAGTATTTTAGCATTTATTGACCAATCGGCGCTTACCCGTTTGTTTTAAAATGTCTTTGCTAAATAGAAGCATCAATATCATCATGGACAGCAGTTAACAATGAATTTCTACTTAGAATACTTCCCTCTTTTCTAAATTGAAGCCTCAATATCATCATGGACAGCAGTTAACAATGAATTTCTACTCAGAATCCTTTCCTCTTTTCTAAATAGAAGCCTCAATATCATCATGGACAGCCGTTAACAATGAATTTCTACTTAAAATCCTTTCCTCTTTTCTAAATAGAAGCATCAATATCATCATGGACAGCAGTTAACAATGAATTTCTACTCAGAATCCTTCCCTCTTTTCTAAAAAGAAGCATCAATGTCATTATGGACAGCAGTTAACAACTATCCTTCATTTCTTCTTAAATAGAAGTATCAATGTCATCATGGACAACTGTTACAACGAAACCCAACGGATTTACGCGTCGTGTCGTAGCAAATGATTATAGCCTTCAGGATACGATCACATATTTGAAATTCACACCCCCAAAGGATTTTCCTTGTACAATATTCACAACTCTTAAACAAAGCCATAATTAATCTTCTTATTAGCCTTCATATAATAATTGTTGATACATTTAAGATGTTCACGCTAAGAATCCTAGTAGATATCGATGAGTATCAAGTGAGAAGTGTCTTCAAATCACCGGAACATCCATCCATATTCTCGTTATCAGTATTCATTATTTGCGAGTCTTTCACATAGATGTTAGCTGATGGTATTTCTTTGCAGTCTAAAAAATAGCAAGTCTCCTTGGGTCTCCAGGACTTTTCTCAGAATTCTAGTAGATCTTAACAGTGATATAGTCTGTATAGTCTAGATTCTTCCTCTAATGTTCAGTTCATTCAGTCTCTTTTTAGGGACTTTTAAGGACTGCTCCTAGACTCCAACAACAATTGGTATTACTGCCACCAGGTTCTACAGTTTTTATCAGCTCACTAAGTTCTAGATTTTGTCTGTCTTTTAGTTATCTTTTAAAAATGTATTCTTCCAGTGATCCACTAGAGAAAATCTACTCGATGACAAGTCCTTTTTTTTAGTCAATTGATCGGACTGAGATCGGATGATCCACTTGTATCTTAAAATCCCAGAGAATTTTTTATCCCCATGGCCAAATTTTAATCTCTTGCACGATTCTCAAGGGATTACCTTTCCCACTCAGACAAGCCTAGTCTTGTATTTCTTTTGTGACTGCTTGATGTATTCGCTTATTGTGGGACTGGTTTGGTTTGGTTTAGTTTGGTTTTATGGTATATCAACCATTGTAGGTTATTTAATGCCAAATCCTTTTTATACATTTATATTGAATATACATGATTCCAAAACACATTTTAAAGATAACATTTTTTAAACAAGCTTGTGTTCATTTGTTCACAGTTAAATGGTTCCATTTATTTCTATCAAATACAAATAATTCTATTTACTATTAATCATTAGATTTCACACAGTTTAATGTTTTTCGAGAATTGCAATGTATCACTAACGATTCTATTAAATATCAGCCATTTGTTTATACACAGTTACATGATCAAACATTTCTATTTCAAACAATTCAGTTTAGCATATCAACAAAGTTAAATGGTTCCAAATATTTCTATGTATCACTTACAATTCAATTAAACACCAGTCCTTTGTTTACACACAATTAATTGATCAAACAATTCAATTTAGCATGAGTCATTTGTTTGCTCTCAGTTTAAATGAGAAACAGTTCTATTCGACCTATAGATAGGATTTGATCTGGTGCTACCACTCCGAACCAGAGTGGACCTGGGAGCGATGGCAATAAAGGGGTACTCCCCAAAGCTCCAGTATTACTGGAACCTCACTATTAGATTGTTTAGAGTCCTATCTAGGAAACTCGTTGGAGGAGTCTTATCCCTATGTAGAGATAAAGCCGGTGTATTCTGCAGCCCCAACCCACTGGGTCACTTATGATGAGATTTTCTGTTTCATCTCTGTCATCACATAACCTACACTTGCTATTTTGTTGTATTTGCGAATTTTCTCGACTGTTTCAATTGGATTTTTTTGACAGGAAGTCTTCTTTGATATCCAGATCTCTTTTAAGTATCCTACTTTATCTTAGCAGTGCTATTATTATTATTATTATTGTTTACACCTCTAGAGTTTTTCACATCAGAGTTAGCTGATGGTTTTTCACTGGAGTTTGAGTGACAGCAAGTCTCCTCAAGTCTCCAGGACTTGTCGCAGTATTCTCGCCGTCCTCAGCAATGCTGTCGTTTGGATAGTCTCCACCCGTCTGCTAACTTCCAAGTCCTCCAGGCCCTTTAATATTCCTTTAGTTATTGTGCCTAACGCACCAATCACAATTGGCACAATCGTTACTTTCATGTTCCACAGTTTTTTCAATTCTCTAACAAGGTCGAGGTACTTATCTTTCTTTTCACTTTCCTTCAGATTTTCACATCAGTGTTAGCTGATGGTTTTCACTGGAGTTTGAGTGGTGTAATGGTTATCGTCGTAGAAAATGGACACGACGACACGAGTTCAAATCCCGGACGAGACTGATTGCATTTCACATAGCATAAATACCCTTGGGAAAGGTATGAATCCAATTATTCTCCCTCCAGCTACGGGTAAATAGCAGGGCAGACTAGGTTCTTCAGCCTTGGTGAGGCAACTAGTCAAGGAGAAGGAAAACTCTGAATTGAAACCTGTTAAACTTCGCTTAAAAATTGACCTTGTGTCATATCCTACCCGATCGGAGGGGTTGGGTAAATATGATTAATCTTATTATTATTATTATTATTTTACACTTTCAGATTTTTTTTTACACTAGTTTAAACAAGTGGTTTTTATTATTATCATGCGAGCGTTTAGCACCAACTCTAACTGATGGTTTTTCCACTGAAGTCTGAGTGACAGCAAGTCTCTTCAGGTCTCCAGGACTCTTCTCGGTATTCCAGCTGATTTTAGTAATGCTGTGGTCTTGAGGGTTTCAAATCTTCTTCTAATCTCCGATTCACCGAGTCTCTTTCCCAGGTTCTTGATGAAAGTTCAAAGGGCTCCAACTACGACTGTCACTTTCATGTTCTACTACTTCTGCATCTCACTGGCAAGGTCCAAGTATTCCTTCAGCCTTTAACCTTTGGATGAATTCTCATTCAAATGATCTCAAATTGTAAAACCAAGTATAGAAACAATTCAAATTTTTATTTTTTTATGTTGTAGGGAAAGGAGGAGTGCCCTCCCCTATACCTCGGTGTAGTAGCTATTGAAAAGAGCGTCTTCGGTTTATCCTCGACTGCAGTTGCCAACATTACTTTACTTGCTTAACACTCAGCAATATAAGGTAAGGATTAAGGGTAAAGTGGGGCAATCCAGGAAAAAGAGTAACGCCCTCCCTTACAACTCGGTGTAGTAGCTATTGAAAAAGGAGCCTTCTGGTCGCTCTCGACTACGGTTGCCAACTTTACTTTCCTTGCTTAACACTCAGCAATATAAGGTACGTATGAAGGGTAAAGTGGAGCAATCCAGGAAAAGGAGTAGCGCCCTCCCTTACACCTCGGTAAGTTATGAAATAGCCGAGGGATTTTGGTTCATGCCTTTGAGTTTAGTTAGGCTGAGAACCTTTCGGCTCAACACATGGGTTGGTTGGGAATAAGATTGAAGCAGGTGTTAACGCAGGTGCGTGCGAGCGGATGTAGGTGTCACTCAGATGCCATAACAGTCCGAGACGATACTGGGTGACAAGGTGCGGGTGACGTCACGCACCGGAAGCACGCGGAAGTTTATGCGAGTATTTGAAGAAAATAAGAGTCGGGTTTTGGACGCCAAACGAGAAGGATCGATGTTGGAGCTCGCAGGCGCGAGGCGAGTTTGCGCCCTATGGGGGGCCGCTCGAGTTGGGGGCCAAATGAATAAGACAGCATAGAAGATTGTCTCTCCTCCTTACGTCGAAACCTTTAACTCAAAGTTAATAAAAAGGTTTCGTACCTGAACAAGAAGTAGTTACGTGTTTTTGAGATTCCTGTTCTTTATATATTCTATCGTTATGAACATTACATGTCTATTTTGCACATGGCCATATTCGTGTATATGGCTACGCAACATAGACATATTTGGTGCCAGAACTTGGGCATATCGTTCATGATATGGTTTTCGATTGGGTTACCATGGTTCCACGAAGACGATCAGAGAAGCGGCTAAGAACAAGGAGGAATCTATTTCGGAGCGGCTTGTTCAGGCTATCGAGGGAGAGAGAGAGAAAACACAAGGCCCCAGAAAATAAGAAACAAGGAAAAGAGACCAAAAACACGAAGAACAAATTCGGCGCCCCCCAGAAAGAAAAAGGAAAATGTCCAGCACCGAAAAAAGAAGAACAGCGCAACCCCAAAAGAAAAAAAAGGAAGGCGTGAAAAGAAAAGAAAAAAAAGAAGTAACACAACTCAACTCCAAGAAAAAAAAAGGCATGAAGAAAAGAAAAAGAATAAGAAGGTATTTGCTCATTTACGTCTGTCATAGTTTAATTTACGAATAGAGTTTGAATGGTTGTGGAGGATAGATTTGGAAATAATTCTAAAATTTAAAAAAAAAAAGAAAGAAAAATCGTTGGTAGCATAGAAAATTATGATTACTACTGTATGTGACTTTGTACCGTGGTAGGAGGAGAGAAAGAAAGAGTAACAGAGAAATAAGCTCGCAGTGACAGAGAAGAAAGAAAGGTGGTCGCCGTGGGGACAGAGGATTGTGTCGCGCTCATGATTGACAGCAATAGTAAACAATATTTTGTAAAGAAATTTTGTAGTAAATAACGTTTTTATGAATGAAAACTTGTAACTTGTTGGTGGTCCGGGCTAATAATATTAGGAGATTAGAATTTTGATTCGAGACCTTGGAGATTTAAAAAAAAAAATTTTTTTTAAATATGAAAATAAGAGAACAAATTAAAGACTGAAAAAATATACATGCCGAACGAGTGACTGTTGAAAAAAATTTAAAAAAAAAAAAAAGGAAAAAAGAGAAAAAAGAATCAGAAAATGTGGTCGGAAAAAGAAAAAAAAATGAAAAAAAAAAAAAACGATGGAAAATACGAACACTTTTTATTTTTGTTTCAGTGACTTTTGAGTTTGGGACTGACGCATGCTTTTTGTTGTATTATTTTGTTGAAATTGTATTGCTGAAGATTTTGTTGCTCAGTTCGACATAAGGGGGAGCGGCACAATAGTTTAAGAAAATAATTTGTCATCATCGATGACAAATGATTTTATTGTGGTTGGATAGATATGTTATGAAATAGCCGAGGGATTTCGGTTCATGCCTTTGAGTTTAGTTAGGCTGAGAACCTTTCGGCTCAGCACATGGGTTGATTGGGTGTAAGATTGAAGCGGGTGTTAACGCGGGTGCGCGCGAGCGGATGGAGGTGTCACTCAGATGTCATAATAGTCCGAGACGATACTGAGTGACAAGGTGCGGGTGACGTCACGCACCGGAAGCACGCGGAAGTTTGTGTGAGAATTTGAAGAAAATAAGAGTCGGGTTTTAGACACCAAACGAGAAGGATCGATGTTGGAGCTCGCAGGCGCGAGGCGAGTTTGCGCCCTATGGGGGGCCGCTCGAGTTGGGGGCCAAATGAATAAGACAGCATAGAAGATTGTCTCTCCCCCTTACGTCGAAACCTTTAACTCAAAGTTAATAAAAAGGTTTCGTACCTGAACAAGAAGTAGTTACGTGTTTTTGAGATTCCTGTTCTTTGTATATTCTATCGTTATGAACATTACATGTCTATTTTGCACATGGCCATATTCGTGTATATGGCTACGCAACAGCTATTGAAAAAGGAGCCTTCGGTTTATCCTCGACTGCGGTTGCCAACTTTACTTTCCTTGCTTAACACTCAGCAATATAAGGTACGTATTAAGGGTAATGTGGAGCAATCCAGAGAATGGAGTTGCGCCCTCCCTTATACCTCGGTGTAGTAGCTATTGAAAATGAAGCCTTCTGGTCGCTCTCTACTACGGTCGCCAACTTTACTTACTTTTTTTCTTTTCAGTTATAGAACTGCGATTCACTCAAAAGTAAAAGACGTCTAAGCATTAAGCAAAGAATTTTGTGTTGTTTCTGTACATGCTGTTAAAATTTGAGATGATCTAAATGAGAATAGATTAATATTAATATTAATATTAATAGATTACAAAGTGATATCGATATTTCTGAAACACCTTGTAGCGTATATCATAGAAAATCGACTCGTATTATCATTGATGTTCCTGACTCAATTTGGTTTATTTATTGCGATTGACGGAGCTTAATCTCTTTCTCATTATTTTCTTTTATAGGTTTACGCATTAAATCCTTTTTAATTCGTTTTAATCGACGACTTAAACGACATTTTAGGATTTTCCAACGTATATACGTGGCGCTGCCTCTTAATGTGGTGTGCAGTTACGAAAGAAGCAATAACCTGTTTTTGTATTATATATATATTAAAATAAGTGACAGCATCATAAATCGTTTGAAAACTAAACGTTAGTCGAAAAACTAAAATCATTTTTTCATATATATATATATATATATGTGTGTGTGTGTGTGTGTGTGTGATATGTACTATATAATGCTGAGTCTTAAGCAAAGAGCTATCAAGTAGCATTTTTTAAGTATTTGGAATGACTCGACATGGGATGGAACACCGGTCTCTCGGGATATCAACGAATACTCTACCCACTTGTCTAATAGACCGGTAAATATATATATATATATATATATATATATATAAACCTTCTATGAACTTGTTATGGCCCTGGAAGGGGTCACAAAGAGAACAGAACACCACGGTTATAATATAGGTATATATATTTACAAGAACAAAGGATGGTTACCAGAACATAGGACGGTAAGCTAGATTGCATAACAACGCGGGGGCGAGGTTAGCTTCTGGATCTAGACTGACTTCGTATTGCTGCGTCTTCCGGTATTATGGAGAATAGTTGAATCCATTAGTAGGTGATTCCGCCACAACAGAACTAAAGGCATCAATGAAGATGCATCCCACTGCATCCAAGAAATGATTTTTTTTAAATATAGCGAGACACACACACACATATATAGGCATGTGTATATATATATATATATATATATATATATATATATATATATATATATCAGAAAAAGTTGTATATGATTAAGTAAAACACTGATCACACAAATTGATTAATTTTATTTCTTTAAATTGAGTGAAAAGTTGTGGGAAAACAGACGTCTTTCTGTGTAAGAAAAGAAAATATTAGAAAATAAATATCTTAAGAGCAAAAAAGTTCTTGTAGCAGTTCCCGTTGTCTTAATCTAATCGATATATATATATATACTATGTGTGTAAAAGATTTTTGTGTGAGTATGTCACAATGTTAGAGAGGAAATATATGTTTATACGTTAAACATGTATGCGCCTGTGGCTGAAATTTTTATCTGCAGGAGACAGATTGAATAGTAGTACGAATAACTCTATATAAACAATAACATATTTGTTCAATTTAAGATAATTGATCGATGTTGAAATTAAATGTCTTTTTGAAGGAAAACAATAATAAATTTTCATTCTAAAGAAATAAACCTACTTCTTTTTTGTTACAGAATGAATTTGTAAAACCTACTAAAGATATATTTATCTTATCATTATTTATAGGAGGTAGCCTCGAAATTAGATTAAAAGATGTTGATGACTTATGTATGATTCTAATTGGTCAATAAATATTTTTTAAACAATCTTTGATGGAAAAGATTTTTTTTAATTTTTGCTTTTGATCCTTCAAAATTTTCACGGCAAGTCAAATAGTATCGTCTGCGAATCTCAGCCCGATCAATTAACTAAAAATCCAATATATATATATATATATATATATGTATATTGTGTACAATTTAATGGAGACTCAAACTCGGTTAAGTCGTCATAATAAATTTATTTTGGCGGAGAATATTACTCTACTCTCCATCTCGTCAGATGAGTATTTACATGCTTCCCTCCTGTAGCAGAGAAGTGAATGTGGAGTTACAGTTCGTATTCAGAAGATAAAATAAGGTAATTAAAAAATATAAATAAAAAAATAAAAATCAGAAAATAAAGATAAAAATAAAAAATAAACAATAAAAAAATAAAAATAGAAATACGAATAAGGTGGAAATCAAATTACAAATTATTTCATTCATAGGCGTGAGCAGAGGGGGTTAACATGTTATATACTAGAACGATTAAGAAACAGGAGTTGAATTAATCTTCTGGTCAGTCCCTTCTAATTTTGCGTTCTTATACACACGAAAGGCGTTCAAAAAATTCTAAGCCTCACCAAAATTTCAGATTTCCCTCACACTTGTCACCTTTGTATATGCCTCACCAACTTAGCAATCAATACAGAAATCTGGATTAGTTTTTCTTGTTTTATTAAAAGTGGCTGTGTATTGCCACAAAAATGTTCAGCAATGGCACTTCTTTCTGGATGTGTCTAAAAACTTTTTGAGCGACCCTCGAATACACACACATGGCATATATATATAAAGTAAAAAGTAAAGTTGTCTCCCTTAGTCAAGAGCGACCTGAAGGCTCCCTTTTCGATAGCTACTACACCGAGATGTAGGTGAGGGCGCTACTCTTTTCCCTGGATTGCTCCACTTAAACCCTTAATCCTTACCTTATAATGCTGACTGTTAAGCAAGTACCATTTTGGTATGACTCGACCTGGGAATGAACCCAGGTCTCCCGGGCCATTGGCAACACTCACACGCACACACACACACACACACACACACATATATATATATATATATATATATATATATATATATATATATATATAATAAACAAAGTCTAGTAAATGGTAAGATTAGCTTCTGTAATTCTAAAAGGGCCGAAAAATCCAGAATTCCACGACGTGTTTAGTGTAAAAGATTTCATAAGGAAGATTGTGTACCACAGTAACATGGCCTCCGCTACTCACGTGAACAAGGCTCTGAGTATGATAGTCTGAGCAGCCTGTGCATTTACCCAGGACCATTTAATGGCATATAAATCTTCGTATTTGACTTAGGAGGTACCCGTGGTGTAATGGTTATCGTCGTAGGAAATGGACACGGCAACACGAGTTCAAATCCAGGACGAGACTGACTGCAGTAATAATACCCTTGGGAAAGGTATGAATGCAATTATTCTCCCTCCAGCTATGGGTAAATAGTAGGGCAGACTGGTTTCTTCAGCCTTGGTGGGGCAACTAATCTAGGAGAAGGAAAACTCTAAATTCAAACCTGTTAAACTCCGCTTAAAAATTGACCTTTTGTCATATCCTGCCCGAGCGGAGGGTTTGGGTAAATATGATAAATCTTCGTATATCATTTAATGCCAAAGTCATCCTCGTAAAAGAACATTAATGGTAATATTTAATCCATAACCAGAGGGATAAACGGGTTCATACCTTTCCCAAGGGTATTAATCCCAAAGTGAACGTAATAGCCTGAGAGGATTTCGAACTCGCTTACTTCGAGGCTGCAGTCCAGCACTTTAACCATTACGCTATATTGAGTGTAACAGTTTTGAAAACTGTGTTGAACATGGCAGATCTTCAGCTAGAATTCCTGGAAGATTTGTGTTGGTTGGTTGTTTGGGTTTTATGGCATATCAACCTTTGTAGGTTATTTAACGCCAAATCCATTTTTATGCAAATTGTCAGTTCTATATCAAACAATTCAGTTTAGCATTAGTACACAGTTTAATTGTCAAAAACATTTCTATTTCAAGCTATTCCATTTATCCAAATAGTTCTAATTCAGCCAATTCAGTTTAGTATAAGTACAGATTTTGATTACGCACAGATGTCAAAACAGTTCTATATTAAACAATTCAGTTAAGTGTAAGTACAGTTTTTGTTATGACCGATTATTAAGGGTCAATAAATAAATAACTCAACAGGGAGATATGAGGTGCCACACAAATGTATCCAAGTCTCTGAGGAGGGCTTCCTTGGTGCAACGTTCACGAAGTTGGGCAAGGTGCTTATCACAGCTGCGCTTCCGCTCTACCAACTAAGTTCTTGATTCATATACCCTTTGGGTAAGTCCATTATTCTAGTCATAGGTGAGTCACCTACAGCAGTTTCAATGTCAAGAACAGTTCCATTTCAAACAATTCATTTTAGCATAAGCACGCAATTTAAATGTAAGTACGGTTTAATAGTAAAAAACATTTCTATTTCAAAGTATTCAGTTTGGTCAAACAGTTCTAATTCAAACAATTCAGTTTAGCATAAGTATGCAATTAGTTCTATTTAACCCATAGATAGTGATCTATCAGGTGCTACCATTCCAGGCCAGAGTGGACCTGGGAGCAATGGCAATGAAGGGGTGCTCTGCATTCCTCAAAGCTCCAGCATCACTGGAACCTCACCATCAGATTGTTTTGTGTCATATCCAGGACACTCATTGGGAGTGGGGTCTGACCCCTCTGCAGAGGTGCAGTTGGTGTATTCTACAGCCCCAGCCGATTGGGTAAAGGAAGATTTGTAACTTTGCAATTGCAGATCTGGTAACAATACCATGAGGTGTTTTAGCAAGAAGCATGGTATGGTATGTTTTGGTCACTAGATTTCCCAAATTGTAAAGTTTACCTGATGAAATAAATTCTCAATTTAACTTTGACATCAAAATTATATTTTTTCGAGAAACAAGCAATTCAATAATAATAATAATGTCCTAAAAATTGTAAAAGAAGTTTTTTCTTACCCGCTGAAGAGTTCTCTTACTTTAAGAGTACTTTGTCATATCTATGATTGGTGCAAAAGTAGACCCTGTGTCTGGTATAGCCACAATATACTAACCATAAAAAATGAGAAATTGAAACAAACTCAATGTAGGACTAAGACTATGTGTTTGGGTGTCATGGTAGGCAGGTGCTCCCTTGAAAGCCACTGAGACGGATCTAATAGACATCCTGTGTTCTTTATTCAGGTACACAAACGACATAAGCAACCACTCAAATCAGAGACCCCAGCGTGGAAAATGGACTAAAAAAGACAATAAATTTGCACTTCACTATTATTTTAGGATCAACGTATTACAAAGAGGCTACATAAAAGGAATAATAGAAATCTGGGAAGAATGTACTAGATTTTAGACAAGCCAAATAGAATACCAGACCTAGTGATAAATTGCAAAAAAAAAAGAAAAAAAAAGAGAACATGCTGTATAGCCCCGGTGGACCACAGCGTAAAAATCAAAGAAAACAAAAGGAGACCAGTACTTGGGTCTTGCCAGAGAACTAAAAAAAACTGTGGAACCAGTGAGTAACGGTGATACCAATTGTAATTGGACCACTTGGAACGGTCCTTAAAAGCTTCGAAAGGGGGCTGGAAGAGTTGGATGATTGAGGACGATTCGAGCCCATCCAAAGTACAGCCTAAAATCGACCAGAATACTGAAAAGAATCTTGAAGACCTGAAGAGGCTGTCGTTCGGACTCCAGGGAAAATGCTGCAGCGAGCGCTGATGTGAAAAGCTCGTAAGAAGTATAATTGTAGTAATCTACTAAGTTTTTAGCATAAATGTGGCACAAGGCCGGATGAATCGAGCACCCAATGAGACTTGAACTTACTCGTGCAGGTTTGATAGTGTAGCTTGTTAACAATTATACCATCTGAGGTGCTCCAAGAAGTATGGTTTGTTTGCACAGTTATATTGTATCAAGTGTTCCAATCTGTTACAAATTATTTTCAGATTTCTTCGACCTATACATGAGACCCTAACAAGTATTATTATTTCGGTTGAGAGTGGACCCGGGAGTAATTATCATTCCTGACTCCCTAAATCACCAAACCTGGAGCCTCAACACCGGATACTTTTTTTGAGGAAGCGCGCTAAGCGTAACAGTTATCGTCGTAGAGAATGGAATCAGCAATTCGAGTTCAAATTATGGATGAGGCTGTGTATTGTGACTCTATAGATGGTGGTATACAGATATAGCTCTATACGGGTGGGCACAAGTGTTTGTGAGTATATGCATATGTGTCCATATGAGGGTGGAGACATATTTGCGTGTGATCACTAATTCTTTCCTGCTTGCACAAAACGCATAAAAAGAGTTCAATGACTTAGAAAAAAAATATCACATCTTTATGCTTCTCTTGAAGACTCGTTGTCCAGGCTTTTTTATGCCAAGGCTGGGGTATCCGAAAGTCGGTAAATAGGAATCTTTTCCTCCACCCTGGATATATAATGAGAATTAGTCTGCTGCAAGAGTAGGAGTTAGAAGTGACACGCCAGTGAGAGGAGACATAGGAACAAATCAGTTAGAAGTCAGTCCGCTACAGAGACGCAGAGGGTCGGAGAAAGGAGAAAGGACCAGAGAGCCGAAGATGTAGCAGTTTTTAGTTAAGAGAACTACATAGCAAAAAATGAGGACGTCACAAACAGTCGATTTGTGTAACTTTTATTGATCTTTTCGTTTTCGCATTGCTCTTTCCTGATAGGACCGTTGGCGGCATTTTGACGAAACTTGCTGAGAACCAGCAGACACAAAGTGGAATTAGATTCTCATTCTGCGGAGTGCATGACCCCAGTTATATTTCACCACAGTATCACTTCACACTAATTCCTTTGGAAAATCCATGAATCCAGCTATTTTTCCCTGGCTATGGATAAATAGTAGAACAGACACGGTTCTTTAGTCTTGATTAAGTAACCAGGCTAACAGAAGGAAAACTGAATTCAAACCAGCTTTACTCCGGTTAAAAATTGACCTTGTGTTATATTCTGCTCTCGGCAGAGTTGATAAATACATACTGATATATCCTTGGGAGAATATAATCAGTAAATGAGACTCAACACGAAGAGTAAGTATAATAAGTTTATCGCACGAAAGTACAACGTAATGTTATGTTTTGACCTGTTGACCCGGCCAAAAATGCCATTCAAGGTGATGCACCGGAAGGAAGTGACACATTCTAATGCCAGTTATGAGAGGAAATCGCGTGGGCGGAAATTTGCTGATGAAATGGGACGAGGCAAAAAAAATCCCATTATACTCTCATAGACTGATGCACCGGAAGAGAGTGACCTCTGAACTGCATGACAGTTATTTCCGCTCGATGGCGATCACACAGGCCATTCCAAAGGTAGCAGAAGTGACACATTCCGGTCGCTAGATATCGGAAGAAGTTGCGGAGGCGTGGAGGCGTGTCCATATCACCGCGTGGGAGTTTGAAGGTAATATAAGGCCGACAAATTGAACAGAAGGCAGACAGGCGAGTAAAGTTGAGGTCAAGCAGTATAGTTGGAGAGGGAGTAGGACGAGAAGTAGTAAGAAAAGCCAGGGCTCCGGTTGAGCAGCCATGGAGAACGAGAAAAACACAACGCTGACGGCCATAACTTTGGGGTCAAAATATTTCAGTTATGTTCGGTCTCCAGCTCCCTCTCACACACAAACTTTGAGTAAGCCGTTTCGAAACCTTACGAATAAAGTGAGAGGTAAAATATATTATAAAGAAGTCTTCCTGCGTCTTTCTGCGTGCGTCGTTTATTTCTGCGTCTTTATCATCGTGCGTCTGTCTATTATTGTGTCGTTATGATGCTGCATGATGCTGTAGATGACTTTATAACAGTAACTGTTGTGGCCTCGGAAATGGTCAGTAATGAAAACACAAACACGGATATTAGATAACAGATTATATTACGCAGGAAAGATAGAGTTACATAGAAAAGGCAAGAAGTCTCGTACTATTCGGATAACACCGATATTGATCTGCCTCTGCTAGTGAAATCTCTCAGTACTAATAACGGTGAGAAGAGTCCATTATGGTAAGATGGGTAAGGCTCCCACAACAGTAACAAATAATATATTGACACTCGATCGTATCTTGAATGCCAGGGTCGTTACTCTCGCCTCACACTTGGTTACCGCTTGCTAGCGTCTTTTATAAACAGAATAATCCATTCTCAGGGGGTGTCGGGATCTTCCACTATATTACATACTAACCCTTTAGTGGGGTATAACCCTTTTTCACCGGCTCATTGGTCTAGGGGGTAGAGTGTTCGCCAATGGTTCGGGAAACCTGGGTTCAATCCAAAGACTTTTAAAATGGTCCTTGATACCTCCTTGCTTAACACTCAGCGATATAAGGTACGTATCAAGGGTAAAGTGAAGCAATCCAGGGAAAGGAGTAGCGCCCTTCCATAAACCTTGGTGTAGTAGCCAATGAAAAGGAAGCCTTCTGGTCGCCCTCGACTACGGTCGCCAACTTTACTTTTACTTTTATAATCCTTTTGCCAGGGATATAGTTGGCATATTCTAAGCCTCACTGTCGCAGATTAATGTTAATTTTAACAAACGTTTAACTGAGTAATTATGTGTTGGATTAGGTGTCGAAAGGAAATGGAATATGAGGATATCGAGCAGCGATCAAGTAATCTATAGCTAAAAATGATCAAATCCCAACCCAGCCCCTTGGTTGCTATTTAAGAACTGTCGAGAACATGCAAAAGATCGTGACGAATTTACTAATGACTGCATTAGTTAAAGTGTAAAAAACCTGTTCGTCGATGGGTGTGGTTGCTAGAGGAAACCTTTTCGAAAAAGAAAAAAATTGATTTGTTATTAAGATACGAGGTGCATACTATAAGTTTCCAGACTTTTTTTCGTATGAGCACTTTTATTGATAGTACATACATGAAACTCTAGTCCCCTTCGAAGTAATCTCCCCCGGCTGCAATGCACTTGCTGTACCGTTCCAACAACTTCTGGAAGGCCCCATGGAAGTCCTCTTGTGTGTGCGTGTCAATCACCTTCGCCACAGCCTCTTTCATCTGCTCAGTTGTCTCATAACGACAGCATCTGAGCTTAGGGAATAAGCAAAAGTCACAGGGAGCAATGTTTGGACTATAGGGACGGTGAGGAACTGTCTTGATGCCCATCTTGGTCAAATAGTCTGTGACAAGGATGGAGTTGAGGACTGGTGTATTGTCCTGGTGGAAATGCCGCTGACCCGATTTTAAGAGTGCTAGCCTCTTCCGACGGAATCTCTTCCTGAACTCCCTTAAAACCTAAACATAGTAAACCTAACCCTAACCCTTTGGCCAATCAACTCTGGTGTATTGACTTCCTTACTCCTTCCACACCTCATCATCCCTCACATACTCCATGCTTTACTTAAATCTCTTATGCCCCTCAAAAACTGATGCTTGATTTATGCAAGATAGTCCAAAAGCAGTCTAAAGCTTTTCCATACGTTTCTGTGGCATCGTTTTTTCCAAGTTTAAAACAGAATTTTATTGCATATCGTTCTTCTAAAGTGTCAGATTGCATTTTTGAAATTCACCAGCTGTAACAATCAGGCTTTAGTAGGGTGTATTCGTATTGCTGCTGTAGCAGTTAATTTGAACCTGAAATCATAAAAATTGGTCAGTCATCTCATAAGATGTATAGCAATAACATACTGAATTTTGAAGAGTCTACGACAATTTTAAATGTCTGTACGTAAAAAGTCTTGAAACTTATCGTATGCGCCCCGTATTTTTCCTTACTTTCTAGACAGACCTTGTAAATATATACATGAAGTCTATTTCGTTGCTGTACAACCAGTACAGTATAAAAAGTTAACATTACCCCAGCAAAAGAACTGTGAATTGAAACACTGGAAAGAAACGTAAAAGTCATCCTACTGGCTGTCTCAAAATAGATGCAACCCATTAATATGATAATTTATTACTGAAACAAGTGCAATGGAGATTATTTGGAACATGGCCTGTAAAAACACCTCTTAGAGCTAGAGACAATTTTTTTTTTTTAATTTTTATTCTATCAGTTTCCAGGAAATGCAATCTTTTTTTGAGTTTCTAGTCGCAGTAATAAATCATTATCATATTAATTCTACGACAGTTTTGAATGATTTGGTCTCCAAATAAGTACTGACACCAAATATTTTCCTCTCTTGTCCAAGGCATTGTGATCGAGGTTTAATAGTTGTTATAGTATACTATTTTCAAATCTGAAATAAAAAAGAACACAATATTATTAGTAGTAGAGTTATTAACAGTCACATGGTCTCATTGGGTGCCCCATTCATTTGGCCTTGTGCTAAATCGAAGTAAAGACCTTCGTAAATTACTATTAGCAGTCACATGGGTCCTCTGTGTATTGAAACACCTTATAAAAGGCAATTCCTCGTAGAGTGTGGCGAAAGACGTTGGTTGTTCCCAGACAGCTGAGTATAAAATTTGGGGGAAATATAAAAGAAATGGAAGGGTTAAAAAAAGGAAAAATGACCACAGAAGAATTCGAAGTAACAAGATAGAAAACTGAAAGTAAATAGAAAATTTATATAAAATAAATGAAAAACAAATGGGTCGAAATAGGAGTCAATGTTTGTGTTGTGTCTCTAAAAGGGATACAATCAGACAAGGTTTTACTCGAGTGGAAAGGAATAGCCAACACGCTCGTGGATAAAAGAAAGTGGGTTTTATTGCAAGAGAGATACAATAAGACAGACAAGGAATAGTGAGATTGGCGACTGATACCCGAAACAAGGACAGGTATAATTCCGTGCTCGCTATATATAGTCACTGATGAAGGTAGCAGAAAAACATAATCCAAATAGGTGAATATATTATGATGTAAAGTCGATGTTAACGTTTCGGTTTCATTAATCATCATCAGGACTTGGATATCAGAATAGTTCCCATAGCAATGGATGCTTGCTAAGATGACAGGAGCAAATGAGAAATATACAACGAAAAGATACACAAATGTACACATAACGTTCATTATTCAAAAGTCATAAGAACGTGTCAGGCACGTGGAAACATATTTGAAAATGTTGGATTTCCCAAAGAAACGAGACAAAAACCTCCCGTTTATTAAGAAATACGCAACGACAAGTAAATTTTCATATATATATAGATCGTTTTGAAGTCATCCATGTTAAATATCATGTAAGATTGTATTTGGTATTTGTTTTGCCGAAAGGACAGTATGAAAGTAAATATGGATTATTATATTTGGATTATGTTTTTCTGCTACCATCATACCGTCGGATTTTAATCCGTATTTTACTTTCATAGTCACTGATATTGTCAGTCCACATCACTGAGAGTATGTGGAATATTCCATTACAACAGTTTGTGACAGAACTGTTTGAAATCACCTAAATGAAATGGGATTTATATAAAGAAAGCCGTGCGAAAACCAGCACTAACATGCAAATAGAAGAAAATCAAGTTGAAGCGGGCGAAAGAGAAACAATCGGTGTGTGGACAATTGGATGAAAGTGATATTCTACGATGCATCAAGAATCTGCATTTGCCTAAGTGATGATGCTGATACTTTCGTCTGGTGCGGTAAAATGATGCATATAAAGATAACTGAGAGAAGAGAACAAGTAAATGTCCTTGGTCATTGATGATATGGGATTGCACGTTTATTTAATGGACCAAGGGAGATGGTAATCATTACTGCAACTATCAATAACTCATAGAGAACAAGTGTGCTTATTTATGATTTTTTAACAGCAGTAGTAGATTCGTTTGATCCAGTGGTTAGTAATCAATCCCTGGTTTATGGTCAGGGTTTCAAATGCTAATTTTCAGGTCTGGCTCATATTTTAAGATAGGTTATTTACTAATTTTGAATCAATTTAGTACAAAGCAACAATAATAACGCAACCCAAAAAGAACTGAACGCACAAAGAATATTCTTCTAATCTGGTCTTCTGAGTTTCGTCAGGCGTTCGCAATGGGTAGGTGATTTAAAATGTATCACCTTGTCCCAATGTAGTGATACCTTGAGATTATTATGTTAATTCGTTCAGGGGTGGATTTCATATCTTGGCATTTCCGAACTATGGGACAAGATTTACCCTATAAGAAAAGTTGGCGACTGTAGTCGAGGGCAACCCGAAGACTCCCTTTTCGATAGCTACTACACCAAGGTGTAAGGGAGGGTACTACTCCTTTACCTGGATTTCTCCACTTTACCCTAGATCCATACCTTATAATGCTGAGTGTTAAGTAAGGAAGCATCAAGTACCATTTTTTGAGTCTTTGGTTTGACTCGACCTGGGATTGAACCCAGGTCTCCCGGGCCATTAAATGGGATAATTCGCTCAAGCCCTAAAAAGCAGTCGTATAAAATGTAAATATTAAACCCACCCGAAGGAATATATTCGTTAATGACAACATAGTCATTTACATAAATATTAAGAAACAATGAAAAAATAATAAAACAATGAAAAATAGTAATAAATGTTATTACGAATAAAGACACTTTACCTTTCGAGTCAGGCGAATGTGCCCTGGGGTGGTGTGAGGTAAGCGTGATGGCAGAGAAGGAGGAGGAGGTGAACGGAGTTCTGACAGATGGCAGAAATCATATGTAAGTTTACGTAACTTAATTTAAATTGTTGTATTGTAATCAAACATAATGAACGAACTTCAATGAACAAACGAAACACACTTCTTTATAAAAAATATATCTCTCATTTTATTCCTGAAAGGGACCCACAGTTAGTTGTTAGTTGAAAGATAGATGGAGAAACAAATACTCAGAGAGAGGACTTCTTCCCATATCTTCTTCCGGGAGCCAGAGGGTGCCAACGCTTGCAGCCTCTTGCAAGCTCGTCAGAGACGCCTCTGACCGGCTGCGTGTCCCTCGCTCGACTCCGATTCTCTGAACTCTGTCTAAATCTGACCGCATGGTTATCACGTGATCTCCTTCCGGTTACACACCTGTGTAGACTCGACTGCCCTGTTTACTAATCACAACATGACAGCTTGTCAAAGCACACAGGGTCACTAGGAACGAACTGAAAATCCATGTCATATGTTATATAACAAAATGTATACATAAACTTAACACAATAAATTTTTTAATTTCAATTTTTTTCTTTTGTGCATTTTGTGTTTTATTCTTTTTTGCACATTTTCTTTTTCTACTTTTTTCTATTTTTTTCAAATTCTCTTCACTGCTTTTTACTTGTTTTAATTCAGTTTGGGAGGATCGCTGTCTGACAGCACTTTCGATTTTCGTTTTAGTATTTTGAATATTTTTTCGTTAAATGGGACGGAAATTTCTTTGAAGCCCGTTTACTATTCTGAATTTTTAGTATTAAGTCGAATTTTTAGTATTAAGTCGAGGCTCCACTGTACTTGCTTAGTAAGCTTAAATTTATCGTATGGTGCCTGAGGCGCCTCTCTGGGAGAATACCAATAGGATTAAGGATTTTTTGTAATACCCACTCATGAGTCTTGATTCGTGCATGGTCTCTCACAGTAAAATTACTCCATGTCAAATCGATCTTGATGAGAATGATAAATCCTTTCATTTTGTCTGACTGGCCAGCCATTATGCTAGATTGGCTGGCTGGCTGGCTGGCTGGTTGGTTAGTGGGTTGGTTAGTTGGTTTTACAATATGTCAACCCTTGTTAGGTTATTTTGTATCGAAGTCAGCTAAACAATTAAGGTTTTCAATTACGTATGATGCAAAAATATATCTTGACAACTATTTTAAACAGGTAAGCACTTGACAGTCTTAAACATTTTACTATTTAATCCATAGTTGGAACTCTAATTGGGACTACAATTCCGGGTTAGACTTCGGAGTCATAGCAACGGAAAATTCTCTCCATATACTCCAGAGCTCCAGAACTTCACCACTAGATGCAGTCTAACTTCATATCAAGACAACCCTTTTTTTGGGGGGGGAGATTTCACTGTAGTGTACTACCGCTGGATCTTAATAACAACAGGGAACACATATATATAAAAATATAATTTATACTTTTATTCGTCGACGGTGACGCTTGTGTGGAGTAGAAGAGTAATCGGAGAGAGAGAGGGGGGGAGAGAGAAAGAAAGAAAGAGTTCGCGCACACGGAGAACCCATCGGGAGTCGGAACTGCCAGCGGGAACTGACTTCAGCCAAAATTCTCGACTGTATATAGTCTTAAAACTCACACACAGTGCTTGTTTTCCATTGGTCACAGCTTACACCCACGTCATGCTTGTTTTTCATTGGCCATGGATTACACCCACGCAATACTTGTTTTTCATTGGTCACAGCTTACACGCACGCATTCCTTGTTTCCGATAATCATTTTGTTGATTTTATCTACGGCCGGATGTATCGGTCAACAACATCCGATGGGTTCATCTCAGGTCAAGGTAATATATTACATTATCCCTCAGCAAGGAATGCAGTCAGTGTATTCTTGGACCAACAGAAAGAATTAATTAGATTTGGGGTATACAGTACAGGGACTGTATGTGGTATATATAGCTGTCTGATTTACCATATTTACAACCCCTCCGCTCGGGCAGGATATGACACAAGGTCAATTTTTTTAAGCGGAGTTTTACAGGTTTAAATTCAGAGTTTTCTTTCTCTTAGACTAGTTGCCTCACCAAGACTGAAGAACCTAGTCTGCCATACTATTTACCCATAGCTGGAGGGAGAATAATTGGATTCATACCTTTCCCAAGGGTATTAGTGCTATGTGAAATGCAATCAGTCTCGTCCAGGATTTGAACTCGTGTCGTCGTGTCCATTTCCTGCGATGGTAACCATAATACCTCGGGCACTTCCTATAGCTGTCTGATTTACTGTTGAATCGACTTACAACTGGACAATCAGACTCTGACCTGGTCCTAAGTAGATATATATATTCACTCTTGGTCAGAGTGGAACTGGGACTAGTTTACAGTGCACTGAAGCCTCACCACTGGATTCAGTTTAGTATCATACACATGATACCCTATTTTATTTTATTTTATTTATTTATTTTATTTTATTCTATTTTATTTTTTGAAAAGGGCCTTACTACTCAGCAGGGAATGCAGTCTGCAGCAGGGTGTTGAATTGGCGCAGCACAATTTTTCTAACCTGCAATAAGCTAAAATTCGTAAATAAGTGTCTCTATAGGATAATCAGTAATTCCATTAGTTTACAATAAATAAAAATCTTAGGGATTTCACGAATCCGGACATGGTGCTGCAAATTGTTTATTGATATGATTATATTTTATTCTCAATTAGGATTTTCTTTAAGATAATCCTCATCTTTATCCGTAATGAAACGAATTAAATTAATTCGGTTAGTAGTGTAGCAATTGTTTAAAAGCTCGGCGCTATTCAGTTGGTTTGGCTTGGTTTTTATGGCATACCAACCATTGTAGGTTATTTAATGCCAAATCCATTTTTATACACATAAACATTTTTTCCAACACATTTAGTTTAACATAAGTACACAATTGAAATGACAAAATAGTTCTATTTTAAAGAAGTCAGTTTAACATAAGTACGCAGTTGAGTTCTATTTGACCCATAGATATGACCCTATCAGGTACTACTTCTCAGAGCCAGAGTGGACCTGGGAGCGATGGAAATAAAGGGGTACTCCACATTCCCCAAAGCTCTAGCATAACTGAAACCTCACACTCAGATTGTTTTGTGTCATATCTAGGACACTCGTTGAAGGAGTCTTACTCCTCTGCAGAAATGCAGTCAGTGTATTCTACAGTCCCAGCCGAATAGGCCCGCTCTATTTGAATTTAGTCTCAAGAGTTAGAGTGTGAGACTGAAGGTTGTGAGTTTGCAATGAAATTAGAGACCTCCATAATTCACCTTACAAAAGTTCGACATTAACAGAACAGAACACATCGCTGACTTAAAACATCTTTTGATGTTGATATGTTTAGAATGTATGAAAGCTATTTTTGTTTTTTAATCTATTTCACTCTAGAGGTAGCTTGGTGTATTTTGGAACGCAAACGCAGAGTAACACTTATTGTGGCATGAAATAGATTCGGCAAGTCAAGTCGAAACCCTTTGAGCTTTTGGAAAAAGGTATGGATTTATCTCTTCCCTTCCAGCAATGGGTAAATTATTGGTCAAACTGAGATCTTCAGATCTGGTACGACGACTAGTCGAGAAGAAGTAAAGACACTTAAATCAAAGCCAGCTGAACTCCGAATAAAAACTGACCTTGCCGGAATGGTTGGGTACTCCAAAGTTTTTTCCAGTACCTATCTAAAGACGACTTATGACTCTGTTGTTGCTGTTGTTGTATCCTTATCGATAATATTTGGTTGCACCGTTTGTTTCTTGTGTTATGATATGTGGAGATTCTGGTAGTGTTGAATTATTTTTAAACTGGGTCTTAAAGCTGTTGAAGCTGTTTGTAGAATTCCAGAAGTAGAAAGAAGTGGAACAATATCTGGCAGTACTGCTCAAAAAGAGTTTCAACATTTTAAGGGTAATGTCTTGTCCGTTAAAATAAGGCCAAAACATTTAACAATATCTGGCCGTACTTCCCCAAACAAGTTTAAGTATTCTAAGGATCATGACTATTCCGTTGAAATAAGGCCGAAAAATTTAACAATATCTGGCCGTACTACCTCAAACAAATCTAAGCGTTTCAAAAGATTGGATGTAAGCTGCATCTCAAGGAATGAATTTATACAATTTCTGATATTCAGAAAGTATTGGGTTTACCATTAATAGTGTTGTGTTGCGGGCATCACGAAAAAAGTGAGTGGAGACGAAGAGAAAAGTTGAGATGCAGAGAGATGACGATGAAATGAGGTTGTTCCTACCAGCAAAAGAAAAGTCAGACACGTGGTCACAAAAAATTGCTATATTGCTGACTTTCTAACTTCCCTCGAGGTCAGTCCCAAAAATTGGAAGATGTGAAGTGGTAATTTTCAAATCGGTCAAGGAAATATCCATTTTTTCACAAACCGTGGGGGTGCAGTTTCGTTTAGACCTGAAATTTAGATCGTGGCGGGTCGCTCTCCTGGAAACTGACTGACCCTTTTTTTTAAAAATCCCCAAGTCTCGTGTCTAACAGTCTCTTGTACCAACACCGAAACTTTTCTTGTGAATGACATTTGTGTTGTCTGCCACGCAACTGGGCACCATGGTCACTGGTTGTGTAAGGCGTTCTGTAATATTACGGACGGGCGCTGTCGTTGAGAACGCGCTAGCACATCGGCTGTCATCAATCAGTGAAAATGTCACGAACCTAGCGCGTGCGAGCAGAATGACCTGCAGAGTTCAAGCGTGATTTTGATATAATCACGCATGAACTTCCACGTGTTTCACTATCGTTTTCACTTGTGTCACCGAACATTCTGGAATCATCGAATTGATCCTTAAAATCTCTATATAAGAAATCAAATGACGAGATTTTGGGGAGTTCAAGGCAGGTTTCTAAACAGGTGCGTCAGAGGTCCCGGACACCCGTCTCACATCATACCCAGCCTGCCACGATACGACCGACAGGAACGTATCCACAAGCCGGCTACAACGACACCGCCATCGCCACCAAGAAGAGGAGGGAGGAAGAACGGTATGAAACGAACTTTTCTAGCTGCCACCCGCCGTAGTCCAAGCGAATAAAAATGACTACTATTTTTCTTCCTTAAATTTCGAGTTTGAGTGTTTCTTTTTCTGCGGACTCCTTTCTTTCAGACACAACATTTTGGTCCTATGTTACAGTTCGCTTCATTACAAGAATGAAATAGTGCTCAGCCTAAACTATTGAATTTGTGAGTTTGGGGGTCATCCTGTAAAAAGATGACAATATCTGGCTAATTAATTGATCCAATAATGACAATGCTTCATTTCAGACTGACATGCAACACAAAGAAGAACCTGTCCCAGTCGGCTGGGGTTGTAGAATACACCGACTGTATCTCTGCAGAGGGGTAAGACTCTCCCAACGAATGTCCAATCTATGACACTAAACAATCTGATTGTAAGGCTCCAGTAATGTGCTAGCTTTGAGGAATGCGGACTACCTCTTTATTATCATCACTCCCAGGTCCACTCTAGCTCGGAATGGTAGCAACTCACAGGATCCTATCTATGGGTCAAATAGAATGAAACTGTGTACTCATTCTAAACTGAATTGCTAGAAATTAATTGTTTTGACATTTAAACTGCGTACTTATGCTGAACTGAATTGTTTGAAATTGAACGTTTTTTGCATTTGACTGTGAAAATAAATGACTGATGTTTAACCGAATTGTTAATGATACATACCAATATTTGGAAACATACAACTTTGCTTACTAAACTGAAAAGCTTGAAATAGAACTGGTTTTGAAATTAAAATTGTGTACGTATGATAAACTAAATTGTTTGAAATAGAACTGTTTATATGTATAAATATGGTTCGGGTATTAAATAACCAACAATGGTTGATATGCCATACAACCCAAACAAACCAAATCATATATATATATATATCATCATCATCATGTCGTGCCGCCAGCACGGATATCCTTGACCATCTCTCGCCACTTTTCCCTATCGTTCATCGCCTCCGGCAGGTCTTCTGGGTTACATCCTGTGTCCTCACATAGCTGCTGTATGTAAGTTCGGGCTGGTCGTCCTGCTTTTGCTTGGCCATATGTGGGGGTCCATAGGAGTACGTCACTTACGAGCTCGTCCTTGCTTCTCCAGCAGTGTCCGGCGTGTCTGGCTCGTCTGACCTGTATAGTTTTCGTGATGGGAGGCAAGTGGCCGTACAGTTGGCGTCTCGTGGGGTGTTGTCGCCAGGACTTGTTCAATATTGCTCTCAACATTCTTGTATAGTTGCCGTCAAGTTTCTTCTCCAGCCGTTTGGTTAGCGTCCATGTAGTGCATCCATATAGCAGTATCGATACAACTGCTGCCTGGAAGAAACTGCGTTTCATTTCATCGGTAATGTTGAACTTTCCATCAACTTCGCTAATGAAAAAGAATCTGATAACACTATACCCTTCCTGGATATCCAAATTATTAAATCTCAAAACAGTTTAACTTTTAAAGTCTACCGCAAACCCACAAAAAATGATTACATAGATTTCTACCCCCACCACAACAAGAAAATCAAAACAGGCCTCATAATAGGCTTTTATCTAAGAGCACTCAGAATATGTAGCTCCCAATACCTTAATGAAGAATTTGAATACATCGAACATTCCCTCAAAAGCCTAACATACCCCAAATTTTTCATATTAAACGCTAGAAAAAAGCTCTCGAGATACACTCATCAAATAAACCAGAGAAAACCAACCACACTATCCCCATCACCAATTGACCGATATCTCTACCCATAAACCCACATAACACTCTACGACAAACGAACCAAGTTGGGAATACCAATCATACAAACCCCAGCAAAAACCATTAAAAACCTCACAAACATCACAAACTATACCAACATCGTAGCCACCTCTCATGCAGTCATATACGCCATCGTATACAACGACTGCAGCAAACATTACATCGGTGAAACCCAACACAATCTAGAGAAAAGAATTTACGAACACAAACGATCAATTAAAACACCTGACGATCGAATTGCTCTTTTCTGCCACATGTTAGAGCTCAAACACACATTCGATTTTTCCAAAGCCACCCTAATCAAACAAATACACGGCAAAACACCTGGAAGACTACTTGAACCTGCGGTCATCTCCAAAACAAACCATATAAAAAAAACGTCCAGGTTTTCACCAAATCTCACCACACCTTGTGAACATCTTACAGAACGAAAACAAAATCAAAAGAGAAAACGCATAGGAGAAAAAAAATTCACTCTGTGCCACCATACTTTTGAAAATCCTTTTTGCTTTTCCTGATCATTTACCTCTTAACACTTCCACACCCTAAATACAACCCAGATTTCACAATACAGACAATTTTGAAAACAAGTCATGCCAAAAACTTCCTTTCACACAAATCCTTCCCTACTACTTTCTAATCAACTCCACTTTCAAACAAAAAATCTTTTATGAAACATGATACATTTAACTTTTTCTGCTACAATTATACTCGCTCCACTCTCCTCACATGCTTTTAAATAGAAAAATCAGAAAACAGCCTCAGTCATGAAGAAGTTCATGAAGATGAAATAAAGCCCGAAAGAAATATCACATATCTAAATCTGAATTAAGTGTTTGATTTATCCAACTTTCCACATATTTCTATCATATATGAATAAAGAATTTTAGCATTAAATAACCTACAATGGTTGATATACCATAAAACCAAACCCAACCAAACCAAATCATATATATTAGATATATATGTATAAAGAGGATTTGGCATCAAATAACCTCCAATGGTAGATATGCAATAAAGTCTAATCCAACCAAATCATATATATTAAATATATATGTATAAAGAGGATTTGGCATCAAATAACCTCCAATGGTTGATATGCCATAAAATCTAATCCAACCAAATCATATATATTAAATATATATGTATAAAGAGGATTTGGCTTCAAATAACCTCCAATGGTTGATATGCCATAAAATCTAATCAAACCAAATCATATATATTAAATATATATGTATAAAGATTATTTATTATTAAATAACCTACAATGGTTGATATGCCATAAAATCTAATCAAACCAAATCCTATGCATTAAATATATATGTATAAAGAGGATTTGGCATCAAATAACCTCCAGTGGTTGATATGCCATGAAATCTAATCCAACCAAATCATATATATTAAATATATATGTATAAACAGGATTTGGCATCAAATAACCTACTATGGTTGATATGCCATAAAACCCAACCCAACCAAATCATATATACTGAATATATATGTATAAAGATTATTTAGTATTAAATAACCTACAATGGTTAATATGCCATAAAATCTAATCAAACCAAATCTTATATATTAAATATATATGTATAAAGAGGATTTGGCATCAAATAACCTCCAGTGGTTGATATGCCATAAAATCTAATTAAACTAAATCATATATATTAAATATATATGTATAAAGATTATTTAGTATTAAATAACCTACAATGGTTGATATCCCATAAAATCTAATCAAACCAAATCATACATATTTGATATATATGTATAAAGAGGATTTAGTATTAAATAACCTACAATGGTTGATATGCCATAAAACCCAACCCAACTCAACCCAACCAAACCAAACTAAAACAATGAATAACAAAAGACAGCACTTAGCTCTATCGACTAGTTAAAGTGTAGTATATGTTCTTATCCTCTGCATTGCATTCGTCTTCATACAAGAATTTAATGTGAACTACATAACGGTAATTCCAACCAGTGGCAGTACCTCCCCTGATGCACTAAAAGAAAATCGAAGTAGTCAGATATCAATGTGACAATGGTTGGTGGATGGAGTTTTATTTTTGATCTTTTGCTAAGTGTATGGGACCACTCGTAAAACCGGACATGTGTTCCATTCTCCTTCCAAACAGATACGGTGAAATAATGCAAAGAATACAGTGGCTGAAACACTGAAGTGAAACAATAAAAATGAAGATGCCAGTGAAAAAATCTATAAACAAAATGACAGAATGAATAAGATATGACAAGTGCTCCCATTTTATAATCTTTGCGTCCTAAGGAACCCAACTGATTGTGATACGAATGGCTGTATCCTCAGTTGCATTGTAAGGAAATAGTACCGGGGCGAGAATAGATAAGCCTGTAGCCGAAAGATAAGTTGATAGAGTTCAACATCTCCTTCAGTGGCCTAGCTGTAATATATGCTCGATCTAGCACCCCTGATTGTAGGTCTTGAGGTAGTCCCCAGGTTACTAGTGGTGACTTGGGCTGGTCATTTCACCCAGGCGAGGCAGAGGTGGGGTTGGGTGTTCTGTGAATCTCTTTATATATATATATATATATATATACGTGGTGCCTTCAATAGGTTTCCAGACTTCTTGGTACAGGCATTTAAAATTGTCGTAGACTCTTGAAAATTCAGTATCTTATTGCTATACATCTTATGATATGACTGACCTATTTCTATGATTTCAGCTTCAAATGAACAGCTACAGCAGCTATTGGAATACACCCTACTAAAGCCTAATCGTCACATCTGGGGAATTTAAAAAATGCAATCTGGACCTGAGGACACTTTAGAAGAACGATATGCAATAAAATTCTGTTTTAAACTTGGAAAAAATGCCATTGAAACGTGTGGAATGCTTCAGACTGCTTTTAGACTATTTTGCATGAATCGAGCATCAGTTTTTGAGTGGCATAAGAGATTCAAGAAAGGCAGGGAGCCTGTGAGGGATGATGAGAG
Source organism: Sepioteuthis lessoniana (assembly GCA_963585895.1). Taxonomy (NCBI): domain Eukaryota; kingdom Metazoa; phylum Mollusca; class Cephalopoda; order Myopsida; family Loliginidae; genus Sepioteuthis; species Sepioteuthis lessoniana. The sequence goes on along the minus strand of OY757917.1, from coordinate 18,805,269 downwards.
GTGTGGGAGGAGTAAGGAACTCAATACACCAGAGTTGATTGGCCAAAGGGTTAGGCTTACTATGTTGAGGTTTTAAGGGAGTTCAGGAAGAGATTCCGTTGGAAGAAGCCAGCACTCTTCAAATCGGGTCAACAGCATTTCCAGCAGGACAATGCACCAGTCCACAAATCCAGACTATTTGACCAAGATGGGCATCAAGATAGTTCCTCACCGTCCCTATTGTCTAGACTTTGCTCCCTGTGACTTTTGGTTATTCCCTAAGCTCAGATGCTGTCGTTATGAGACAATTGAGATAAAAGAGGCTGTGACGAAGGTCATTGTCATGCTCACACGAGGACTTCCATGGGACCTTCCAGAAGTTGTTGGAACGGTACAACAAGTGCATTGCATCCGGAGGAGATTACTTCTAAAGGGACTAGAGTTTCATGTGTATACTATCAATAAAAGTGCTCATACGAAAAAAGTCTAGATACTTATTTATTTAATGATCCTGTATATATATATATATATATATATATATATATAAATGCATATTTCATTGAACAATATAGATATATTTTGTCTACATATTTTTGTATACGTCCTGTCCAGTTGCCGAATAGATTTTACGGTGTCCGGCAGGAATTGGTTGATGAAACTCCCATAACAGATAGTTACCAAGTACTTTCTCCCGATCTTGGGCCATCATCAGGTATGTGTATATTACAAAAGCAATGGGACCTTTGCATGTACATAACTACTTCGTAAGTGTTTATTATTTAAACTGGTGTGTTGTAGCGTTTTATTCGTATCTATAAGTAAATAAGTGACATGCAAAGGTCACATCCCTTTTGTGTATGTGTGTGTGTGTGGTCCGACCGGTGATTTAGTTTACCTATTAATACCAGCAGAACGACCCATCACTCTGACAATTTCAAGTTTTACTCGTTCCACTTTGAAGTCCTTTTTGATTCCATTGTTACTGTTGGTCATTATCTTTGTTTTCTCTGCACTGATCTCGATGCGATAAGAATGCCATATTTTATCTAAACATGCATTCCTAAACAGGTGCACACAGTCGCAGTGGTGCACCCATAAAGGTGGCCAGGTGTGCTCCAAGTAAATGAAAGAGTAATTTACAATTTTTTTGAATGAAAATAAGAATCAATATTTAAAAAAAATACATTTTCAAAATTCCCTCGTTGGAATAAAGTATTCAATTATTTTATTGGACTTTAATTAGAACAGTAAACTTTGTTGAAGTCATCTTCTTTTGGATTTTATCTCTTTGATATATTAATGGCACGTCAGAGTTTTGATTAATCTAGAAATGCACCCTGATTTTTAAAAAAATGTTGACAAACACAGGTTTATACTTCTGACCAGATTGGCCACTTCCTCTTAGACCAGTTCCTGCTAGACCTTCAATATCACCAAGAGTGTTATACTAAGATTTACTAAGCGGTAAATAGGCGGTAAAATAATTGGGTGAATCCAAAACTAAAAACTAGTGACTTCGGGGTAAATCGACTATTTTACAAGACTAAATGGAGTAACTAAAATAGTATATAATACCAGTAAACAGATGAACAATTTCTTACGGTGCTCCTGCCAATAGGTTGGTGGAACTCATTAGTGCAGAAGTTGAGAACCACTAATTTAAAATTAGATTCAAAAGTATCGACGTTGAATGTTGGAATTTTTAAATTTTAAATTAAAAAAATAAAAGTTCAGTCTCGATATATTTTATCTTCCTTTTTTTAGTCTACATCAAAGGGGGTGCAAATTTTATTTGGTAGAAAGGCCGCATCACTGGGTTATGAATTATCAGAGGGTCGAATCTTCTGAAAATCAAAAGAATTTAGTCTCGATTCAAGTGCAAGTGTTTATCGTTTGATTTTTTAGAGGATCTCGCAGGTCTCACAAAACAGTGCAGCGGACCGCATACTGTTTGCCCATCTATATTGATTCGTCCTGTCGGTGGGGATCTGTATCCCCGGCAGAGTGGTAATACCAGCACCTCAAGAAAAGAGATATCCTTGATATGAAACTAAATTGCATCTCATAGTAAGGTTCCAAGGATAATTATTTCTATTCGATCGTAATACTTGAAAAATAAAACTGTTATTTGTATTAAGAATAGTTATTTAAGCTCTCATTGTTTACTAAGGATTATTGCTAGTTCATTGGCCAAGTGGGTAGAGTGTTTGCCAATGGACCGGGAGACCGGGGTTCAATCCCAGGTCGAGTCATACCAAAAACTTTTTTAAAATGGTACTTGATACCTCCTTGCTTAACACTCGGTATTCTCAGGTAAGGATCAAGGGTAAAGTGAAGCAATCCAGAGAAAGGAGTAGTGCCCTTCTCTACACCTCGGTGTGGTAGCTATTGAAAAGGGAGCCTTCGGGTTACCTTCTACTAAGGTTGCCATCTTTACTTACTTTTTTTACCCAACCCCTCTACACGGACAGGATATAACACAAGGTCAATTTTTAAGACGAGTTTAACAGGTTTGAATTCAGAGTTTTCCTTCTCCTAGACTAGTTGGCTAGCCAAGGCTAAAGAACCCAGTCTGCCCTACTCATTGCCCATAGCTGGAGGGAGAATAAGTGGATTCATACCTTTCCCAAGGGTATTAGTGCTATGTGAAATTCAATCATCCTCGTCCAGAATTTGAACTCGTGTCCATTTCCAGCGACGATAACGATTACACCACGGTCACATGAGTATATATGCAGATAGGCATTGCGTATATGTACATATATGCATTCGGGTAAAGGCATATTTGTGTAGACATAGGCGTAGTGTGTATGTATTGATGCAAATAGCCTCGTGTAGAATTTGAACTTGGGATCGTCGGTTCCATTTCCCACGATGATAACTACAACGCTAAGCGCGCCTATGAATGTAGATTTCTCAATGGGAAAGAAAGGGTCGTTTTTTGTGTTTTTTTAATGTTCCTTTTAAACTGAAGTCTTCGATGCTAGTACAGTCAGGGCTCAGTAGACAAAGATCTCATTTTCTAAAGGTAATTCAGTTCTGGGAAGTCTACATGAGAGGGCAGTTTTCTTTTCCGGATGTTGGAGCCCATATATTTAAAGGAGCAATAGTTGGTTGCAATATGAGTTAAAAACTAGTTGCAATGAAAGTAAAATGGTCTGAGTAGTAAACAGTAGTGGGTGACAGGATCAATAGCAGTCCGGGAGCGCAGCAATGGGCAGCTGGGATTCAAACAGAATAGAACAGAAAACTGACCACTGCACAGGCCTTCATCCGCCATCCATATCGTAATAGTTGAGGTCTGCTCATTTAAGCTGAAGAGCAAAGTGCAATTTCCCAGTTGGAATATTTGGTAAAGGCCATAAACAACTACTTGTCCTGAAATAAACTAGGTAATTCATGATATTATTTGCTATCTGACACCGTTCTGGGTTATTCTATTCTTACTCCACGTTATCTTGCTGGTTTAATTTCTTGGATATGAAAGCTACAAAGGAATTATATGAAATAAGACAGGAAAAGAAGATAGGAGGCCAAGATATCTTTCATATTTTGCTTTTATTTCTAGGTTCAACAACCATTCAGTGGGGGAGAAAATTCTTCTTGAATACAAATGAAACGGTTGAATCTCCCAGTCAAGGTGTTAAGATATGTTAGTCATTCTTGGGTATATATGTCCAAATTTGGTATTTAAAGCTTTAACAACATGTTAGACGCTTTTGGGAGATATGTCTAAATCCAGTGTTTTCAGTTGTAGTCATTAAGACCGTTGTATAGTGTCTTAATTGTGATTCCGACGAGTTCATTTTTCGGTGTTTTTAGTCGTGGCTCGTTAGTAAAAGATGCGGCTGCTACTAATGGAAAGGTTAGTCAACGCGTCGTCTAGAGACAGACGCATGGTACCTTCCACCACTAGCAAGAAAGATTTAGATATTGCCATTCCGCTGGTCACTCCTGAAAGAGAGCGGGATTTTTTTTTGTCTGGACAGTTCCTTTTCTTTGCACATGCGCCGCCCCTCTTCCTGTCAGGGGTTTCCGGGAAATTTTTGCATATTTTTAATAATTATTTTAAATCTATTTTTTTTATTTTTCTATTCTCTACATAACCATTAACATTGCGTCCTGGGAAAAGTAAATTTTCTTATTACTATTAAAAAACCCTCGCTCGTGTAAGCCATTTAAATTGGTGTCTCTAGCAATAGACTGAATTTGTCTATATGGAACTTTGCCCTCTTTGGATTTAATGCTGAACTCGATCGTGTAATCTTTATTGATTTAAGATTTTTGGTCTTGTCGGATGGGGTTGCAGAGATGTAGGATCCCCTCCCATCATGGTGGTGACTCACAATACCTGAGGACAGGATCCTGGTGCCTGACCTGCAACCCTTCACTTCTTACAGCTGAAGAAGCCTGATCTGATAATTGGTTGATCATGTCAAGCTCTTGCACAAATAAGATTAAACCCCGGTCATATTCTTCAAATTACTCTCATGGCAAACACCTAACCACAACCCATTTTATCTTGTAGGTGCTAAAAGGCAGTGGCTGAGAATCAACTGCACCGAGAGAAACAGTAAACAAAAATTATTTCTAATATATCAATACACAAGAAATCATACAAAAAAAAAGGATTTAGCAATAAATAAGCCATAGGAGTTGATATGCCAAAATAACCAACCAGCCAATTATTTGTGAGTTAATTGGGGCTAAAACATTATTTCACAGTAATAACGTTTAATATCATATATGAAGATCATTAAATAAGTTTCCAGACTTTTTTCGTATGGGCACTTTTATTGATAGTACACTCATGAAACTCTAGACCCCTTCAAAGTAATCTCCTCCGGCTGCAATGCACTTGTACCATTCCAACAACTTCTGGAAGGCCCAATGGAAGTCCTTGTGTGAGCATGTCAATGACCTTCATCACAGCCTCTTTCATCTCCTCAATTATCTCATACCAACAGCCTCTGAGCTTAGGGAATAACCAAAAGTCACAGGGAGCAATGTCTGGACTATAGGAAGGGTGAGAAACTGTCTTGATGCCCATCTTGGTCAAATAGTCTGTGACAAGGATGGAATTGTGGACTGGTGTATTGTCCTGCTGGAAATGCTGTTGACCCGATTTGAGGAATGCTAGCCTCTTCTGACGGAATCTCTTCCTGAACGCCCTTAAAACCTCGACATAGTAACCCTAACCCTTTGGCCAATCAACTCTGGTGTATTGACTTCCTTATTCCTCCCACACCTCTCATCATCCCTCACATACTCCCTGCCTTTCTTGAATCCCTTATGCCACTCAAAAACTGATGCTCGATTCATGCAAGATAGTTGAAAAGCAGTCTGAAGCATTCCATACGTTTCTGTGGCATCATTTTTTCCAAGTTTGAAACAATTTTATTGCTTATTCTTCTAAAGTGTCCTCACATCCAAATTGCATTTTTGAAATCCCCCAGCTGTGACAATCAGGCTTTAGTAGGGTGTATTCCAATAGCTGCTGTAGCTGTTCATTTGAAGCTGAAATCATAAAAATTGGTCAGTCATCTCATAAGATGTATAACAATAAGATACTGAATTTTGAAGAGTCTACAATTTTAAATGCCTGGACAAAAAAAGTCTGTAAACTTATTGAAGGCCCCATATAGTTCCATCAATACCCACCAGGATTGCTTGAAAAGAGAATAAAAACAACCAATGTATTCTTGGATTCGTTATTCTTTAGGAAACTGACCTGGAGCAGGCCAAAACAGATATAATGAGAGGACAGACATCGCTTAACCCGTGAAACTGTATAGGTTGCAGGTCAAAACTGCCACATGGCACCCTTGTCACAAGATGATGTGGCCCTGTGGTACAGTTTAGGAAACACTGCCTTTAACTATTATACAATGTGTGGCAGAATTAACAACCACATTTTAAGTTTTCACTTGTGTGTTCCAATTCAACTTAGGCAAGTGGCAATAGTCACTCCATCAAAATAATGTCTTATTTTTTTTTCCAAATATGATCAGTTATGATCACGACTTGAATTGGTGCACATTGTAAGTTTGCTGTTGAAACATTTTTTTTTTTTTTTTTTTTTTACAAGTAGAGAATCTGTAATTGCTACACTAAGAGTTTTTCGTGCTAATTTCAATTTATATCAGAATGATGCTGTTTTGGATAGAATCTTTAGTCTCTAGCAGTATTGATTTTCTATCTGAAACAGCATCATTCCAATGTAACAGGAAATAAGCATGAAACATTCTGTGTGTAGGAATTACAGGTTCACTAGTCTTAAAAAACAAAACAAAAAAAAAAAAATGTTTCAACAGCAAATGCATGATGTACACTGGTCCAACCCATGATTGTAACTAGAAAAAAAAATTTGGTGAGAAATTAGCTAAATGGAGCCACCATTACCACCTACCTAAACTCACTTACAGGTGACAGTTTAAAATATGGGAGGTATTTCTGTCACACTATGCATGACTGCAAATCTTTATTCCAAGGGGATCCAATAGATCCCTCCAATAAAACAGATTAATCAAAAACAACGATATATTTTTGAAGGCTTTTAATACTCATATATACATACCTAATATACTTACATGTTGTGCAGATCACACAACTATGTGACAAAAAAAAAAAAACAAAAAAAAAAACACATTGATCAAAACTGTTTTAAAAAAATATCCCAATGTAGGATCAGAATCTAAAAACAAAAACTTGTCAAATTTAATATCCTTTTATGGTATTCTATATCACCAAAATACCATGACAGAAAATAAAATTGCAATCTGTTTACTTTGGTATAGCTGGATTACAATAAATAATCACAAATACATGAGCAGGTACCAAAATAAGGGGAGTATCAACAGTACTAAGACTCCGTATTAATACTTTTCATATCTTTGTTTGGCAGTAATATAGGTCTGTACTATCAAATGCATAATCTTGAATGGCACTGGTACAAGTGGTACTGTCATTAGATGACCAAAGACTAAGAACATTTTATCAGATTGTCTACTACCTCTGATCATGCACATGTATTCAGGTTAACATTGGCATAATTTTTCTTGGTTTCTTTGTTTAATGGGATATCAACCTTCGTGGGTTATTTAATGCCAAAACCATCCTTGGTGAAGAACAACAGTGGTACTATTTAACCCATAACTGGAGTGATAAGGAGGTTCATGCCTTTCTCAAAGGTTTTAGTTTGAAAGTGAACATAATTGGGTGACTGGAGTTTGAACTCATAAGAATAGTACAGTCCAGTACATTAGCCCCGATGCCACAGGGACTACCCTGTATCACCTTTCAGAGTGTTGTAATTTTATTTTCTGTCAGTCTTTTTTTCCCCGACAGTTTTCAAAGCTTCAGAAAATGAACATACAAGTCTCAAAAAAAAAAAAAAAAAAAAAAAAAAAAAAAAATTTGTGGGTATGTGAATATATATATATATATATATATATATATATATATATATATATATACACACACACACACACACAAATCAATAACTGTTTGGGAAAAAGCACCTGTTTTATACTTATAAATGGTTTTAGTAAAAGCTTGTTGAAGATGAGAGGTCAATTAATTCTTCTCTTCAAATAATAAAGCATTTTGATGATACAAAACCCATAAAAAAATTTAGATAAAAAAAAAAAAAAAAAAAAAAAAAAAAAAAAAAAAAAAAAAAAATACTTAAAAAATAAATGAAGCAAAGAAATTTATTATTGCCATAAAATTTACTCTTTTTTTTTCATTCTGCACCTGGATTACGGCCTTTGTGCGTCAAATTCTCACATACTGGAGTAATCATTACTACAACAAAAATGAGTCAAAGGTTTCACAATATTTTAGTACTTGCTGGTTTGTAATATGTATATATATATATATGACCAAAGCATTTTAAGCTGCACTTCGTAGTAATGTGGGAACTGATACATAGTGCATGGCTTCACCCTGAGCGTGATTTAAAAGCTACACAGATGAACAGGCAATGTAGCCTAATTTGGGAACATGCTTTTATAAGTTCAAACTGGGCCATAAAGCAACCAAAAACATTTGTTATACGAGAAATGAAGGGCGCATTTGATCACAGTACAGTAATCAGATGGTTCAAAAAATTTTGCTCTGGTTGAAAAAAACCTTGATGATCAAGCAAGGTCAGGTAGGCCTAAAACTAGATTCTGAGATTGTGATCCAAGTAGTTGATGCAATCTGGTAAGTAGCACTCAGAGAGTACGAGGTGAGCTTGGCATCTCGGTCCAGGGTGGTTTGTCACTCTCCCAACCTCAACAAAAACATCTGGAGCTGCTCAAGTGAGCCTAAAGAATTCAGCCCAGCTCAAGTACAAAGGTGAGTGGATGTTTGCAAAGAACTCCTGGAAAACCTGTGCGATCTGTGTTTCAAGAGGATCATAATGTTTGGGGAAAAGCGGAAATTTTTCTACAATCCTAATGGGCATATAAGCAGTGGTTACGCAAGGGCCAGCTTCTGCTAGGAGTTCATTTCACAATGTTGAACCATTGACGCCAACCTGTACTTTGAACAGCTGGAGCAGATATATGCTACTCTGTTGCATAAGCACCAGGTCTTGGTTAACAGAAGGTGAGCTCTTCAGAAAGACAACATAAGACCTTATACAGCTCAAATGACTCAGGATAAACTCTATGAATTAGATGGAATAAAATGTAATGCCACACCCAGCATATGGTCCGGGACCAAACTCTCTGGGATTATTACTTGTTCCGATTCATGGATCACAACACTTCAACAACCAAGAGGAGGTGAAAGCTTCAGTGAAGGAGTTTTTCACATCGAAGGATAAAATCTGGTATTAACGTGGGATCAAAGAACTGTCAGAAAGGTGGCTTCAGACAGTGCAAAACAGATGGCATATATTTTGAATGCTAGGCTGCTTTTGTTGTACTTAAAGTAAAAAGCAAAGAAGTGACCAAAATATTGCAAAATTTTTGACTCACCCCAGTATTTAGTCACAACAATGATGACATCATTATTAACTTTTGACTAGTATTTTCTTTCAAGTTTGTAACAATTTGGTGTAGCCAATTAGGCGAGGGTATTTGGTTGTGAAACCTATTTTAGTATCAAGCCATTTGCTGACTGACATTATGGCATGAAAAATTTTTTTTTTTTGTAAATCTGTCAATTTTAATGGGGAAAGAAAAAAAAAAAAAAAAAAAAAAAAAATCACAGTATATCTTACTTTATGACGAAATTTTTTTTTTTTTTTTTTTTTATACACTCAAGTAAAATGCTAGCCACAATTTTGACCCTGATTTTCTGGATGATATTTCTCCCATGACACATGAGATAATAGAGAATGATGTTTTTGGTATTTTTTTTTTCAAATGAAATGTAATGAACATCATAATATTTTTCATTTATATGATTTTATATTTAAAAAAATAAGTAACACATTTTCATTAAAAAATACTCTGGTTTACTAGACTGAATTTTAATGCAGATTGTAACAAAAAATGAAATTCTGGATGATCAGTTTTTTTCTTATGCCACAAAGTCCATCATAAAATGAGTTTACACCAAACCAAATGAAGCCTTAATCTTCGACAAGAAATTATCCCATTTTTTTTCTTTTAAATAGCAACTTATTCAAGTCATCAATCTATGACAGCGAGGATCAGTGCAGGTCAGAAATAATAAAGGATAAACTCTCAGCAAGACTCAGATGAATATCCTCTTTGTAAACTGGTTAAACGCACCATCATCTGTAGCAACCAAGCTACAAAAAGCCAATTTTCTTTTTATTTCTTTTTACACCTTTTGAACTCCAAATTGAAAAACTTTAACTCCAATTTAAAAGAATTTTTTTTTTCATAACTATGAGGATATAAATTTAAGGAACCACTGTATTAGTCTGGAAACAAAGTAACAAACAACATAATCACTTAGACAAATAATTAAAAACTAAAACCAGTTCAAACACTGTGACCGCCCCAATTCTGGAGATCTAGTTGGACCAAGATGTTTTTGTATGTGATTTGTTACAGAGGATAATCACAGTCATTGCTTCATCAAGGCAGTGCAATCTGTACTCCGGCTGGTGGTGAAGCCATCATAGTGTCAAATGCTTCGGCCATCTGGCATTTCATAGCAGCCTTCATGATGCTCCAGCATTCCTAGATCGGATTTAGGTGTGCACCATATGCAGTATTTCTAATTTCCTTATATCTCAAGAAAAACTCAAAAGTTTGAATCTTAAATATCCAACTGCTTTGATCAATATTAGATTTTATAGCTAACAGGTGCACTAGGGGTATGTGCATTGGTTTGTACATTACCTGCAACTTTGTACAATGCTGCCAACTTTAAGAAGCAGAGTTGTCCACGGAAATTCTTTTTTTTTTAAATTGAAATTCAACTTTTTTTTTTTTTTTTTTTTTTTAAACTGAAGTTAAAAAGGTGTAGAAGTTTCAATAAATAAAAGACGACATAAAAAAAAATTAAAAAAAAAAAAATTAATAAAAATACAAATTTGGTAAGGTTTCTGTAAGGAAAAAAAAATCTTTGGTTTAATTTATTTGCTAATAAGGGTACCAGCAAGTTTTGTGTTTTTCAATCATTGGCACAAGCCAGTATCCTTTGTAAGCACCCAAACAGCCACAAATTTTGTTTAAATAGTCATTCAGTGCTTGCAAGAAAAAGATCAGCAGGTTTTATTGTTTTCCCCACCCCCATTCTTTAAGTCTTGAACTTGAAAAAAAAAATAAATGGTCGGTGTGGGTGGATTTTAAAGTACTAACAACTGAATTCATATTTTAGACATACAATTTCATAAAATAAACTAATTTCAAGTGAACAGTAAAACCTTAGACAGTGAATTTAATTTTATCCATACTGTTAAAAATTGAACTATTCAATGTTTGATTATGCGTTTCAACAAAGAAAGAATTATAAAAAGATCTTACTCATCAAGTTAAAAAAAAAAAAAAAAAAAGAAAAGAAAAAGAAAAAATAATATATATAAAAAAAAAAACCCGAAAAACAATAAGGTAGAATCCCCTGCCCCAGAAAATATCAAACAAAAAAAATTAACATAGCCAGTAATTATCTTCTTGAGAAACAATCTTTCAAAATGGCACTGTTCAACATATTGTAGTATCTTGACATTTTCTTCTTTGATATACTAAACTGATCTCTGGCATCTGGTGAAAAACTGTCCCACAAAATGTTATATCTAAAGTACAAAATTTAATAGTGTGTGTGAGTATATATATATATATATATATATATATATATATATATATATATATAAGAGTAAGGTATGAGGTCTAATCAGACAGATACATTGTATGAAGAAAATGTTGAGAAAATACATATAAAATGGATGAAAAATGAATTTTTAACTAAATATTAATTTCGGTCCACCAACGCATTCAAACAAGATATTTTTTTAAGATATGAAATTATGAAAATTTCAGGTAGAAAGTATTTTAGGTCATCTTGAGGGTGGGAATTATGAATTTAAATAGCTGAACAAATGCAGAAAATATTTAGAAAAGATTATGTCATGAAACGTAAACTTTTTAAACAAGTTAAGGAGAAACAGTGTCTATAAAAAGTTGGTTTGTATAGGTGGAGAGTGGAGAATGAAAGAAGAAAGAAAAGGGAAATATTGTGGACAGATGGAGTCGGATAGAAATGTCTGTTTAATTATCGTTGTTAGTATAAGTTGAAATCCTTCAACAATTTTGGCGAAATAAGGTGAAATTTTAAAATTTTATATTCTATAGTGTTATAATGTGAAATAGCAGAAGATTCTATGAGTCTACGTTTGTTTTTATTATGAATGAATGCGATGATGTTTGAATGTTGGGGGTCAAATATGTGGTTTATGGAAATGTCTTGAATGACTAAAGTGTTGGAAAAACTGCCTGATTTAAAGTCTCTTGTGTTCCTTGATTCGCTTTGGTAGATTTTTACTTGTTTCTCCAATATAAGATCTTGGGTAGTCTTGGCAGCAAATTCTATATAACATTTAGTAATTAATTTTTTTCTCATCTATTTATATGTATTTTTCTTTTGATTTTCTTTATACAACATACACACACACACACACATATATATACACACACATCATTAAAAACTGCTGCTAACGATAAATGATACTTGAGAAATTTAACACCTTTAATTCAAATATGCCTGTGTGGGTGTGTATATATATATATATATATATGTAAAACCAAAATGATCTGATGATTGCATTGGTGAGAATCTGACAGTCACCAATCATTGTTGACTGGGTCTACACAATTAAAACCGAGATCAACATACGATGCTCTCTCACTGATATTGACCACACACATATATATTACATACACACTTATTTCTGACCCTACTTGTACATCAAATAGGGACAAAAATATTCCGTGATCGAAGTAAAAGGAGTATTAGTTTAAAGCAGAAAAAAAAAAAAAAAAAAAAAAAATAACACTTATGTCAAGAACTATTTCAAAATACACATTCTCAGCTAAAAACCAACCACCACCACCCCACTACCACCATTGATTAACCAAAAAAGGTCAACATGAACTTTCATCACTCTTAAGAGACAGGTATGTACCCAAACATATACATACTGGTCACTGTGGCAGTTAATATCAATTTTTTTTTTTTTCTTTTCAGATTTAGACAGTAAAAAAAAAAAAAAAAAAAAAAAGTGAAATGAAAATAAATTAAACAAAAAAAAAAAAAATTAAATAAAAATAGAATACTTTAAAAAGTAAAATGTATATTTTGGTGCCTAAGAACAGGAGAAAATTTCTGATCATTTTAGACATTGATTTTTTTTTTTTTTTATCAATTTTGATCTACACAAAATCATCCTGCACATTTATATATACAAAGTGATTTAACAGACTTTTTTTTTTTTTGGAAGGAGGCGATGAACAACATTATCAATTCTCATCCTCCATCCATAACAGCAATTGAGATAAATCAGTTGATATTAAGTGCAACGTCATTTTATTTCTCAAACATTTTTTCATTCGACACACACACACAAAAAAGCCAAACACTTATTCCTTTTCTTGTTCATTTGAGAAAAAAAAAAAAAAAAAGAAAAAGAAAGTAAAAAATAGAAAACAAACAAACATTAAAAGAATGCTGGTAAGAAAAATGGATTTTCTATTTTTCAATAAGATTTTCTGAAAGGAAAAATAATATTCACAATTTTATTATAAATATTGTCTTTATCTTCATTCCCCCCCCCAAAAAAAAACTTTAAATCAAAAACAATAAATAAATAAATTGATCACCCAATTTTATCAGACTACCTATTACCAAAAGGGGTCAGGGTTCAAAAGGTTGGCATTCCATGAAAAGGTTACTGTATGATGCATCTATCTTTATAAATATCTAGCTCAGGTGTGAGCAACATTTTTTGAAAAACTGTAAGGGACATCAGGGAGGCCTCACTACAAAATAGTTCCAGGTAATTTTACATTGAAGGTACCACAATCATTTTTACTACAAAAGACCATACATGTAAGAATCTTCCTTAGAAATAGGGAAAAGTTGATTTTTTTTCTCTTCAGTTGGAAGAGATCTTTTTCAATAAAACACTGAAATCTTAGGTGGGCAATACGGTATGTAATCTTAGTCGCCATTTGCCCATGACTGATCTATCTCATCTTTCAAAAATAATAGATGTTGTCATATTTATTGTATGAAATTTATATGCAAATGCAGCGATGTTATAAGCTCTGCCTTGCATGTCCCAACAGCAAATTGTTAAACTTGCACCTGTTAAAATAAAGTATTAGACTTTGCCATTCACAAGAAAAAGAAACAAAATACAAATAACTGAAAAATATGATATAAAAATTATTTGTGTTTATATAAAAAAAAAAAAACAACAAAAAACAAACTAAATTTTGTAATTGAAAAGTTGTTCGTATGGTGTAAGGATTAGCAAGCTAGACTAACAAACCATTTCTAGTGAATTTTGAGTTTCACTGTGAGCATCTATCACTTGCAATTGTGACACAACTAAGTTTATATAAATAAGCTTTAAAATGGCATCTTTATTTCATAAAGAACAAAAATCTATGGAAAGTCAGCTACTCATCTCATTTCAGTAAAATTTTCAGTATTCATTCATCTATAAACAATTTTATTGATGAACAACAGAGTATTTCAGAAAAAAATTTGGAAATATTTTAGAAAAAATGATTCCCAAAATATGACAAAAATATTTTAAAATTTCCTCCCTTGTTATTTCATTTTTTTTTTTTTTTTTTTTTAATGAATTTAAAAATTTTCCTGGATTTCGTCAAATATATTGCACGTTGAAAAGTTGCAGTGTCTGCAGATAACAGCTAGACCAAATTTACTACCCTGGTAAAAATTATGAAATTAGCACACTTTGAGGATGCTCACTTTGTCTTGGTTTTTGTTTTTTTATTTAACAGTAAATAAACTAATAACAGATAAGATGCAAAACATTTTTTTTTCTTTAATAGCCGAACATTCTGGCTTCATAAACTATAACTTTAACTTAAAAAATTATACCATTAATTTAGATAATTTAATTATCAAGCCATGTAGGGGAAAATATAGAATAAACAAATATTGAGGAAAAAATTATAGAATTCATTGACAAAAACAATTAGAATTAACATAGTTACCCCTCCTAGAGTTTTTATGACAGCTTTAATTCTTTCAGGCAGTAATTTAAAGTGATATTCTTTAGTAAAGTCATTCCAACTTTACCGAATAGTAGTTACTAGATCTTCTTTGATGGATTGAGCCTTCAGATCTTTGATGGATTGAGCCTTCAGACTATTAACAAAATATTTCCCCCATAAATTGTGAATGGGATTTAGATCTGGACTGTATGTTGGCCATACCATTAATTTTAAAAAGCTTTTGTGAAGAAGAGCTTTAATTTACTTTGCAAAATCAACCTGAAAAATCACTTCATTTTCAAACTAATTTTATATCAATGTAATGAGAAAATTATCCAGAATTTCAATGTACACAAGTGCATGAGATTGTTAAGATAATGATTGCCATTTCCACAAGTCCTTTAAATTACATGCAAAGCCATTATCATGATGGACTTAAAAAAATTCATTTGTTTTTCTGGCAGTCATCTTTATACTTCATTTGAATGACATGAAAAGTTCCAGTTACATCATCTTGGCAAATGCAGAATCTTGATTCCAACAAAAATATTTTGTGACTTATAAGTTTATTTACAAAATAACAAAAAAAAAAAACAAAAAAAAAACAAGGTGATCATCCTCTAGATGTGCTAATTCCATAATTTTTACCAGGGGTTATATATATATATATATATATATATATATATATATATATATATATATATATATAAAATCCATTTGATGCCATTCAACCAACCTAAATATGAATAAATACAAAGAGATGTATTTAAAATTTTAATCTCATTTCAAAGATCCCTACCCACAAAGGTTCTTTGTGGCAGAATCACATAGGATTGAGCTGGAAAAAAGAATGAATAAACCAAATTTGATAGAGTATATTAAATACTATTGATCCCATTATTATGCCCCATTCATCTCAGAGCACTAGGGATACAATTATAATGGATTGCTTTTAATTCTTAGAATCACACTTACCAGTATTTCTACCGCAATCTAGAAGTACATATAGCAAGGTGACCCGAACACTGGTTGGGGGATCCGCCCATTTCTACATCACTATTGCCAAAAAATTGCCTGTTAGGTAACAGATTACAACATCTTATCTTTTCAGCTAAGAGAACAGGATGATGATGGTGTATGGGCTCTGGATACAAAAAGTTAAGGAGAAACATATAGAATTTAAACAACTTAACCTTACTCACAGTGTATTGTCCTATATATCTCACAATATAGAAGCCCTGGTGGGAGATGCAGACATTTATATCATAATCACAGACAAATTACAAGCACAAAACCCTGTATAAAAAGAGATTTATAATTTGAATCTTGTTTTAAAATTAATTCACTATATTACTGTTAAAAATTGTCAAAATAAAAAATATATTTACACATCTGAAGTTTTCCGACAAGTGAATATAAGTTCACATGAAGATTGTGTATGTGAAATTCAGAGTCATGGGTGAATTCACTTCATTTTCTTTTATAGAGGAGAGAGAGAGAGAGAGAGAAAATTTCAGCTTTGGTTAATTCAAACTATTTTAAAGCAACAAAACACAGCTATTCAATCCAGAAACTTGTTTTTAGATTTACAACATATTTTGCTGGAGGTATGTTAGGTGTAGCGGGGCTTAGGTAGAAGCAAAATAATTATAATCTTAAAATAAAAACAGTTTGATGACTATATGACACACAGTGTAGAAGAACCCTTGTTATATGCAGAAATTATTGCATGTCTACCTGAACTTTGATTCAAGTGATAGATATTTCTTGGAATTTTTTTTCAGATTTCTATATTATTTCAAGGGTTTACAAATTTTAGTTTTTAAAGTAAATGTACTGAAATTTTTCTTGTAGCAAACTTATCTTTGGCAGTAGTCTTGTAAGAATATGAAAATACACATACTGTATTTGACGACTCATAAGACAATAATTTGGGCATGCATTTAAAAATAAACACGTTTAAACTATGAATGTCAAGTTTCACCTGAAAGTTGTAACCCTCCCCCACACTCAGATCATTTTTAAAGTTTCATATGTACTCAGACCTTGGTTCCATTTGTAGAGATGTTTGTGGTTGCATTTAAGGGCCACTATAGCCACTTGTTCTCAAGTATCCAATAATCCAAAGATGACCCATGACCTTATAAGACACAGAGTGATGTTCTGGGACATTCTTTGGGGTAAAAATGTGCATCTTATAAGCTGTCAAATATGGCATGTCATTAAATAGTACCATTAGAGATGTCAACCTTTACAAGAGGTTTTTTTGTTTGTTTTTTTTTTTTAAATGAGATAACCAAAAGTTATACATTTTTCTTTTTTTTTTTTGCCATCTTAGATTTTTCCTTAAAAAAAAAAAAAACAAAAAAAAAACAAATAACCCCCTTATCCTTTTTCACAGAACAGACACCTAACAAGGTCTTGATTTATTTTTGCAGAGAGAATAAGGAAATCTTTTTTTATCAACCAGTGGACAAGTTCTGCAAAACTTGTCTGGAAGAAATTTTAAACTATTTAGAAATTAATCATGCTTATTTATTTTTTTTAAATCCAAGAATTTACTTACAAAAAGATAACACACTTAAGCTGGTTTCAGTATTATGGAATGACTTCAATACTCTTGAACTATCAAACAAGATGAAGTTGAAACTTAGTTCTTTGGTCCTTTATAATCGTTGATGAGGTACACCATAATTGAAAAAAATAAAAAAAAATAAAAACAATGAAATAAATAAATATCTTATAATTCAGCAAATGTCTATCTGTAAATTTAAGGATTCACCATTTTGGCCCAGTTTCAACCAAACTTCAAGAAGTGTTAGAGTCATACCTGGAAAGGCAAAATCCAGTTCAGACTTGTTTTTAGGTGGAATCTCTATGTCTCTGTTTTACTCTCTATCTCACCTCATTGACCTTTTTCTTTCTCACATCCTGTCTTTCTCGGTTATCCACCATCTCACTATCTCAACCGCTATGCTTTACTGTTCCTCACTTAATCATTCATAAGCAGTACATGCCCATATTAAAGCTTAATAAAATTAACCTAATTTTAATAAAAGCAACTCTACATCTATTTATTCTTAATAATAATGACCATATTACAACCTGTACGTAAAACATAGGTAAGCACTGTTATCAAACTTTAATAAAAGCAATTATATCCTTTATTTATTAATACTGACCATCTTAAAATGTGTATATAGCATGGTTTGGTTTCTTTGTTTAATGGCATATCAACCTTTGTAGGTTATTTAATGCCAAAGCCATTCCCATAGAAGAACAGTAGTGGTACTATTTAACCCATAGCTGGGAGAATAAAGGGGTTCATATCTTTCCCAAGAGTATTTGCCGGAAAGTGAATGTAACAGCGCAACTGGAGTTCGAACTCACTTACTACGATTCCACAGTCCATCACTTTAACCATTACACCATGAGGACAGCCCCTGTACATAGCATGGGTAACTACTGTTAGTATAATATTGGAAAGAGTGTTAAGCAAATGATTATGATTATTTTACCAAAACTAAAACGTTTTTATTGGCTTTGTTTTTTTGGTATTGTTAATTCAATTAAAGAATGAAAAATCTGTGCAACTTGGAGTACAAAAAAAAAAAAAAAAAAAAAAAAGACCCAGCAGTTTGTAATTATTTTGGTAATTACTTCTTTACTACATTTCAGCCAATTTATTCTCCAATCTTCGTTAATTGACATATTGATTATAAGAAGTCTGTTGAGGGCAGCAAACTGAACCAAGATAAATTTTACCTGAAGATGCCTGGAGAAGATATCAGAAACATTATGTGCAAAAAAAAAAATAAAATAAAATAAAAAAAATAAATAAATAAATAAAATAAAAATAAATGAAATTAAAATTAAGAAAAATAATTTCAAATTGATACATTAAAAAAATCACAGAAAAACAGTTAAGCACAAAATCTTCTATAAAACCAATCACACTTAATAGATTTTACCAGAAACAAACTTTTGGAATAATTACAGTTCATAATTAAATAAAAGCAGATGATATGGTCATGGCAGTCCAGACAAAACCTTCAAGCAACAAAAATCCCACCAACAAATCTTCCACACTTAAATTCAAAACCCAACAAATGCTCTCTTGATCAAATAAAAAAAAGAAAAAAAAAAAAGGACAAAAATGTAAATAATTCATGATAGGATTATTAATATTATCATTAGTTAGGGCTTGGTTAGTTGGTTTTATCAACTTTGTTGGGTCATTAAATGCCGAAGTCAATTTTTTAAACAATTATATGATTTAAAGGATGTATGTATTTATCCAAACCCTCTTCCACGGCCAAGATTTGACACAAGACCAACTTTTCTAAGGCAAAATAAAGCTGGTTTTTGTTTTCCTTCTCCTATACTGGTTGCCTAACCAAGGCTAAAGAACCCGGTCTACCCTAATATTTACTCATAGCTGGGAGGAGAATAGAGGGATTTATACCTTTCCCAAGTGCATTAGCATGAAGTGAAATGTAAACAGTCTCATTTAGGATTTGAACTTTAGTCACTAAGTCCACTTTTAACAATGATAACCATTGCACTACAAGCATCTCCTTATATGATTTCAAGAAACTATTCTTATCTAATTATAATAATAACAACAATTATAATAATCATTTGTAAACAATTATCGCTTAAAGTAAACAATTCTTAAGACCAAAAATTTGCACTGTTTTATAGTTTCAAGTCACTTCCTACTCAATAATTTGCTTATAATTATATATATGTGTACAGATAGGAATACTAAGAAGAATTTGAAAGCAATCAAATGTACTTCACAATCATTCTAAATACTTCAATACTTAATTAAAACATCAAAGTTTTAAGAGCCAATGTATTAAATGCAGTTGGATATTCATCTAACCTCCCAACAGGTCAAATTTTAAAGAAGGTCATTTTATAATGGGTTGGGGGAATCCACAAATTAAGAATCATGTGTGGCTGACACAAAAAAAATGCTTGATCCTGTCAGCATTACCCATTTTTGATGTGCTTAAAGTGCCAAGCAATGAACTCAGCCCTCAGGGACAAGGAGGTTAGCACCATAAAATTCACACAGTACGAATGCCGGATGGACCCCAGAAAACTGGGGGTGCATTAAATGTTGTCATCTCAAAAAGATCAATTTAACTTATGCATATTCACCTAGGAGTACATATTAACCCAACCCTTGTGACATAAGGTTAATTCTTAAGTGAAGTAAAACTGGTTGGGACTAAGAGTTTTATTTCTACTCAACAGATAGTCTAACACAGCTCAGAATAGTAACGATAAATGAGAGAATCCATACACACATATTCTTCCAAATTGCCGATGCACAGGGTTTTATACACAGGACAAATAAGATGAATGATATATCGTTATAGAAAAATAAATATTTTTTAACACCTAAACAATAAAATAACAAAGTGGATGATTCACTCAAAAATTATTTCCAAACTTTTGTTACCAAATGTAAAAAATTGTGGAGATACCCATGGTGTAATGGTTATCATCATAGGAAATGGACATGGCGACAAGTTCAAATCCTTGACAAGGTTGATTGCATTTCACATAGCACTAATACTCTTGGGAAAGGTATGAATTCAATTATTCTCCCTCCAGCTATTGGTCAATAGGACAGACTGATTTCTTCAGCCTTGGCGAGGCAACTAGTCTAGAAGGAAAACTGAATTCAAACCTGTTAAACTCCACTTAAAAGCTGACCTTGAGTCATATTCTGCCCGAGTGGAGGGGTTGGTAAATATGGTTACAAAAATGTACCAAAAATTTAACTGAAATAAAATAATTACTGAAACCTTGCTTGTACCATTTGCACTTAGATAATATTCTTGAAGGAAAACTTACACGGTAACTGTACGAGAAGGTTGTGAGCAGTTTTGAACAAATCCTGGAAGCAGCAACCCACAATACAACAGCTGAACAGCCACTCACCTCCCATTTAGCAGACTATCCAAGTAAGACGAGCAAGACATGTAGGGTATAGCTGGAGAAGAACAAACTTGTGAGCAACATTTTCCTATGGGCTCTTACACATAGATACCAGTGTTGGCTGACCAACAAAAATTTACATTCATCAGCTTTGTGAGGACACTGGATGCCATCTAGAAGACAAGCCAAGAGTGATGGTAAATAGGGATACAGATGGCAAGAGGGAGTCAAAGCAATCCATAGTGATGGCACACCTGATGATGATGATTATATAATGAATATAATTATTTCTTAAAAAATAAACAAAGCACAATCTATATAAGACAGTGGGATTTTTTCCATGTGTTGATAAATTACAGATAATAAGGAAAACAAAAATTATGATTTTGTATATCATTTTGTCTGAGGTAGTTTTGTTCAATAAGTGGGTTTCCTTTTTGGGTGTGTGTGTGTGGCTTTTGTTGCTGAGTATTTTGTCACAAGTGGTCTTTTTATATATTCTATGACTGACAGTGTAAAAATTTAGAAGCCATTTCATTAACTGAAGGCAGCAAAGACAGCAAAACACTAACATCTGTGAACCATCAATCGAAAAGCTTAAAAAAAAAAAAAAAAAAAAAAAAAATGGTCTCAAGATTGAGCAGAATATAAAATTTGCAAATTCAGCAGAAGCTAGGGCAAAGAATCAGCAGCAAAAATCAAATTGAATGAGATAATTACAGTTTTGATTTAAAAATAAGTAAAACTGTTGCAAAGGAGGAATAATTCCACAGGGTTAAGATTCAGTTTTAATTGGAGAATGAATATGGTTTTTTTTTTTTTTGAATGCAAGATATAATTTTTTTTTAAAAATTATCAATAGACATAGGAATAATTAAAATAAAAAAAAAAAATTTTTTTTAAAAGTGATTGGATTGTTGAGCAAAGATTTCTGATGGGAAGAACCCAATAGAAATTTACCACAATTAATAAATAAAGACAAAGAGAAGTAACTTTAATCAACTGAATTTTAACACCTTTAAAAAAAAAAAAAAATCATTCAGCTTTTAATACTCTAATGTAGGAATAGGCTGCAATTTGAAATTAAAATCAAGACTAACTTAAAACTGATACCAATCAATTTAAGAATTCTTTTGAATCATCTGTAAAATTGTTGCCAATAGTCTTCTTATATCTGTCCTACTTCAATTCTAAGATATTCACATTAATTTACACTAAATAGAAAATTTTATAGATAAAAAAGCACCAAAGTGCAAAATGAATTATTTAGTTAACTGCATGTTTAAAATAGGCAGTTGATTAGCGAATGAAAAACCTGCGACATATATAGTTGGAATAAAATTTGGAAAGAAACCCGACTGAATGATAAAGGTAAAATTTGTTTGGAAAATCAGACTGACTTGTTTCACTATTAGCCTAGAATCACTGGAATGCAACATGGATCAAGAAAAGCGTTATGATTCATGAGCACTTATTTCAATTTCTTCATATTTTTAATTACATCTATCAATTTTTTTAATAAAGCATTTGTTCACTATACATATATTATTATTTCCCTATCCTTAAAATGTAGATCTGTTTTTGTTTATGAATTCCTTTTCATTCTGGTGACACTTGACCGGTAGCAAAACACATGAACTGGATTTTACAAACTATTTTTCCTTTTCTGATACTTGAGAGTGTTTGTGCTATCTGTATATTTTACTAATTATAGAGACTTTGAATTTAATTTGTACGTTTTTGAAGTGTAATCTTTTTAAAGGATTTATATTAAAAAAAAAAAGAAAAAAAAAAAAGAAGGATAACTTTTTATTGACACATGTGATTGTCAATAAAATTAATCAATACAAATTTCATATCATGTGACTTTCTGAGACTTAAATTTTAACCAAATATTGGGCAAAGGGAATCATCACACAATATGCAATGCACAAAATTTATGTGTGCAAATAATTGGCCAAGGATAGGCCTAGACCAACTGGTACACTTGCAATTTCCAGCAATAAAAGTCAACATATAATACCAGACACTACTGGATAATACTCGAGTATATATGGTATATTTTCCTGCCATCTTGATGTTTGTATTTCAACTGCTTCTTGGCATTTCTGTCATTGCAGATATCTTCTCTCTTATATCCGATTAATGTTTTATATCTGATTAAAGTTTTTAATTATGAATATCTCATATTTCTTTAATTTCAATATATTTTTTTTTTGAGAAAAATGAATGTAAAACTGAATAACAGAATTAGTCAAGGGAAGTAACTTTTAAAACAATACAAGGGAAATAATTTTACTAACATGAAAGGCCAACGCTGATGTTGAAAGCCAGATAAAATTTTCATTTAACTGAATCATCATCAACGAGCTTCACCAACTAAACTCAAATCCCAATTATAAGCCACCCCATCTTTTTTTTAAATGTATATAAAGAAGACATAAAGGCTTTATAAATTTAAAACTGGTGCAACACAAAACTCGCACTCTCCATATTTGGGTTTTGTACCAGACTAAGTTTATTGAATATCTAACATGAACATAGCTGAAACTATATGTAATGCAATAGTCATCTAAATTTCTAAACTGTTAATATAAAACTAGTTACCACTGGTTAATATATATATATATATATATATATATATATATTATATATAAAATGAATATATTGAGGCTTAAAAAATCTATTAACTAAAATACAGCATTGGCCATAAATATGTATACTCCTAGGATAACTATTTATTTAAAAAAAAATTTAAATTAAGTCTTCTAAACCAAAAGGTACCAGAACTATTATTTCTTGTGGAACATTATACAATGAAAATTGATATTATTATGCATTATTTATGACCAAACTCTAGACCTCTGACTGTATGTAATCTTTAAATCTGATCTTGTCGTGGGGTTTTTCTTTTTAAAACTTTCTATTTAAATACATTGCACAAATGCTTGGACATTTACATATTCATATTTTTGATGACAGAGTTTCAATGAAGTAGAGTTAGGAAATAAATAATACCTAATTATATCTTGTGTAGCTGGAGAAGATCTGTCAGTTTGGCTTTCATGGATGTCTAGCCAAAACAGATTCTTTGTACTAAGAATCTTTTACATTCAGAACTTCTACATTTCAAATATAATAAGTAGGGAAATTTGATGTACATGGTCAACTATAAAGGAGAAGGACTTGAACATCTACAGCGTAAAAAAAAAAAAAAAAAAAAAAAAAAAGAGCACACCATCTCATTTGGAATATGGATCAAAATAATACAAAGAACATAATAGAAAAGGAAGAAATGTACATTGAAAATAGATTAAAAAACTTACATTATTTATATAAGCAAAGTAAGGTAAAAAAACAAAAAACAAACAAACACACACATTAAATATAAGAAGCCAAAAACAGCAGCAAAAAAGTAAATATGAATACATAATATTAGCAAGAACAAGATAACGAACATCTTTGAAAGAAAAACATCTTAAAATAGATACAGTAAGAAGCATCTGTAAAACAATCAAAAACAATCTACAACCAAAGAGGAAAAAATTTAAGGAAAAAAAAAAAAAATAAATAAAAATAAAAAAGGGCCTCTTTATCTGAAGCAGAAATTTATGAAATAACCTGGAAACGATGCAAAAAAAAAAAAAAAAAGTTCATTGATGAAACTTTCTGTGATTTAAAGAAAAGAGTAAATGAAAAGGATTTAAAAATCAACATTCTTAGTGCTACAGTATACCACAGGAACATACATGAACACAACTTTGATTTAATTAACATGTCTTAATTAAAAAAAAGAGGAACAAAATTTCTTAGTTCAAAAGGTGAATAGTAAATGAAAATACATGAGACTACTACCATCAATTCGCAGCCACGATTCCACAATATATTCACACATCAAATTAATATTCTATGAATGTAGGATACAAAAAGATAAAGAAATTTTTTAAAATAATAAGGTCCAAAACTAACCAATACAGGAGATGAAAAAGCAAAATGCTTCTTTCCCTTTTGTTATACTGACAGATTTTATTCCAAACCTTACCCAATAATATAAAGTCTATAAGAGTAACAAAGGTACGCATAATAAGTAAAAAAACAAACAAAAACTGAAAAAATACAAGACCTAATAATAAATATTCGAAAATATCAACAATTAGACAATTACTCTAACATCTTAAAACTCAGAAAGAATCTACCAAGGTTTCACTGAAACAGATCATCAAGATAATTCTGACTAAAGAAGGGTTGGACCAAAACTACATTTTATTGATTAAAAGACCACGAGAAAGATAACAAGAATAAACAAAGTTAAATTCATAACTTATCTACAAAGCAAACAAGTTTTCTTATGCCAACAACATTTAGTATTTCTGACCTTTGGTTAAATAATTCATAGGTATTACTGTAGGAAACTATAGCAAATTTCTCCTCCATACATAAATCATAATATTTATCCACCACTTTATATTCACAGAATTTTTTTTTATCAATCTCCCATTTTAATACAGGATCTGTACCTAGACTTTTTTTAATTTCCCCACATGTATATAAACTAGTTCTATGTCAATATATTACATGTGCAAAACTACTCCTATGATTGTAATATCTTTTTTGAAATAAATATATACAGGACTCATATGGCAATAAATATTAAAAGAAGCATGATCCCTTTTCTGCAAGCAGTAAGATATATCTGATAAATTCATTGAAAAATATGTAAACCAAAGAAATAATAAAAGTATCTATTCCTCCACCATAGGCAGAATGCTTGTCGCATCCAATACAACTTCAATATTTAAGCAGGGTACAGTTGGTTTTGAATTCAGATTCTTTCCAACTTCTAGTCCCGTTTCCGTACATAGACTAAAGAGCCCAGTCTGCTTAGCTATTTACTCATAGCTGGAGAGTGGAGGAAAGAAGCGATAGATTCATGGCTTTCCTAAGGGCATGAGCACAAAATCAAACACCAAACAGCCTCATTTAAAATTTGAACTATGCTCATCAAGCCCATTTCCACTGACAATAATCATTCAATCACATACACCTTCAATGATGTAAGATTAAAACCGACTAGATAACACACAAATCCACTGAACAAGAAATAGAAATCTCATAAAATCCACATGTAAAAACAGTGTATCAAAATCTCAATTTTCAAGTCAATGATGCTAATTTGACAAGGTTTAGTTGTTTTATAGCATATTAACCCTTGTGGGTTATTCAATGCCAAATACTGTTTTATATATGATTTATAAGTAAATAGTTTGTGGGTAACATTTTTAAATGGGCCAGAGCTCATTTGTTTGCACACAGTTAAATGATTTCAAGTATTGCTATCTATTGTTTGCACACATTTAAATGATTTCATGTTTTGCTATTTGACATTAATAATTCTATTTAATAATGATACTTAGAAAAAAGATAGAACAGTTCTATTTGAGCCATAAATGGGACCCTATCAGGTCTGAGTGGACCTGAGAGTAATGGTAATAAAGGGGTACTACACATTCTCCAAACTCTAAGATGCAGTGGAATGTCATAGCCAGGGAAAATTATATGACAACTATATGATCAATGTCATATGCCGGCCACCCATCAGATATCAAGTGATTGTCCTTTTTCAATTCTATTTTTTTTTATAGCATCAGTTTTTGAAATAAATAAATAAAATAAAGGGGAGGTAATTCTTGAATACTAAAAAAAACGGTGCACAGTTAATAATTATGACTGAATTCTCCATATTAACCAATAACATGATATTTCAAACTCATTTTAGCAGTTCATCTTAAGTGAAGGATTAATAAAAGGACAGTTCTAATACCAACAGAATGTATTTTTCTACTCGATCATGAAACATAACCAATAGTGCCATGTATTCCTAAGAAGTGGGTATGTGTCACCTTGTACCACCGCTTGTAGTGTCAGAAATTGTTCTAAAACACTGAAATAAACTTCAAGCAAATTTTTTGCAAATGAGTTTAAGATAAAAATGGTGGGTTACAGAGTCTTTCTCAAATACTTTCAAATATAATTCATATTATTATCATCGAATACAAGTTATCTCTTTGTTTCTCTAGATGGTACAACAGTGGTTTATACATTAGTCTCACTGGGCTTATTAAATGCTTGAGAAGGGGAACTAAGAGCCAAAATACCTCGTCTAAGTGCCAATATTCAGTTGGAAAAAATTTCTATTAATTCCTTAACATTTCATTTCATCCTGATTTTCACGCCATAAATATACAGATTTTACTGAAAAATGCTAAAATAATTTAAGTAAAAAGAGCTGCCTTTGTAATTTATATTATATTCCCTATCAGTTTATCAAATTGGAAAAAAAAAAAAAAAAAAAAATCATCAATTTGAAATTATGCTGTTCTTTTAAACGGCATTTTACTGGATTGGATAAAGGAAGAAAAACATGTTCTGGAATGAATACCTCCCCATTTAAGTTTGGTTTCTTTGTCTAATGACACATCAAATTTTGTGGGTTATTTAATGCCAAAGCCATTCATAAAGAACAGCAGTGATACTATCTAACCCATAACTAGGGACATAAGGTAGTTTGTACCTTTCTCAAAGGTTTTTTAGACAAAAAATAAATGTAATAGCACAACTGGAGTTCAAACTTGCTAACTATGAGGTTGCAGTCCAACATGTTAGCCACTATACTGGGTGGGGACATCTTCCTCCCTCCCTCTCAATTTAGTTCTCTATTTCATTCCACCATTTTTAAACAGTCCATACCATCCCATAATCAAATCAACAGGAAACATAGTATTTATTTTTCTACATGTGTAAGATGTACATCACATGGGGGGAAAAAAAGATATATTCATAGAATCATAAAAAGATGAAGACAAAGATGATAAAGAAAAGACAGGCAGACAACTTTTAACATTCAAGAGCTCAAGCGTGCCATAATGTTTAAGTAAAAACTGTGCAAGTGAACAATGAAGATAGCCAAGGAAATTAAAAAGGGTAATTATTTTTAGAAAATATTATAAGTATAAAAGAGTAAAACATTATTTTCAGTAGTTTGAGAGAGATATTATATATATATAACTATGTGTGTGCATGTCATTGGAAATGCTCACTGCAAACTGAGTTCAAATCCTGGATGAGGCTATCTGCATTTCCCTTTGGCTAGTGACAAATAATAGGGCAGATTGAGCTCTGGTCTAGGACAATAAGGAAAATTCTGAAATCAAACCTGTTAAACTCTGCTTAAAGAATTTTACAATGTATCACATCCTGCTTGAGTGGAGGGATAGGGATATACACACACACACATTAATAACAATGGGTTCAGCTAAATGATATATTGAACAATTTCATGAAAAAAAAAAAAAAAAAAAAAAGAAGAGAGAAAGATAAAACATCACTAAATACTGAGGCCAAATGGCTTCAACACCAAATTAAACCATCCTCAAAACATTACTTTGAAATAGGCTGGACAGATTAGGATAGACACAAACAACTAAATTAACAAATGCTCAAGTTAAATATCAGACCAAAACAGTTACAGCTATTTTGAAACACCCTGCCTAAGCTTAAACATCTTCCAAATAGAGAGCTCAGTGCCAGGTGTCTATCATAGCAGAGACCATATAATGATCAGTTGAACACACTTAGATAGCGGCAACATAATTGTATATACTATGTGACCAGTACATTTTTTGTCACTCCTTTCATAACATTAACTCCTTTGAAACCTTTTCTCCTGACAATGAACTAAGTTGAAACTAGTTGAGAACAATCAAAAAAATACCTACAAAGAAATAGTCTTGTGTGTCTTATCACTTTGGTTCTTTTCTCTGTTTAATAGCATGTCAAACTTGGTGGGTTATTTAATGCCAAATC
The DNA here is from genome assembly GCA_963585895.1 of Sepioteuthis lessoniana. Taxonomy (NCBI): domain Eukaryota; kingdom Metazoa; phylum Mollusca; class Cephalopoda; order Myopsida; family Loliginidae; genus Sepioteuthis; species Sepioteuthis lessoniana. The sequence goes on along the minus strand of OY757917.1, from coordinate 18,776,815 downwards.
TATCCTTACAGAAAAAACAGTAGTGGTACTATTTAACCCATAGATGAGGGAGAAAAGGGGTCATACTTCTCCCAAGAAAGTATATATATATATATATATATATATATATATATATATATATATATACACATATTGTCAATTTAAAAAAAAAAAAATCAACTGGTGAGCAGTGTTTAAAAAGTAAAACTGCTCAATATCAAGTGATAGAATCTAATTTCTGCTAACACTAACCACTAAACTGACTGAAGATATAAAACTGACTCACAATTTTAGTATTAACACCTTTTCGTTTTCTTAAACCAGTTGCTCTACCAAGGCCAGAGACTTCAGCAGGTTTTGAATTCAGTTTTTCTTTCTAGACCCATTACCGTACCAAGGCTAGAGAGTCCACTCTGCCCAACTGTTTACCCAAAATTGGAGGTAAAAGAGGAGAATTCATGCCTATTCCAAGATTAAGCAAAAACAGCCTCATCCAGGATTTTCAACATGGCTCACTGAATCTATTCTTACCAACCATAACACTTATGTCTGCCAGCCAAAGTGGTGCAAGTCATATGTAAAGTATTAAAAATATCATGGATCTTTATTCCTTAAAAAAAAAAAAAAAAAAAAAATGAAATAAAATCAGAAGCAAATAATTTCATCAATTGTTAAATATATTTCATTTTCAGTGATAAATGTAAATTCCGTTTTTTTTATTAAAAAAAAAAAAAAAAAAAAATCAAACTAAATAAAAACTTGGTAAAAGATACTTTTTTAAGTCTTCAATAACTTTGATTTTTCAAAAAAAAAATACAGCTAAGATCTCAGAGGATTTAACTCATTAAAAAAATTTTGAAAAGCATAATTTCTCATTGCAGAAAATCTGCTCTGAACTGTAAAATAAAAAATTCCTTCGAATTAAAACATTTAAATTTGGGAAAGCTTCATGTTTTTATGAAAGGTGAGTGGGGAGAAAAGAAAAAAAAAAAAAAAAAAAAAAAAAAAAGAAAAGACTAGAAATATATTTTTTCAGTCTTGACCTTCTATACTATAACTCAGGTAACATTGAGTAGCCTGTGTGTGTGTGTATGAGCAAGAGACTGAATGGGTACAGGGAAATTTGATAAACTTTGAATAAAATTTTATTTGTAAATCCTGAGGAGTTTCAGTGTAAGACTCATCAGGAAATATTCATTTCATGATTGAGACAAACAAACAAACAATATTCAATAATGGTTTGGTTTTTTGGTTTAATGACATAACAATCATAGAAGAGCAGCAGGGATACTAACCCATGGCTGAGGGGCAGGGTATAAAGAGGTTCATACCTTTCCCAAAGATATTAGTTGGAAAATAAACATAACACGACTGAAGTTTGAACTCGCTTACTTAAAGGACAGTCCAGCAATTTAGCCATTACACCACAAGAACTTCCCCATTTAATAATGATAAGTTTAGGGAGAAGGAAAATCAGTCAAAAGTTACCAAATTTGTCATTATTTGATGTTGACATATTTTGGATTAAAATGTACGGTTCTCTTTGATGATTTGATATAAATACAAGTGCACGATGTTTAAAGGATGAGGATAAGTTCTTGAAGGGACTTAAATGCTCAGCTTTATTGCTTGGGCCAAGTCTAGATGTCTATACCAGGTAACTTTCGTTTAACAAAATGAAAAGTTTTGATTGATATTGTAGAAGCCTAAATCTCACCTATAACTCATCTTTACTTCCTTTCTTGACCTTAATAAGCTATTAAAAAAAAAAAAAAAAAAAAAAAAAAGGAAAAGAAAAGAAAAAAAAAACACTAGTAATGTTAATGGCATATCTTAATACTTCTTTTTAATAGACAAAAATGGCCTTGATGAATCAATATAGATATTTTAAATAATGACTCCATGCATTTTATACATGTGATTATAGATGAAGGAAAAAAAGAAAAAGCATGTGTGTGTGGGGGTGCAACAAAACAACACAAATCAGCAGTGATTTGAGCTCCTAAAATTTAGGTAATTCTTCTCCAATTCTCAATTAGACTGATAGAAACATGATTATGTTCCCAAGTTGATAGAATTAGAATATATGTTATTAGATTTTGATACGTGTGACATTTTGGGGTACTTCAAAAATAAACTGGGCCAACTTAAGCAACTAATAAAAGATATTTTTTTTTAAATTACATTTTATTTAGCATATCAAAGATATTAATTATTGCTTACATATTTTTCAAATTTGTATGGAATAATTTGATTTGTTTAATGGCCAATCAACTCCCGGAGACTATTCAATGCTAAAATTTGATTAATTTGTAAATGTTTGATTACAAAGTCTAACTATTCATATTTTACAGTCACATGGCTTCAAGTATTCCTATCTAATACTAACAATTTGTACACAGTAATATGGATACGAATTATTTTCAAACAAAGCTATACATGGATCATTAACATTTATTACCACTCCAGGTCAGAGTGGACCACAGAGTAACAGCAATGAAGGGGAACCTCATCCTGTTTGGAGGGTTCATAGCCCTTAGCAAAGGAGGCAGCAAGCAAATTACACGTTCTGCGACTAGAGCATTCAGTTAAGAAAGACCAGAATTTGGCCGTGTAGCAGATATTCTTTCTAAATAATACTGATACTGTCCAAGGAAAGTGTGGTGGGGGGCATCAGTGTCACCATAGTAATTGCCAGAATGATACTGAAAACCATGTCAGACTGCCTAAGGACTGCAGATGCTGTTTTGAATTTAGAGTTTTACCTTCTCCTCAACCAGGTTCCTATCAAGGATAGAGAACCAAGTTTACTCAACTATTTTACACATATTTTATGTAGGAGGAGGAGGAGTAAATTCATGTCTTTCCTAAGGGCATGAGCACAAAGTGAAACACAAACAACCTCAACTAGAATTTGAACATGGTAAATTCATTTTCTTTAACAATAATTATGCCAGCACTAACACTCAGCCCCTCAGCAGAGTACGGCTGGTTTGAATTCAGAGATTTCTTTCTCAAAGACTGGTTATAATACTAAGGATAAAAAGCTAAGTCTTCCCCCATCTATTTCCCAATAGTTGCAGGGGGTAGGGAAAAGATGAATTCATGCCTTTCTCAAGAGCATTAGCACCACTGCAAATGTACATTAGCAAAAAATAAATAAATAGAAAAAATACACACACACACACATATATATATATAAGAAATAAATTCTGTAACCAATCTACCCACAATCTCAAATTTCTTTGGCTGGAGTAAAGTCTGGCTGAGGGTCATGGGCAAAAAGTTGACTGGGTTTAAATGCATATCAACCCTTGTAGGTTAATTAATGCCAAATCCTTTGTGTGTGTATATGTGATTTCCAATGAAACAGTGTGTAACATTTTTTGAATGAGCCAGTGCTTATTTGTTTGCACACAGTTAAATCGTTTCACAAGCATTACTATCTAATACTAATAATTCAATTTAATATAGCCCCAGCCAACAGGGCTTATGTGTAAAAAGTGGATATTCAAATGTTAAGGGAGTCTAAAGCTTTTTATTTCTATTTCTCAGTTCATGCACACATGGTTTTATTTGTTTAATGGTATATCAATTCCTTATGGGTTATTTAATGCCAAAATTTGATTCATTAATGAATGATTGTAATAACTATATTTTTAATATTCCATTGCACAAATAAAAGAAAAAAAAGTCTAAAAAGATTTGTTTGCACAGTTATATATCAAATTTTCTTAATATAAATAATTTGCAAACATTTGTGTTTCAAGTATTTCAACCTAATCTGTGCTGGAGTTACCGATAAACTACAGCTTAAGGCCAGACACCCTTGGGCCTTCATTTTTTTTGTTTTTATAAATATTTTTACTTATTACTTTTATTCATCAACACAAATTCAAGAATGAGAATGGTCTCAGCATGTGAAAGTCCAGCTCTTTATCTAATACAAATATTTATACATAATTATATGGTTTCAAGTAATTAAACCAATCTAATAAGTCACTTTTGAACAGAAAGAAAAAAAAAATACAGAGACAAGAAATATCAAATTTAAATAAGTTCACAAAATGTAAATTAAATAAAATTGATACCATTTTGGATTGTTTTTAATTCAATTTTGATAGCTATCCTAGATTTGAAAACTCTTCTAGTCAACATTTTTGTTTATTTTAACTTTTTGTTTAATAAATTGGTTTCAAAGTTGGAATTATAATTCATTTTCTAAAAAGGGAAAAAAAAAGAAATTGTGGGATCAGTATTTTAGGTAACATTTGGAATACAAAAATTATTTTGAATGAAAAAATCCAATATCCAAATAATACGCAATTTTCTACTACTACAAATAAGACTACATTCAACTATCTCATACAGACCTTAATAAATAACAGATTCCAATATAATACCTGAGATATGTAATTAATCTAGTATTAGCGCATCCTAGGATTCTGACCAGTTAACATCTATAAGGGTCATGTATATGAATACTCACAACAGTTAATGGTATAATAGTTACCTCCTTTCATAATTTACATTCTGGAAGATTACAGTTTGGCAAGCAAAAGAAAAAAAAAAAAAGGATTTTCTTTTATACAGTCAAGTTTTAATTTTAAATAATTAGGACTGAATCCTTTAAGTTTTCCTTGCCAAAACTAGTTGTGAACAAGAAAATATACTCGTGCAACTTATCGACAAAAGTAAGTTTTAGGGGTTAGGGAAAGACTATTTAACCCTTAGAAACTGAGTAGTCAGTATTTGTCTCATGACCAAAAAGAACGTATACTAAGACTATTTCTATATTACGATTGCCTGTAGGACTCTTAAGAGTTCTAAGTATTAAGATATTGATACTCATGATCCAGTTTTGTTTAGAAAAATGAGAAGCTTATAACTGAAACAATTATTTGATTTGTACAGAGCATATATCAATTTCTAGCCAAATAGTTATCACCCTCTCTGACAATAAAAAGTGTTTCTCTACAAAATTATCTATTCTGAGTGTCATCTTTTTTTTTCATAGTTTCATTTTTTAAATAAATTTCTGAAAAGATTTTTTCATAGAGTATAAAATTTTTACAAAATTCAGATGCAGTTTTAAAATTAAAAATTTAATAACTCATGTAATAAAAAGTGACACTCAATTAGTAAAAACCGGATCAAAATTCAACTAAGTCTTGATGAACTTTTGGATTATCGCCCTTTAACACGGCCATCTTGACATATTTTGAATCTGCAGTCGGACTTTAGGAAACACCCTGTACAACAACAGTTATACTTTCTTATTTAAAAAAAAAAAAAAAAAAAAAAATTGTCTTAAGGGATTTTTTGTACCATGTCTCAAATGATTAATTTTAACCTAAAAATAATTAATCTTGAATTGACAGATTTAGTTAAGAGAATTTTTTTTTCTTAATCTGATTCAAACAACCGCAGTCACTCATTACATAAAATATCCTTCAAGCAGTGGTTTTAAAACTGCTTGCTGCAATTATCTCACAAACATGTCACAGAAATCTTTTTCCCCCCTAACTATAAAAATATGTTTATCAAGCATTCAAATACCTTAATTATAGGCAAACACAAGTGTCTCAAGCATGTGGCAATCTCCTGAAACATTTTAGTAACTTTTTTTCCTCGAGCTTGGGTATTTACTTGAAAATTAATTTTTCAATTTTACTTATATCATTTTTTTTTTTTTTTTTTGGTTCTTGATAGTAATTTGCATACCAAGCAGACATTTTACATGCACAACAAAGGCTGTTTCATGCAGTTTAGAATTAGAATGCAGAAATTTTAGACTGCCATTTCCTCGCTAAAGCCAAATGTACCTCTCCTACAGGACATTGGAGTTTGAGACTCTGTGAATAACTGATGTGCCATATTAACTAAGTTTTGCTTAATTGTCATACAAGGCCAGATGAATGGAGCACCCAAAGAAATGTCTGGCTTTGTGTCACCACTAAGAAAAGCTTAGGAATTCTGATGTAACACAAAAATGTTTGGAAAATAAGGTTTGATTTTGTTACCCATTTAAATGTAGAATTGACTATCATTTTCTAAACATATTTCTAATACAGTTAAGTTTGAAATTACTAAATTTCAGTAATTAAATTAAAACAAAAAAAAAAAACAAATAATTAAGTTACTCATTCATTGCTATGGATTATGAGTCAACCAACAAAGGTAGAACCAAAGTTAAATTGTATTAAGCTGTGTCAGCAATTATTCAAAAAGGCACAAACTGCAAAACAAACCCAAGAAAAGATTAGATGGGAAGTTCTTCTACACACTCCATTAGCATCGATAGATTTTCATCAGATGATTTCATAATTGGCAGAACATTCGGAAACAAAGAACTCAATCTTTCAACCCCCACCCACCCAGTAGTAAACCCTCAAAATTGAAAATTTTCCTTCCCATTGGCTGCAGTCATTGAAAATGAAGGTGATTACATTTTTTATGATCATCTTAAATGGATTTAATTGACATTTGTTTTTTTTTTATATATCCTTTCTGGTAAAACAATTACTTTCAAAACACCAAAATATATTAGAACCAATCACACTAGTTAGATGAGTTGATAATGAATACTGCACCAGCATGCAAGATATTTTCCAAACATACAATATATATCTCAGTAATATCCAGTCAGTGTCTGAAGACGATGGGTGTGGATTATTCGTACATAGAATAGATGAGGAATTTCATATAAATCTATGGGAGTGATCGACATATGGCTATTGTTATACATTCCCTATCCAGGTTTATATTATAAAACTCAGAGTTTATACAATGAAGAAAACTCAAACCTGATTAAATTGTCAAATTTATTTTGGTAAAGAATATCATTATACTCTTCGTCTCATCAGATGACTCCACACGTTTAATTTGAGGTTGCAAAATAGCAATGGCTTATAGTATATATGTGTAAGAAAAAAAGACAATGAACCCATTAGCAGAGGGATTTAACATGTGTAAATGAAGTAAATGGAAAAATATATGAAAATGATTGTTTTGTTTACAAGCTTACATTATTCATAAAATTCCATCTGCTGCAAGAAATCTAGTATATGTTAAAATTAGGATGGGTTAATTTACAGGAACACCCTTTTCCTATTTTCTTAAATTTTTCTAATTCTTTATTATTATTTTAACCCCCTTTATTTTCACCTGAGAATTTAAGTTTTTTTTTTTCATACACATATAGATGGTAATCCATATTTGCTGTTTTTCAACCTTAAATTAAACGTGTGGAGTCATCTGATGAGATGAAGAGTAGAATGATATTCCTTGTAGAAATAAATTTACGATAATTTAACCAGGTTTAAGTTTTCATCTAATTGCATTGTATAAACTCTGAGTTTTATTATACAAACCTGGATAAGGAATACATAACTGTGTGTGTGTATATATATATATATATATGTCCAAAAAGTCAGGGTTCATGGGCATTTTTTTATTATTATAATTATTATATGAAAACTAAAATTTGTCTTTATTTTCAATTCAAGATACTCTAAAAAGTTTAGTTATATAATGCATTAGATTTGTTCTTGTGTAGGAAAAAACTAATGCTTCGAATAAAGTTGCTGGGGAATTCTGTAGAATATATCCTATCAAGCAACCAACAGTACATGCCTTCTCCACTGGAAAAGTGGTTAAACATTTTAGAAAAATTTTTGCTACATCAGGAAATGTTCTATCTTTTATTGAGCATATACACGTAAATATGGAAAGAAAAAATAATTCAAGATTGTCAATTTGAATATTTACCGTAAGGAAACATTTTTGCCTATGAATCCAGGCTTTTGGGACGTGTGTGTGTGTGTGTGTGTGTGTGTGTGTGTGTAACACATATGAAGAGAGAGAGGTTTATAAAGTCAGATAGAAATGTTTCACTAGTGGTCCCGCATCAGTAGAATGAAAATGAATTTATTTGCCAAAAATGAATTCTTATAATGTAAGGAGAGAAGTACAATATATTAGGGTGGGGGTATCCTACAGTTTTTGAGTATTATTTCAGTAAGAAAAGTAAATATATTGCAAAAACCTGGACATAAGTTGAATGCAGGAGAATTGTGGATTAAATGCAGAATCATGAATTTTTTTCAGTTTTAAAATGGAGATGTATATTTTTTAATGGTTGAAAACATTGAGGAGGTGTACAGTTGCATTAAGTGTATTGCTCATTTTCAGGTCTTTCGATGTTCAAGTTTCTGGATATATTTTTTTAGGTATTGATAACAGTCTATTAAAAATTGCTGCATTGGCAGTAAAACCATTTGCCAAATAGATCTTTAATTGTTCTGATGACACTAGACCTTGAATGAAACATGTCAATCTTATTTTATATTTGATCTTCTTTCTCATACTATTACACTTATTTTTGTGTGTGTGTGTGTGTGTGTGTGTGTGTGTGTGAAAATTACAGTAAAGAAGCCATATTAAAGCTGGTCTTGTTTTGGCTTTTATCACTGATAGAAGTATTAATACCATACAATTCACCTTGAAAAAGGCATGAACCTGAAAACTCACTTCTATAAATTGTTCCCTTTGACTATATATACACATTTAACAGTTTGTAATTGAAAGCAAAGAAAGTGATAAAACACACAAAAAAAATATACAAAATATTTTTAAAATATAACTTTCAAAATTAGTCGTTATAAATTCAGAAAAAATAAATAAAATTTATTAAAAAAAAAAAAAAAAAAAGTTATTTTAATACTGGTGTAGGGGAGGCCAGGTTTGTAAAAAGAAACTATTCTGCCCTGCCCCCTCTCACCCACAATCAATTGATTACCCATCTCATAATAGTTACATTTATATATAAACTTTATACACTCAATGTAATGACTTATGGGATGGGGGCGATAACACCCCCACCTTTTCCAATGTAAATGACTTCACAGGTCCCAAAATAGGGTGGTCACCCTTTACATGATTCCATTTTGAGGTAAAGACTTTCATATCTTAACTTTTGGCTTCAAGACAAAAAAAAAAAAAAAAGATTGTCTATGTTGAGATGAATCAAAAACAATAATTTCACAGAAGCATTGAAAGTATTTTCTGATAGATAGATAGATAGAATGATTAAGAAGTCATTGCTTATTTAAATATAAAATCTATATAAACCATAGCCTGCTCATAAATCTTAAGTAAGGTCAGTTTTGTTTGCTAATATTTCTTTCTGAAACTTAAAGTTTGGAGCAATGCTTACAACCCCTTAGACTTGTGCCCCTACTTTGAGACCTGGGTTAAAATGTTTAGATTCAAAAATCTCATAAATGAACCGGAAATACTTGACAGCATTCTCTGACTACACAGCCAAAACACGGACACAAAAAAAAAAAAAAAAAAAAAAAAAAAAAAGACATGGTAAAACTTATTTGATGACGGGTATCTCCATCTTAGTTGTGATCATTATAGTTTGGCCTTCTTAAAGTGTTTATTGCATCATAGTTTTGTTTTCCCAGTGGAGAAAACAACAAAAATTCAGACTTGACAAATTTTCTTTAAA
>OY757917.1:18752319-18764819 GCA_963585895.1 Sepioteuthis lessoniana | reverse complement strand
AAGTTATCAGAGTTAAAATAATTATTCATGATGGTACAAAAATCAAGATGTTAAACTCAGGAAAAAAAATGATTTTTTAAGAGAATTTTCATCACTTTGAAAGATTTGAGAGAAGTTGTCAAAGATATAGATATAGATATATATATATATATATCTCAAATAATTTCCATTTTAGAAAAATATAATTCATTCATGAATAATTTAATAATGAATTCATATATACGAGTTTTTCCCCGCATTATTTTGAATCACCTCTAACAATTTATCAGGTAGTTTGTTGATTCCTCTCAAGTAAAATTCAGCTGGTTTCAAGCTCAAGAAATTTTGCAAAAACATTTTCATCTAATCATCTTGAGAAAATTTTTTTTGTCATTTAGAGCATTTCTATACCCAGTGGGTAGAGTGTTCGCCAATGGTCCGAGAGACTGGGGTTCAATCCCAGGTCGTGTCATAACAAAGACTTTAAAAATGGTACTTGATACCTCCTTGCTTAACACTCAGCAACATAAGGTACGTATCAAGGGTAAGGTGGAGGAATCCAGGGAAAGGAGAAGTGCTCTCCACTACACCTCAGTGTAGAAGCTATTGAAAAAGGAGCCTTCTGGTTGCCTTCGACTACGGTCGCCAACTTTACTTACTTATCTGCCTTAGAAGACTTGTTCCTATGGACTTGCAACTTTCTTTATTCTTATTAAATATAATTAAAGTTGGTGACCAAAAGGCTCCCTTTTCAATAGCTACTACACCAAGGTGTAGGGGAGGGCACTACTCCTTTCCCAAGATTGCTTCACTTTACCCTTGATACATACCTAATGTTACCGAGTGTTAAGCAAGGAGGTATCAAGTAGCATTTTTTAGGTCTTTGACATGACGCAACCTGGGACTGAACCCTGGTCTCCCGGGCATTGCATTCCACCAATTCTCTAAAAGTATTTTAATTGAGGTCTGATGAGCATCCTGGTCTGGGGACATCCCTCAATGACATATCATCAGAACCTGTTGAATATACACTTTCAGCTCATCCAGTTTAAGGGTTTGTTTGTTATGTAATGGTATATCAACTTTCTCAGGTTATTTAATGCCAAATCTATCCTTTTAGAAGGACAGTAGTGGTACTATTTAACCCATAGATAGGAGGATAAGGGGGTTCATACCTCTCTCAAGGCTATTCACATTTACCAACCCCTCCGCTCGGGCAGGATATGACAATGTCAATTTTTAAGTGGAGTTCAACAGGTTTGAATTCAGAGTTTTCCTTCTCATAGACCAGTTGCCTCACCAAGGCTGAAGAACCCAGTCTGTTCTACTATTTACCCACAGGTGAAGTGAGAATAATTGAATTCATACCTTTCCCAAGGGTATTAGTGCTATGTGAAATGCAATTAGCCTGGTCCAGGATTTGAACTCGTGTCACCGTGTCCATTTCCTACGACGATAACCATTATACCACGGGCACCTCTCTCAAGGGCATTTGTCCAAAAGCGAATGTAATAGCGTGACTGGAGTTCAAACTCACATACTACGATCCCGCAGTCCAGTGCTCTAACCATTACACCCCCACCCCACCCAGTTTAAGGACATAAGATCATAGATCAAATAAAGATGCACACTCTTTCACAAATGAATTGAGAAAAACCAATGAAGGCATTCTTTAATTAGGTAATTTCTGGTTGTGTTTAAAACAGTGGAAGTTTGAAATGCAAAGTTACAACTTGCTTTTGAAAAAAAAAAAAAAAAAAAATTTATTTGATAACCATACATAATAGTGGTACTATTTAACCCATAGCTGGGAGGATAAGGGGATTCATACCTTTCCCAAGGGTATTTGCCCGAAAGTGAACGTAAGGAATGAGTTGATGACAGAAGGATGCAACAGATTCTCTAAACAACACTTCTCTGGTTTTGGTTTTGGAAATTTTCTCTCCTTCTCCTGTTGTTTTAAGGGAGTCTATCCTATTTCCACATAGCTGGAGGAGAAAAGACAGGATTTACACCCTTAGCAGGAGGCGTTATCCCAAAGTGTAACACAAACAGCCTTGCCTAGGTTTTGAAGGGTGTGTGCACAGGTTCCTTGCATGTATCTGGTTCAGAAACTTGTTTTGGTAACAATTTGAACCCAGGCAAAAAAAAAAAACAAAAAAAAAAAACAGCTTCATTATATAAGCTGTGGAGTTTGCTTCTTCAGATCTTGGTTCAAATTAAAAGTTACATGTTTCTAGATAGCCTGCTATATGATATAAGTAATTTTTTTTTCTTCATAACGATAGTTAATTTCCATATTTTACTTTAAAATTCTGAATCTTTATTACATTTGTAAAAATATGTTCAAATCACTTTAAAAAATTCTAAATCTTACTAGTGGAACCTAAGGAAATTTCACAGAATACATGTATAATATTTGCACTAATTTAAACTAAATAACAAAGTTATTGATGTTGATTTTAAAATTTGTTGAATAAATAATATACCTGGTGGGGAGGGAGGAAATGAATGGGGAAAAACTGATTTGGTTTTGTAGGGTGACTCAGGTTATAGGTAAATATATTTCTTAATTTTCTGAAAGAACTTTTTAAGCAAATGGCTTTATTGTAAAAAGAAAAAAAAAAGAAAAAGAAAAAAAAATTGCCAGTTTTCATGAAGATAAAAAGGTTGATAATACTGCAGTTAAGTCCATTTATAAAATGTATCAAAATAATTACAAAAAGAAAAATGTTTAAAAATTTCCAATTTATCTTAATTCTTATAATACTTCATTTATTTATTCAGAAAAATATTGCAAGTGTATTCACTTCGTAATAATGTATACTGAGTTATTTCCCCTGTTTTTTAAGGCAGTATCTAAAAGAGGAAATAAATAAAATAAGATAAAAAATAAATTTAAAAAAAAAAAAAAAAAAAAAAAAAGAAAAAAAAGTTAATTTCCTTCTAAACCAAAAGATACCAAAATTTTGCTACAAGTAGAACATTATTCAGTCAAAACAGTTTAATTGGTTGATATCAATGGTATGCCAACCCATGAAGGTTATTTCATGCCAAGAAGTTTGGGAATTGCATTCAGTGAACATTTACAATTTTTGTGTTTATGTTAAAGAATTATTTGCAGAGAATTATATAGTAAGTATTACCATCTAACATAAATAATTTGCATATAGTTGAATGGCTTCATGTATTCTTATCTAATACTAATAATTAGATGGTTTTAAGTAATTTGTATTTAGTAATAGTTGTTTTTCATTTATACGGTTTCAAGCAATTAATGTTTAGTAGCCTATAAGGTAGTACCACTCTAGGTCAGAGTGACCTTGAAGTAATGGCAATGGGGTACTCGATGCACCCTAGTTGGTTGGTTGGGTTTTATGGCATATCAACCTTTGTGGGTTATTTAACACCAAATTCATTGATGTGTAAATAATCATTTCTATTTACAACAATTCAGTCTAGCATGAGTACACAGTTTAATTGTCAAAAACATTTCTATTCCAAACTATTCAGTTTATTCAAACAGTTATATATAACAATTCAGTTTAGTGTGAGTATATTTTCAATGTCAAAAACAGTTCAATTTCAAACAATTCAGTTTAGCATAAGCACACAGTTTACATGTAAGTACAGTTTCAGTCTAGCATAAGTATGCCGTTAGTTCTATTCAACCCATAGATAGGGCCCTATCAGGTGCTACCACTCCGGGGCCAGAGTGGACCTGGTAGCAATGGCAATGAAGGGGTACTCCGCATTCCCTAAAGCTCCAGCATTGCTGGAACCTCACCATCAGATTGTTTAGTGTCATATCCAGGACACCCATTGTGGGGGTCTTAACCCTCTGCAGAGGTGCAGTCGGTGTATTCTTCAACCCTAGCCGACTTGGCTACCTCTATGCACCCTAGGTTTCCAGAACTCAAGCCAAACCATCAAATGCAGTAAAATGTCATAGGCAGAACACCCACTTCTTACCCTGTGCAAGGGATACAGTCAGCGTACTCTAAGCCCCTTTGACAGGGTAGCAGTCAAAACGAATATTAGGTATTATTCATTGCCTAACTATGCAGCATTTAAATGAACCAAAAATATATATATAGCAGTCGAAAAATTTTCATGTAAGTTGCACTTTTATTTTTTGTTATATAGTTGAGTAATGATTACTATAATTATTTGTGATACACAAATGCTCATTTTTTTCTCAAGTTTTTTTTGGCCCAAAACTAAGGTGTGTATTATACACAAGAACTATATAATAAACTTTTTTTCTAGCCACATGCCTCATCATATTCAGGAATGGATGACCAAAAAAAGTTATATATATGTCATCCACAGACAGACTGTTTCGTTCTATCAGAACTCTTCAGTGTGGCTAGACACGCAGGACGCTCAAAGCCGGGATCGAAACCCGTCCAACTTTACGTTAGACTAAGTTTCAGACCTCTCGGCCACCAAGCGGACCACGTTGGCTAAGGGAATTTTAAGGTATTTATTTTAGCAACAGCAGCCTTTGTTTAAATTTTTTATACCCTATTGGCTACCAGAGTGCTCAATTCTTTCGAAGAGCTATGCATTACGCTAGTGGTGGCCGACAATTCCTTCGCCAGAGTGCTCAACCCCTATATATATATATATATATATATATATATATATACACGACGATACGAGTTCAAATCCTGGACAAGACTGATTGCATTTCACATAGCACTAATACCCTTGGGAAAGGTATGAATCCAATTATTCTCCCTCCAGCTATGGGTAAATAGTAGGGCAGACTGGGTTCTTCAGCCTTGGTGAGGCAACTAGTCTAGGAGAAGGAAAACTCTGAATTCAAACCTGTTAACCCCGCTTAAAAATTGACCTTGTGTCATATCCTGCCTGAGCGGAGGGGGTTGGTAAATATGAGATATAGATTATATATATATATATATATATATATATATATATATATATATATATAGTCCAGACTAATGTTTTACATCATAACAGAGAAATATCCACTAGAATATGGATATCCATAATCTTATTCTTCTTAGTGCGAGCTTTTTTCACTGAAACCATTTTTGAGTGAACATGTCAGTATTTGGGCTAAATACTGTGTAATTTGTCCTTTAAGACATATTGTAAACTGTACAAATTCTTATTTCTAGTCAGTACAAACTGATTAAAAATTGAACAAATGCTAAATTTAAACTGTATTTAGCTGCTACAAACCCTAAAATGTCAGTGCGTACTATTCACAAGAAATAGTTTCAGAATTTTTGATTTGGTTGGGTTTTATGGCATATCAATCATCATTGGTTATTTAATGCCAAATCATATATATATATATATATATATATATAAAGTAAGATTTGTAAACATTTTAAAATGAGTCAAAGGTTTTTTTTGCACACATTTAAATAGTTTCAAATATTGCTATGTAAGTAAAGGTGGCGACCAGAAGGCTCCCTTTTCAATAACTACTACACCAACAGAGGTCTCAAATTTTTGGTAGTGGAGAGTTGCAAGCTATGTTAAATTTATAGAATGATAATAAAAAAAAAATAAAAATATCGAAACAAATATGGGTTGAGCACGAGTAAAAACACTCCAGTAAGGAAAAAATTCCGGGTGCAGTAGTCAGTAAAGAAGATCATGCTGACAGCCTTCCGGGACATGAAAAGACTCATCACTATTGATTTCTTTGAAAAGGGTGGGATTGCAAGTGCTTCCTATTGTTTCTTCAGGAAAATTCAATTTATTTATTGAATGTCCCTTGTATAACTTTATTTTATAAATTATAAAATCCTAGCAACTTTGGTTCAGAAGAAAATTGAATTTTCATTAAAAAAAAATTGCTGGGTTGAATACTAATTTATAAACAATAGTGTACTGTCAATCAAACAGCAAAATTTGTTAAAATAAAAAAAAAAAAAAAAGAAAGAAATGTATTGGTTATTTGGTTTAACAGCATATCAACCTTTGGTTATTTAAAGCCAAATCCTGTCATTTATATAATTTTTAGTGAATAGGTAACTTTATTTTGAAAGTGTTCATTTGTTTGTACAGTAAATGATTAGATAGTTCTATGGGACCTAAACAGGGATTACCACACCAATTCAGAGTGGATCTGAGAGTAATGGCAATGAAAGAGTACTCCACATTCCATAAAGCTACAAGACTGGAGCTTCACCATCAGATGCAGTTCAGAGCTATAGGATACTTGTTGCCAAGGTGCAGTCAGTGGAGTCTACAGCCCCAGGCAACAGGGGGAGGGGTTAATGGCATTAATAAACTAATTAATTAAAAAAAAAATAAATAAATAGAAACTACCCATTCTTTAAACCAAAATTTCAGTTATATGTACCATTCATTGTAACTGTCCTTTCAAGACAGGAATTCTTGCATATTTTCAAAGCAGAAATCTTTCTGCTTCATATGACCCATTCATCAACCAATCAATAAATTTCATTCTGATCACTTCTGCAACAATACATTCAAATATCAAATGATCTTTATTTTCAAATAGAATTTTTTTGTCCCACTTACCTTTGATTAACTAAAGGTGTTGAAAATTCAGCTACAAGACGATAATTTGCAAAGTATGGTAGGACACCAAAATTCTACAAAAAATAAAATAAAAATAAATTAGAAAATAAATATGATCGTTGATTTTAGAACAATTCAACAACAATGGCTTCCAATCATATGATACAAAAATATATCTTCAATTATTTCAAACAAGTAAACAGTTTATATTCATATGCAATATCAATGTTTTAAGAACTAATGTATTGACAAAGTTCTCTATTACTTTAAACAAGCAAACATTTCAATGCTTTAAAAAGCCAATACTTGACAATTTTTAGAATGATTTTGAACTCCAACAGATATATTTGACCTATTACTATTACTCCGGGACAAAGTGGACCTGGAAGTAATTCCCATTAAAGGGGTGCTTACACACTACCCCGGAATAGATTTTACATTATAGCAAGATACTATTTTGGGGGGGAGGGGGAGATTATTACCTCCACTGCAATGTATGTGATCAGCATATTCTAGGCTTCACTGAAAGGTGCACCACATATATTAAGAAAGAAAAGATGAATCTATTACAAAATAAGTCGAAAAATAAAAATTCCTCTATGGTAGGATTTTACAAGTAATAATAACAATGCAATATTATTATGTTATTACAGATAGTTAAAACAAAAAAAAAAAAAATTAAAATTCTCATCAGATGTCAAAATTAAGTCAGACTATCCAAAATGGCCATTAGGATATGGTCTAGGAAGTAGGTGTTTACCAACAGGCAGGACATGACAATGTCAATTTTTAAGTTAAGTAAAAAAGGTTTGAATTCAGAGAGTTTCCCTGCTCCTAGACTGGAGGGCATACCAAGGTTGAACTTACTCTGCTCTACCATTTACCTATAGCTAGAGGGAGAAGATGGATTCATGCCGTTACCAAGGTCATTATAGCATGAAATGAAATACAAACAGCTAAATCCAGGATTTGAATTTTGCAAGAAAAATCCATTTCTGATACCAATAACCTCAATGCCATGTGCTTCATAAGTAGACGAGGAGAGAATTCACCAAGAAAGATAGGACTGAGATTGAAATGATCAAATAATCCCAAGACACACACTCACACACAGAGGAAAAATAACTTAGTGAAATCCAAAACCACACTAACTCGCATACAACAAAAATATATCAAATATCAAAGAGGGGTAAAGCAGACTAAGGTAAATAGATTCTAAGAAAAAGAGAGGATGACCTCTATATAAACCCATAACCAACAGAAAATCATTCAAACTGCAAACACAGGTGAGTTCAAGTCTCATTGAGTACCTCATTAACAAGACCTTGTGCCATATATGTTCTGACGAAAGCAACAAGCTGGAAACATACACGTATGTAAGAACAAAATGAATTTAAAAAATTCAAATCTCTTTATGGACCAATCTATCTTAAAATAATTTTATTCTCTATTTGGAGCTACAACAAAAATTATATATATATATCTCATACATAGGATTTGCAAATGAATAGTCAGTAGGTAAAGTTATTTCTAAACAAGCTAGAACTCTTTCATTCGCACACAGTTAAATGGTTTCAAGTATTCCAACTCAACACTAATAATTCTATTCATCATTCATTTGCAGTCATTCGTTTGCACACAGTTAAATGGTTCCAAGTATTGCTATTTATCACTAAACATTAATCAGTCATTTATTTCCACAGTTAAATCAAAGAGTTATATTTCTAACAATTCATTTTAAAATAAGTCATTTGTTTGCACACAGTTTAAATGACAAACATTTCTATTTGACCAGTACATAGGAACCTATCAGGGGCTACCACTCTCAGTCAAAGTAGACTCGAGAGCAATAGCAATGAAGGGGTATTCAACGTTCTTCAAAGCACCAGGCCTGAAACCTTACCATTAGATAGTTTAGTGTCATATCCAGGACACTAGTTGAGGTGGGGGTCTTACCCCAACTGTGCAAAGGTTCATTCTACAGCAGACTTGGCTGAAAGTCATTTAAATAAAACAAACTTATACAAATATAACATTGTTTCCAATATGCAAGTATCAATGAGGGAACCATTTCATCATCAAAAGCATGCCATAACAAATTCTCTTGACTCTTACAATTAAGTACCTGCACAGAACTGATGAATAAGTTCTCATAGGTTGGTCGACAGTGGCATGTAAATGTGT
Organism: Sepioteuthis lessoniana; assembly: GCA_963585895.1. Classification (NCBI taxonomy): domain Eukaryota; kingdom Metazoa; phylum Mollusca; class Cephalopoda; order Myopsida; family Loliginidae; genus Sepioteuthis; species Sepioteuthis lessoniana. The sequence goes on along the minus strand of OY757917.1, from coordinate 18,756,128 downwards.
AGGAGTCCATAAGAGAACGTCACAATGCACATACTGATATTGCTTTCAGTAGATGGGATATTTCTACAGAGGAATATGTACTCATCTAATAATTTCAGAGTCTTGCTATTTAAGGATGAACTGGTACCATCTTGATTAAAACATGTGAAGTGTTTTCTCAGGTGAGATGTAATTAGTTTCCAAACACGCAAATATGTAAAAGGAATTTTTATTTTTTTGCGGTATAGGGATGCGTTTATTTTTGGACTGCTATATGTTTATTTAAAACAAATTACGATAAGAACCCAAACATTAGGGATTCAAAGTTACAGAAGAATTAGGATTATAGTAAAATACCAGATACAGAGAGCTTTAAAAAAAAAAAAATAAAATAAAAATGAAAAAATAATCTAAACACATTTTGTCTACATAATCTTATTAAGATCCTTTCAAGTTTCCTGATAAATGTCTTGGTTTCAGGTTGGAATCAGTGGATGAATTTACCAAAATTATCCTGAACACATTTTTTCTTTATTGTAGTTAACTTGTCTTTTTACAAGACTACAGTGATACTTTTGGGTGTCAGTATCGTGGTGAGCTGCAGGATCATGTATTCTAAGATATGTGTAGTTGAGCAGCAGTCTTTTATTTAAGCATGTTTGATTAGATTATAAAGACAGATTTTGTCCATATGTTATTGAGATCCTTTCAAGTTTCCTGATAATCATCTTTGTTTCAGGTTGGAATTGATGGACGAATTTACCAAAATTGTCCCAAGCACTTAATAAAATCATATAGACAAAATGTGTATTATTTAATTAAACATGCTTAAATGAAAGACTAAACACAGAGGTTCCTCATGAAATTTCATTTTTTTAATATACTAATAATGTTAATCCTTAATCATCAGAGAAAGAGCATTAATAAAATGTTAATTAAAAAACTAAGGCAGAAGAAAGAAAAAAAAAAAAAAAAAAAGGTGCAGGGAGGTATTAGTCTGAAAGTGAACATAACTGGAACTTAAAATTTCTTACATTGAGGCTGAAGCAAACTGAAAATGATGACCAATGGACAATGACAGCCCACCCAGTTTTGTTTGGCCACTTTAAAAAAATTCTGCCAACTTTTTTTGACAAATCATTGAGAGCTGTAAAGAACTCTCCAAGAATTTTTTTCTTATTACATTCTCATATATATATATATATATATATATATATATATATATATATATATATATATATATATATAAAAATCAACTGGGATGTTTGTGAACTTCTCAGCAGACTGATGTCTATGAATCAAAGCAAACTAAAAATGATGGCCAATGATAATCCACCCTGGTTGGTTTGCCCACTTTCATTTTGTTTGACCTATATGCCCATACGGTGATCTGAATATCCTCTGGAGTAAGCAAACTAAATGATTTATTTTAAGATCCTATCAACCCATCTTCGGTTATTTTATGCCGAGAAGATAGGGAATTGTTTTTCCTTTTATGTAGATGGTTAAGATTTTTTCTTTTTCATTGGCACAGTTTGACCAAATACAAATAATTTTTAAGTAGATTCATTTGACCCATAGATGAGACCCTAACAGGTACTACCACTCTAGCTCAAAGCGGACTTTCAGTAATGGCAATGAAGGGGTGCTCTACATTCCCCAGAACTGGAGCCTCACCATCAGATACAGTTTAATATTATGCCCAAGAAAATCTCTTTGCAAAGGATAGGGTGTTCTAAGTTTCAACAACAAGGCTGTAAGCTTACAAAAATTTTGAGATAGAGATACAAGATGAGGTTTAACAATAAATAACGTATTAATGGTTAGAATGCAGCAGCAAGGACAGGATTGTTCAATTTCAATCTGGGAATATTCAAAGTCAAGGGAAAAAAGATAGTATATTCACATCCCTTCCAGTCCTGGGGCTAGACTTCTCCCAACTTACTGCCCACTCAAAATTTCAATGTCTATTGTTTTCTGTGGATTGACCTTGGCCCAACTATTGTTAATTAGGTCTATTGTTTGCTTTCTTTTTTTGTTTTGTTTTTTTTAATTTCCTTTCTTTACAGCCTATCTTTGATTTCACCAGTGTGAAATTTTATGCAAGCAGGAAAGTATAACATGACACTCTTTCAGCTCAGTAAAACTATTATCAGCCTTTGAAGTTACTGAAATAAAAGAATTTGTTAAATATATCTACAATGGGGTTCCTGAAGTCACCTTGGAATAGAGAAATTGTTTAAGATTATTTTTTTGTACTAAAAGAAAATTTTAAAAAATGGAAATCAACTTACTTTAATGGAGAAAAAAAAAAAAAAAAAAAAAAAAAGGAAGGTTTAGATATGCTATTTTTGGTTTTATAGAGACTTCCTATCAAAGCTTCGCAGGAATTTTTTTTTGGGGGGGGGGCTCAGCAGTAACTCGTTCAAAACCTGGATTAAGAAAAGCTGTGTATTTTTCATTTAGCGAAAAAGAGACAAGTAACATTATAAAGATTAACTAGTAAGCAAGGTCAGTAGAATAAGGACCATCTGCTCCTGCAATAGAAATAAAGGGTTTCGTCAAAAATTCCCAGAAGATTATTGATAATAATATAAACTTGAAGAATGTCAGGGTAAAATGTGGTTGGTTGGTTTAATGGCACGTCAACCCATATCGGGTTGTTTAATACCAAAGCCACTTTGAAAGCAGTTATATGGTTTTTATGTAACTAATATTAATTTGCAAACAATCATGACTTTCAGCAACTTTTTTAATACTAATTTGTACACAATTACCGAGTTCACCAATTGATGGAACACTAACAGGTACTATCACTTAGGATTAGATTGAACCAAGGAGTAATGGTAAAATGAAAGGGTACTGCATAGTACCCAGATCTCCAGAACTGGAGCCTCTTCACCAGATGCAGTTTTGTGTCCTATCCAGGATAACCAAAAAGATGGGCCTATAAAAACCAATGATGAAAATGCTCGTCTGAATACATCAGTGTATAATAAGAACCAAAAGTTTGTTGACCATATACACACACCTTTTTAGATGATGAACCATTGAAAAGGTGAAACAAAGATGCACAAAGGAAGAGAGAAATGGGGTAAGAGAGAGACACAGGGGAAACAGAGATAGGAGAGAAAAGCAGTGAGACAGAAAGTAAGAGGGGAGACAGAGAGAGAGAGAGAGAGAGAGTATGTGGGGGAGATGGAGAGAATCTGGTATCTGTCCAGAATGAGACTGATTAACACAGACAAAAACACTTTCACCCAGGAATAAGATGGGTTAGTTTGGTTTCGTGGCATATCAACCATTGGTTATTTAATGCCAAATCCTGTTTTTACATTTATACTAAATATATGATTTATAAACACTGTAGATATACACTATTAAAGGATCAAGCAGTTCTATTTCTTACAATTCAATTTAGCATAAGTCATTTGTTTGCACTCAGTTTAAATTTCAAACAGTTCTATTTGACCCATAGATAGGACCTATCAGGTGTTACCACTTAGGGACAAAGTGGGCCTGGGAGTAATGGCAATGAAGGAGTACTCTGCATTCCCCAAAGCATTACTGGAGCATAACCAGAGTTTAGTGCCATATCCAGGACACTCGAGGGGAGGGGGTCTTACTCTCTGCTGAGACACAGTGTATTCTACAGCTCTAACTGACTGGGCTAGAATAAGATGGAATCCATGGATCTGAGAGGTAATGATCCGACAAGAAATGATTAACTTTCCTCTCCCTACACCTGATGCTTTTATCCTAATATTGTTTTGTTTTGAAAAAGTTCAAGCCTGATACAGAGAATAAACTAGAATTTTTATATGTCTGTG
>OY757917.1:18657319-18747319 GCA_963585895.1 Sepioteuthis lessoniana | reverse complement strand
TACACTTGGTGTCTTGTGGGGTGTTGCTGCCAGGACTTGTTCAGGATTGCACGCAGCATTCTTGTGTAATTGCCATCTAGTTTCTTCTCCAGCCGTTTTGTTAGCGTCCATGTAGTGCATCCATATAGCAGTATTGATGTGACCGCTGCCTGGAAGAAACTGCGTTTCATTTTATCGGTTAGGTCTGATTTCCATATAATCGATAGCCTATTGATAGCTGTCCATGCTTTCGTTAACCTCGTTTCGATGTCCTTTTCGGTTGATTCGACGCTGCTTCCTAGGTACGTGAATTTGTCTACTAGTTTAAGTGGGGTTCCTTCTAGAGTGGAGATGTCCCCCGTTTGGTTATAGCACATATATTCCGTTTTGTGTGCATTAACATAGAGGCCTATGCTTGCTGCTGCTCGTTCCAAACTATGCAGAAGTGTTTCGGCTTGGTCAGGTGTATTTGCCAGTATCGCTATGTCATCGGCATAGTCGGCTTCGGTAATTGTTGTTGCGGGGTATCTTCTGCTTCTTTTCTTCGTCAGTTCGAAGCCATTCTCTTTGATTTTGTCAATCGATGTTCTAAGTATGTAGTCTAGACAAATGATAAAGAGGTACGGGGCCAGAGTGTCCCCTTGTAGTACTCCTGCTACAATGTCAAAGTATTCTGTGTCTCCATCCGGTGATCGTACTTTTACTTTAGTGTTTCTATAGAGAATCGTTATTGCCGCTGCGGTTTCTTTAGGTATGCCGTACGCTAGTAGTATTTGTTCCATCTTTCTTCTGTGAATGGAGTCGAAAGCCTTGGTAAAGTCGACAAATATTAATGTCGCTTGTAGGTTCTTTGCCTGTACACCTTCAAGGATTCTGCGGATGGTTAATATTTGTGAGGTCGTGGATCTATTTCTTCGGAAGCCATTTTGGTTTTTTTCTAAGTATGTTGTCGATTTTGGGTTCTATTCGGTTTCGTAGTAGGGCATTGTAGATTTTGGCAGCTATTGATGTAAGTGTTATGCCTCGGTAGTTTTTGGCTAATCCGAGGTCCCCCTTTTTAGGGAAGGGGAGTATGCATCCCTTCATCCATCTATCTATCGGATTTTGATTGTATACTGCGTTGCAGTGGCGGAGCAGTATGTCGTCGAATTGTCTGGTCTTCCATACTTCCGGGGGAATTTCGTCCAGCCCTGCAGCTTTCCTATTTTTAATTTTTCTGAGAACCAAGTCGAGTTCTTCTTGTGTGAACGGTCCTAGTTTAATGTCTAATTGTTTGCTAATTATTCTGGTGATTGGTTCATGTGTTATTTTTGGTGGGTTTCCAAGTAAGTTTTCGAAGTGCTGTTTCCACAGTTTTATTCTTTCTTGTTGGTTTGCTGCTTTAAGTTTTGCTTTGGCTGTGTTCTTTCTTCTGCTCACTTCGTTTATTGTTTGCCAGGCTATTCTAGATTGTCTATCTTCCACCGAGTCTCTAATCTTATCTATCTGATTTTGAATGTATTCTGTCTGTTCCTTTATATATATGCCTGCTAATTGATATTGTGCCGTTTTTAGTTTTAAGGCATTTGTGTTTGTTGGGTTTTTTCGATAGTTTTTGGAGGCTGTTTTCACTAGTGCACGTTTTTCTCTCACCGCTAAAGTTTCCCATGGGACTCTACATTTAGTTTTAATTTTTGTTGGAATGTATTTTGCTGCTGCCTCGAGGTGTGCATTGACGAAATTTTCATATTCGTTGTTTGATGTACTTTTTTCCGTCTTTTCTTGTAGTGTTTCGAATCTGTTTCTTAATTCTAATACGTATTTATCTCTTATATCTTTGTTGTTTAATAGGGCCCAGTCATAGTGTTTGGTGGTCACTGTTCGTTTGGCGTTTTTTCGTAGGCTTAACTGTATTTTCGCCGTGACTATTCAGTGATCGGTGGACACACCCTCAAAAGAGGAGTATGCCTCGCAATTCAATGCACTATTCTTCTATTTCTTGTTTATAAGGACGTAGTCTATCTGAGCTTTAGTATTGTTTGCGTACGTGTATGTCCATAGTTTGCCCTCTCTTTTTTGGTCGTTTGTATTGAGGCATGCTAATCTATTTTCTATCATGAAATCTGTTAGATGTTGCCCATTCCTATTTGACGTGTTGTGGAGGCTGTATTTGTTGTTTCCGTTTTTCCCGATTTAGGCATTCATGTCTCCGCCAATGACTAACATGTTGTGTTTCGGGATGCTACGCACTAATGAGGATAACTCATCGTAGAAGGTGACTAGTTCATTTTCTTCACTAACATTGGTGGGGCTGTAGCATGAGATGATTGTTGCTCTGGGGTTTCCGTTAAATGTAGCTGCCATCATTCTAGGTTGTATTTTCTCAACGCTATTAAGCGTTTTTAGTGCTCTAGGTCCTATAAGTAATCCTACCCCTCCTACTGCGGCGTTGACAGAGTTTTTCCATGCGGATACAGTGGCGAGCGACCAGCCATTGCCAGTTTCGTGATATTTGATATCTTCTGTGTGCGTGTATCTGTGTTCTTGTATGCATATTATGTCTATCTCATGTTCTTCGGCCGCTGCGATTAGCTCTGAGAGTTGTCCTATTCTATTTAAGGTTCTTACGTTAAATGTGGCTATTTGTAGTGTTTGCTTGCATTTTATTAGTTTTGATTGTTTGAGCTCTGTAGCTGATTTTTCGAACACCGAGGCCAGGGCTCCAACCTTAGCAGGACGCGCCCCTTTTTACTCGCGCGAAGAGCGATGCGGTTTGTGTAAGTGGTTTGAGTATGGGTCATGGTTATCTTTCGATGGCTGTTTTATTCTCTTCTATCGAAGCCATTCTTATAGAGGAGCAGCAGTAGTTCCCCGATCGAACTAGCGATCCTGAGCGTAAAGTCGTCAAACTCACGTCCAGGACCCGTTTGGGTATTGAGTTTGGTCGTCCATGGGTTTATTCAAATACCTTTACGTACATCATGCTGCTTCCCATGTGTACGCAAAAAAAAAAAAAAAGGGGGGGGTAATTTTGGTTTAAGTTTTAACTTAGTTAAAGTCCAACATTAAGGTACTTTCGTATGACTTTCACTGGTACTGACTTGTGCTTTTTTTTGCTGTATTGGGACTTTTCCTAGGTTTTTCATTTTTTCTTTTTTTTTTTTTTACTACAGTTGGGAACATAGCAGGCTTCAGGAATTATAGAGCTTAAATTTTTTTTTTTTTCTTGGTGGGGGCCTGTGGTAGCATTAGGTGTTTTAGGCTTTTTCTTTTTTCTTCTAAACTTCTGTTTGGGCTTTCTTTACGAATTTTTAAATTATTCGATAGAAGATATTCAAAAACATTCTGCCTTGTTCGCTGACATGTGGAAAGGCTAACATCAATTTGGCTTTATAGTAGAGTAAGCGTGTCTTTACATTTAAAACGCATAGTTTAAGCATTATTTCACAAACAAAATACAGCATAACATTTTGTAAAATTCAGCATTTTAAATTGATAGGACTTAAAGACATACTGACCAATAAAAGTGCCCATACGAAAAAAGTCTGGAAACTTATTCAATGATCCTCATACATTTAAACTGTGTGCTTATGCTAAACTTAACTGTTTGAAATGTAACTGTTTTTGACATTGAAATTGTACTTACACTAAACTGATTTGTTTGATATAGAACTGTTTTTACATTTAACTCTGTGTAAACAAAACCTCTACTGAATTAGAATTAGAACTGTTTGAATAAACTGAATAGCTTGAAATAGAAATGTTTTTGACAATTAAACTGTGTACTCATGCTAAACTGAATTTTTTAAATAGAACTATTTGCATAAAAATGGATTTGGCATTAAATAACCTACAAAAGGTTGATATGCCATAAAACCCAAACAACAAACCAACACCCTAACAGGTATTGCCAATCCGAATCAGAATGGACTTGGGAATAATTCAAATGAAAGAGATACTCCACATTTCCCAGAGCTCCACAACTATCAGAAGCAGTTTAGTGTCATATCCATGACAACCTTTTTTGCAGAAAGTCTTATACTTCTGCAGAGGATGCAATCGATATATTCTAAAAATGCTTTTTACAAAGTTTCCATTCTAATACTAATAATTTATACACAATTATATGGTTTAAAGTAACTTTTCCAATTTGATAATAATCTGTACACACAGTAAAGCAACTGTGTTTTAAAATAACTAAAAATCCCAAGATTTCAAGTCTTCTGAACATTGATGATTCTATTTAAAAATCATTTGTTTACACAGATTTATATGATTCACATACTCTTGTCCATTGAATTTCCAAACAGATCTATTTGACCAAGAGATGGGATTTTAATATTTTGTTTACCCTCCCCCATCGCATTACCATACTAACGGTGAAAGTACTCGGGTGCAAAGAGTTATTTGTTACTTACCAGCAATCATGTAGCCAACAACTATTGCACAGCTTGTTCTCACCACAGGAGCATCCCACCTATATAAAAAAAAGAAAGAAATTGATTACCATTAATAGGTCACTGAATGGAACTAAACAATTGCCATTAGGGCTCAATATAGTTTGAACACTGCTCAAGACAGTATTAACACAAAAGAAAATTTTTAGCATTTAGATATTTGGATCATTGTCTTCATCTTTGTTATATTCACATTTCAGCTGATGCCTCACCCTTCAGGTGTTTCATCTGGAGGTTGCAGGTTCAATCCTGATAACAGGTAAATAAGTAACAAGGAATATTTGTTATAGATTAACACTTGTACCTGGTTATGATTAAGGGAATCAAAACAATCTACCCCTGTGAATTGAATAAAGGATTCACTTCAAAGTTCTATGTAGACTCCCAAGTTTAACATGAAATATCTGAAGAAGGCCAAAGAATGTATCAACCAAAACATGGTGAATATAACCAAGATAAAGACAATAGTCCAAATACACTAAATGATAAAAATTATCAAGCTTCATCATAGAAATTTAGAGAATAAATAAAATCTTGCACTTATAAAATCATTTTTCTAAAAATACAAGGGAAATACCATGTGTTGTATCATGGTAAATAAAGGATACACAGTGAAATAAAGTTAATTGTTTATTAACTCAAATGTTACAGTCTGACTAGTATCATTAGTCTCGCCCTGTTGGTGTTACATCTGAAGTTGGTCTTGCTACTGACCGACGTCCTTCAGAGTTATCTCTCTGCTTCTGTCTCTGTAGCTTAAGAGACACGGCATCTTTTATACTTCCGCAATACCGGAAGTCATATTGTACAAGCCACTATACAACACCATGAGATCAAATATTTACATGCATTTATTAGAGTAAGGAGAACATCTCAGTAAAAAGAAATCTTTTGATAAATCCCAAAGAGGAACAAAAATATACGTCTTAAGTGAAGGCTACTGAATTTCAACAGGGTGTTGGAGTTTCTTGCTTAAAATAGAGCCAACATGTGATGCTTTCTTGCTATCAAAAAAACATTTATATTGTTCTTTACCCAGCAGATAATCAGGATTAGTAATGCTACACCATATTTTCTATCCCTCACAAGAACTGAGGAAGTAAGGCCAAAGAGTTTTAAACACGTTATCAATCTTAAACAAACACGTTATCAATCTTACTTTTTAATGATATTTGCCAGACACTTTTTAGGGACTTTCATTTCTTGTTGCATTTACTACCATTTTAGTTTTTAAACAGTCGATATTCTTTTAATCAAAATCAAAATGTAGTGAAAATAATTCTTTCTTTGTTCCATATATCGAAAGTTCAACTTCAGGATGAAAAATAAAATAAAATTTTATTGAAAAGAAAAAAAAAAAAAAAAAAATTAGCACAGGTATACAAAAAGAACTATTATATGAAAAGAATTTGGCATCCAGTTAATGTCAGGTACCCCTGCTATGAGGATTGGTTGAAAAGTTCATAGGCTAACTAATACACTTTCATGAAACGCGACCAAATGAGGTTTATTTTTCAACAGACCTCTTGTAGTCACACATACTTCTTATATGAGTGTTGCAATGCTTGGATACCATGGGTAAAAAAGTCATTAACAGCAGATATGTCACGAGTTTTTCAATCAAGCCTTGTAAAAAAAAAAAAAAAAAAAAAAAAAAAAAAAGGCTTGTCAGATGTTGCCAATGATATTTTCCATTTTAAATTTTTTCACAGTCTATATTTGATAAAAGTAAGCAGAGAAAAATTAATAAATAAAAACAGTAAAATGAATTTAGTAGGCTATAGATGTAGTGTTTCAGTATATGTTACTTGATAATTGGAGTCATGAAATTCAAGAGCTTTAGTTATTAATCTTTATTTTTTAACCATACATGTTCAGATACCTCTACTCATCATTATATATATATATATATATATATATATATATATATATATATATATATATATATATATATAACTTTCAAATCAATAAAAGAAACAGATGTTAACATCAAAGGAATTAAGAAAACTTGTGCAGGTAATATATATATATATATATATATATATATATATACACACACTATTACCTATGTCAGTTTTACAATGCTTACAATACTTAAATTATTTGGACTGCTTGAGATTTGACCCACAGATAGGACCTAATAAGATGTATCTTTTAAAGTGGACTTGGGAGTGAAGGCAATGATGTTTCATTTGAGAATCTGTTATCGATTTTTTGACTGGTGCCCCATTTACATGGTGAGGAATACTGCAACAATGAACGAAGAAGCTTGATCAATACTCTTCAAGTCATAAACAACTATAGAATGAAGGTGTGCCTAGATGAACAAATCTGACAAACCACGCAGGGTTGAATAAGAGCAATAGCAATTCTTGTTGAGTTTCAAGAATCACAAAGATTTTATTGTTGATTTTTATCATAACTTTCAAATGAAATATCATTCGACTATTAAGTAGTAACCTCAGATAAGATTTGAACTACACCCATGACCTTTGGTGCTATTCTTTTATGGATGACATAAGAAACAAGCCCAATGGGAGAGTCATTTTACCACCACGCTACACCAAGTTTTCATACCATCTTGTTTTTATTACCAGATATTAGTTTTAACCTAATTCGAAGATTAAGTATTGTTACACAATGTTAAAGAGAACAAAAAAAAAAAAAAAAAAAAAAAACGAACAAAATCATATAAAACATGTGTATTGAATTTATATGTAATTATAAAGAGAGTATTGAGGTGGGAAAGAAATGCTATGATTTGAGATGTATAGGGTGTTTCCAGAAAAATGATATTGTGTAATCTAATAACTTGACTGATTCTTGTTTAAATGATCTCAAATTTTAATGGTATGTTTAGAAATTTAAAAATTTTACGTTTAATTGCCTTTTCTTTTCCAAGAATGTCATTTCTGTGATTAAAAAGAAAAAGTTCTTTCTACACAGACTGTTAAAACTCAAGATTATTTGAATACCGGTGGGTCAGGTTATTAGATTATAAAATGATATCAATTTTTTTTAAAACACACAGAACAAAAATGAAAAGGTTTAGAAATGAATAGTTTTTTTTTTTTTGAGATTTGATTTGATGCCAGATCAACTCTTGTGGGTTATTCAATGTCAAATCCAGCTTATACATACATCATTTGTAAGCAAAGAGGTTGTAAGGAGCATTTTTAAATGAGCTAGAATTCTTTTTTTTTTTGCACATAGTTAAATGATTTCAAGTACTGCTATTTAATACTAATAATTCTGTTTGAAATTAATCATTTGTTAAAATACACACAAATGGTTAAACAGTTCTATTTGATTCACAGATGGAGCCCTAATAAATACTACCACTTCAGGTCAGTTTAGTTTGTTGGGTTTTATGGCATATCAACCTTTGTAGGTTATTTAATGCCAAATCCATTTTTATGTAAATAATCTGTTCTATTGAAAACAGTTCAGTTTAGCATAGGTACACAGTTTAATTGTCAAAAACATTTCCATTTCAAACTATTCAAGCAGTTATATGTAATAATTCAGTTAAGTGTAAATACAGTTTTAATGTTGAAAAATAGTTCTATTTGAAATAATTCAGTTAAGCATAAGCATGCAGTTTGAATGTAAGTATGGTTTAATTGTCAAAAACATTTCTATTTCAAGCTATTCAGTTTACTCAATTCAGTTTAGCATAAGTATGCAGTTAGTTCTATTTAACCCATAGATAGGGCCCTATCAGGTGCTACCACTCTGGGCCAGAGTGGACCTGAGAGCAATGGTGATGAAGGGGTACTCCGCAGTCCCCAAAGCTCCAGCACTGCTGGAACCTCACCATCAGATTGTTTAGTGTCATATCCAGGACACTCGTGGGGGAGGTCTTATCCCCCCGCCTACAGAGGTGCAGTCGGTGTATTCTACAGCCCCAGCTGACTGGGCAACACTTCAGGTCAGGGTAAACTTGGGAGTAATGGTAATGAAGAGGTACTCCATTCCCAAAGCTTCAAGACTGGAGCCGCACCATCAGATAGTTTACTGTCATATCCAGGATATTTGTTGGGAGGAGGTGGCTTACCCCTCTGCAGAGATTCAGTTGGTGCACCCAACAGCCCCAGCCAACAGGGCAGTTTTTAAGATTCGCAACTGTAATGTATATCACTTACACCTATCAGTCAAATATAAGTAAGTTGGCTGACCGTAGTAGAGGAGCGGGCCCAAAGCCTCCCGCTTTTGATAGCCACATCACTGAGGTGAAGGAGAGGGCGCCACTCCTTTACTTGGATTGCTCCACATCTTATAATGCTGAGTGTTAAGCAAGGAAACATTAAGTATTATTTTTTGAGTTTTTGGTATGACTCGTCCCGGGATTGAATCCATCTCTAGGACTATAGCAGAACACTAACCATAAAAGTCACCCATATTTTTTTTTTAATTTCATTACCCAGGTCCCAAAAGCAAAGAAAATAGTATTTATTGCCCAAGAATGATTTTGTGGCATAGCATAAACTATGCTAGATCACAACTAGTTAGTACAAAGTAAAGCTCTTATATTGTTATTATACGATTTCTTATATATATATATGTCATCAATTTTGTCTCCTCTCAAGTTTCTAGGTTGAATACCTGCTGTACTCGAGTTGGAGGGTATTTAACAAAGTTAAAATAAATAAAAAAAATAAATAAATAAATAAATTGGCTGAACATCATCAGTTTGGTTTCTTTGTTTAATGGCAGATCAACCTTAGTGGATTATTTGATGCCAAACCCATCCTTGTAGAACAGCAGTGATATTGTTTAACCCATAGCTAGAGGGTTGGTTGGTTGTCTTGTTTTACGGTGTATCAACCCTTTTTGGGTCATTTAATGCCAAATCAAGTCATTTTGATGACCGTTTGCTTTAAGGTCTTCATATCAAATATTTATTCATGGAGTACAGTAATTTTCAGATACTCATTTGTTCTTATATTCTTTGGTATTGTTTCTGTTATATTGGTTAGGTCTTTAAATTTTTCCATATAGGCCCACTGCTTTCAGGAAGGACATTATAGCATCCACTTTAGTTTTTTTTTAAATAGTTCTTTCATAGAGTTTGCTTTGTAAAATCTTTCTTTTGTAGGGGCCAGATCAATGCATTCAATGAGAATAGGTTTTATTGTGTATGCTGTTTGGCATGCATGACGTTGGTTGCTCTTTTTCTTTAAACAAGTAAGAATGCGTAATTCTCATGTGACCTATGCACAGTCTGGATAATAAGACTTCTTTTTTCAGAAGCTTTGCTTCCATTCCCCTAGTATAGGCTTGATTTCAAGAAACTTGTTAGAGTTATTGTTGCTCCAGTGATCATACCTTTGTTATAGAATATATTTGTTTATTTTGATTTTTAAGCCTGTACATGGAATTTTAAACGTTTCTTCAGGAACCATACTTAAGGCAGATCTAGCCACTTTAGCAACTTGCTCATTTCCACTAATTCCTGTTTGACTTTGAATCCAACGGAGTAGTATTACATTGTCATGTGACATTTTTTCTAATTTACAAAAGAGTTTTATAATAAGTGGGATGTCAAGTTTCTTGCTTTGTAATGATATTAACACTGACAACGAGTCAGAAAAAAAATAATGAATCTTTGATTTTTGAATCAGATCGAGCACCATATCTATGGCGCATGCTTCCGCATTGAATATGGAGGTATCATTTGGGAGATGTTTTTTAAATCGTTTTTCCATTGTATACTGCAGTGTATCCAGTTGTTTTCTCCTGCTTAAAACCATCCGTAAAGATGTGTGAATGTCTAAGATATTTACCTTTAATTTTTTCTAGTTCTTCTTGGAAAATCAGAGGATGAGTTTTAATCCTTTGCAAGTTTGTTCAGAGTTAGAATTACTTTTTGAGTCCTAATGGTCCAAGCTGGGATTTTTGGTATGATTGTACTGTGTATTTTTGTTAAATTTATTCTTGCTTTTATTGTTTCCATCTGAAGGCCAAAAGGTTTTATGGCCCTTTCACTCCTTTTGAATAGTTTGCTATATTTTGGGTGGAATGCATCAGATGCAGGATTAGATGGGTATGATTTTAATTTAACATGATACTAGAGACCCAATTTATTGCTTCTGATATTTGCTGGTGTTTTGTTAGCACCTGCAGACAGACTCAACAGATGTTTTGAAAGCTCCAAGAATTAATCTCAGGCGTCCATGGTTGATTGGGTTAAGTATTTTTAGATAGGTCTTTCTTGCAGATTGGTATATAAAATTACCATCATCCAGCTTTGATCTAATCAGTGACCAATACAATTTCTGCAGAGTTTTTCAATCTGCTCTCCACTCCGTGTGGGCTATCACATGTAACAATTGTAATGTGTGACTGCATTCAGCCTTCAAATATTTCAAGAGGGGAATAAAGATCAGGTTTTTTTTTTTATCAAATATTAACCCTAGAAATTTGTACTCATCTACAATTGGAATTTCTGTCTTTTCAAGTTTCAGGCTGAGATCATTGTGTAGTTTTCTCTTATGACAGAAATAAATACATTTAGTTTTAGAAACTCTAAACCCATTTTCTGTTGCCTGTTTGTTGATTTTGACTTAGCACTGCTGGAGTTTGCACTCAATGGTATGTATATATTTCAACCTGTAACAGATTAAGAGGTTGTCAACATATAAGGATCCATCCACTCTGGGAGATAAGCATTTGGTAATGTTGTTTATTTTAATGCTAAACAGAGTCACGGATAATACACTGCCACCAGACTCCATCTTCTTGATTTTTCATATCAGAGAGAGTAGATCCAATGTGGATTTTAAATTTCCTGTCTAACAGGAACTTGTTGATAAAGTATGGAAGTCTGCCTTTTAGACTAAGATTGTGCAGGTCTCTCATTCTATATTTCAAAGTATTATCACAGGCCTTCTCTAGATCAAAGAAAATAGCTGTTAGGTATTCCTTCCTAATAAACGCCTCTCTAATAGTTGTTTCCAGATGGATCAAGTGGTCAATTGTACTACTTTTATTCTGGAATCCACATTGTAGATTGGAAATAAGGCCATTGGATTCCAGATACCAAACCAATACCATCCTTTCCATTATTTTACACTTGCAGCTCGTCAGTGAAATTGGTCTATAATTTTGAGGATCTGAGTTATCTTTTCCTGGTCTTGGAATTGGTATTACAGTGGTTTGTCTCCATATATCAGAAGACTTACCTTCTGTCCATAGTTTGTTATATATTTTTAGGAGCAGTTTTAATGGTTCCTTAGATAGTTGTCCCAAGAATTCAGTGAACCTCATCCGGTCCTACAGCAGTATTATGAGATACTTTTATAGCGTCTTAATTCTCTTAGTGAATGTGAGCTACTGTAATTTTCCAGGATTTTGATTGGAAGTTTAACTTGTACTTTTCTGTGTTTTGTTTGACCAGTATACATTTTGGTTTGCCATTTTGACTAGATGAATTTTGAGAAAATGTTTTGGCTAGTAAATCTGCCATATTCTTTTTGTCAATTATCATGCAATTGTTTTTGGAGAGGTGTTGTATTGGCGTTGCTTGATATTTACCTGCAATTTCCGAATCATCTCCCATACAGCTTTAGAGGATGATCCCAGTTTGCTGACATCTTGGCTAGCATTCTTTTTTCACTGTCATTATCACCTTGCAGGCCTTAGCTCTATTTAGCTTGTACTCTATCAGATTGGAGGTGGTTGGCTCTTTTGAAACTTCTTTAGATCCACTCTTTGCAATCTGATAGCTTTTTGACATTGATTGTCGGACCAGGGTCTGTTGCGTTTATTTAGTGTTGAGTTTCTAAGAACTCAGTCTTTCGCTATTTCAATTAGTGTTTCTGAGAAGTGCTCTATGTTGTGATTTGTCTCTATATGGGTCAGCTTAATTTTACATTTTTCCTTGAATATTTCCCAGTTGGCCTTGTCTAACTTCCAGTGGGGTATTTTTTGCTGTTGGGTTCTCTGCTTTTGATCAGGAATGGGAAGTGATCACTACCACAAGTGTCATCATGTACCTTCCAAGTAAAGTCCATATAGACAGTGGAGTTACATATAGTTAAATCAATGGCCGAGTGATTTCTGCTAGATGGGTTGACATATGTAAGTGCACCATTGTTAAGTAGGTACATAGATCTTTTCTCAAATTTTGCCCTTTTTGTTTGAGTCTTTGCATCTCCAGAGGGTATTGTGACTATGAAAGACCCCTAATAAGATGAACAGTTTGGGCAATTGATCAACTAGCTTCTTTACTTCATTTTCATCTGTCATCACTTGGCAGAATATATATATATATATATATATATAGAACATATATTCACTGCTTTATGCAGTGTGGCCTTGATAGCAACTGCTTGGATATTTGTTTTGATGTTTACTTTGCTGTGTGGTATGCCTTTCGGATCCAAACTGATACTCCTCCAGAAGCCTTACATCTGGTGTCATAAATGTAATTAAACAGCTAATAATTCTTGATATTGATGTTATCACCTGGCTTGAGGAAGGTTTCCTGGAGGCAGATAACTGCAGGACATTCTTGCGTTATTAATAGAAGCAATTCATTGATATTTGCTTTCAATCCATGACAATTCCAAGGGATTATTTTTTGACCCATGGTTAATTAGTTTGGATTTATGTTTTGTCTTTGTTTGGTCGGTTTGTTGGTTTGGGATTTTTGGTCTGCAATGTCAATTACTTCTAGGTCCTCAAATCTGTTTTGAGCCAAGTCTAATTTTATTTTTGGTCATTCAGTTTGTTTAACAGATTTTCTCCCCCAGATCTTTTTGTTGGATTCGAGTCAGGACTATTTTCCCTGGGTGTTCACAGTGCAGCTGATAAGTAGCTTTTCATTATTTTGTTCTGTTTTTATCTTGTGGCATATCTTGAGTGGAGCTATCTGGTTGAGTGGGCGGTATATTGATGCCCTTTCTCCCCTTCAACTTTTCTTTTCATCTTTGGTTCCTTGAGTTTTGCTTTTAAGTTTATGATAAAGTTGGACCAGTCTCCTGGTCCAAGCTTTAGCGGTTTCCAGACAAGATTTTGATATTTGCTTGTTGGTTCTGTACTAGTTATCAAGGATACCACTTGAGAATAAGTTTTATGTCTGTAGAGTCACCTATCTTCTGTACCTCTAGGAAAGACGTTCCTGGTGTTTTTTTTGTTTTTTGATTTTTTTTTTCTTCCACATTTTCATTTTTGCAAGTTTTTAGCATACACTGGGTGGTCTTCACCACAGTTTGCACATCTGTGAGTTTTCTTGCATTCCTTCGTAGAGGAATCGGGATCCCTTTCTCCACAAACACTCCTTCCATCACATTTGTCTTTATGATGTCTGTACTTATGGCATTTATAGCACCAGAGGGGATTGTAAATAAATTGTTCTACCCTTTTCATGGAGAAGCTGATTTTTATTTTGGTTTGGTTTCTTTGTTTAATGGCATATCAACCTTTGAAGGTTATTTAATGCCAAAACCATTCTCCAAGAAGAACAGATGTGGTACTATTTAACCCATAGCTGGGAGGATAAGGGGGTTCATACCTTTCCCAAGAGTATTTCCCCGAAAGTGAACGTAATAGCATGACTGGAGTACAAACTCATTTACTACAACTCTGCAGTGCATTACTTTAACAATTACACCACAAGGACACCCCCCGATTTTTATTTTTGGAGGGATTGTTGGCTAATCAAGTCATAATGTAGGTGTTTGTGTCGATAATTTTATCATCCTGCTTTATTGTAACTCTTCACTTCTGTCACTTCTTGTGGTTTCAATTCTTTCTTTATCTCCTTTACAGGACACAAGGAGAGCTCTTGGATTCTCACCACCCCCTCAGAGGTATTAAGGTTTTGGTGAAGGTAAGCAATTAATTTTTGGTATGAAAGATCTTCATTTACATCAGAAAATCCACATGTTTTTTTCTTTCTACATCTATTAAGAGGTTTCCATTTTTCAGTTTGTGTTAACAATCTTAGGCTTTAGATTTGCTGATATTACTTTTTCTATAACAAATGGAGAAAAATTTGCTTGTGGGAAGTCATCTTGAGATTCCAAGACATCTTAGAAACCTACTGATGTCTTCATCTTTGCTTTCTGAACTTGTATCACTCAAGTCTCGTTTTGTTTTTTTATAAGAGAACAGCATCATAAGTGGTATTCAGGAAGTGGCCGTGGTGTAATGGTTATCGTCGCAGGAATTGGACACGGCGACACGAGTTCAAATCCTGGACGAGACTGATTGCATTTCACATAGAACTAATACCCTTGGGAAAGGTATGAATCCAATTATTCTCCCTCCAGCTATGGGTAAATAGTAGGGCAGACTAGGTTCTTCAGCCTTGGTGAGGCAACTAGTCTAGGAGAAGGAAAAATCTGAATTCAAACCTGTTAAACTCCACTTAAAAAATTGACCTTGTGTCATATCCTGCCCGGGCGGAGGGGTTGGGTAAATATGATAAGTGGTATTCTATTTTTCATTGGTCTTATGTTCCACCATGGAATCCAACTTATGATGGGAATAAACCAAGGGAGAAACCCATTTGCCTTGGTTGAGACAGGGATACAATACCAATATACTCATGTTAAGAGCAAGATTCTGAGTCTCTGCCAGATTCTGATTTTTTATCACTTTACAATCTAACAGTGGTCAAAAGACCCTTCCTCTCAGCACAACTGACCCTCAGCCCCTGCCTTTAGCATGTATAAGATTAAAGATTGGGAATTGTTCGAAAAGAGCAGATTGCATAACACATTTAGGAGAAAATAAATGTACATGCGCTAAGGCATGATGGGACCAGCCGATTGATCAGGTCTGGGCATATCTGACTGCCCATCAGACCAAAAAAAGGCCAAAGTGGTGTGTTGCAAGCCATTGACCACTATCACCAGATCAATGACTGCCCAACCACCAGGATTCTGTCCTAGCGCCTTACGGGTCAGCACACACAACTAACAGTTGGCCCTGTTGGGGGTGTCTTACCTCTCTGCAGAGGTGCAGTTGGCATATTCTACAACCCCAGCCAACAGGGAAACATAGCTAGAAGGGATAAGTGAGGTTCAAACTTTTCCAAGGAGTATAAGTTTGAAAGTGAATGTAATATCAAGAATTGTGTTGAAACTTTATTACTTCAAGACTGCGGCACAGCATTTTAACCATTATGCCACAGGGACTTCTCATTATCATTCATAAAAAATTTTTTTTATATAATTCACTTTAAAACAAAAAAGCTTGATACTATCCCTGAAATACATTAACCATCTTCATTTACCTTGCTAAAATTTCTAAGAGGTTGAAATAAGCTTACTCTCATGATGATATTCATATATAATATCCAATCCTAAATTTGAGCTATGAAATTCTAAGGAAAAAGAAAAGAAATAAAAAATCTTGCTTGGTACAGTTTTGTAGAATTAGTAATAGCTGATTTATACATTTGTTTAACTTTTTTTAACCAGGTTTGACTTAAAAATAAGAATTTGAATAATTCACATTATGTTTTGAAACAAAATTTACATAATATTTAGAACAAATGCACAACCATGTTCGCATAAAAGTACAAGAAACTTGCGGTGAAAATAAGTTCACCCAATGAGAAACAAACACATTCTAGCGGCTAGTGACTATCTTTGTAGCATCATAAAACAAGCAGATATCAATGTCATATCTTTGACAGAAAGCAGATTAAAATAGGTCCTATATATTAAAAATTATATGGTTAAGTTAATGATTTAAACTGCTATGCAATTTGAAACAGAAATAACATCTTTTTCTTCAAGCTTTGGGTAAACAGTTAAGCAAACAGGGCTCTTGAGACTTGATATAAAAGTCAGGGCAGCAGAAGGAAAAACTGATTTAAAACCAGCTGTATTCCACACGTGTGACCTTGTGTTGCATCCTGTGGTAAAGTGGTTCAGTAAATACAAAGGTTATTCAATAAATAAAGTAAATCTTCCCTAATTAGTCGGCAATAGAACGAACCATTTACAGTGGCACCTTTTTTAAGGAAATCAATAGGGATGGTTCCTATTATGTCCCAGAAAACTGCCAGCATGATCTTTTCTGACCAATAACACCTGGAACGTTTACTTGTTTTAGAAACCAGAGAGTTAGTGCATTATAACTTGGCTCATGGGGACAAATGTACATTAAGACCATTTATGAACATTCAGACTAAAAGCAGGCTTCTCCATATAAATCATACCATATTTGGGCAGGATATGACACAAGGTCAATTTTTAAGCGGAGTTTAACAGGTTTGAATTCAGAGTTTTCCTTCTCCAAGACTAGTTGCCTCACCAAGGCTGAAGAACCTATCTTGCCCTACTATTTGCCCATAGCTGGCGGGAGAATAATTGGATTCATACCTTTCCCAAGGGTATTAGTGCTATGTGAAATGTAATCAGTCTCGTCCAGGATTTGAACTCATGTCGCCGTGTCCATTTCCTGTGATGATAACCATTACACCACGGGCACCTCCATATAAATCATACATACAGTGACACACATGAGTATTGGATACATGTTATTTTCCGTTATAACTCTAGTTTATGTTCGCCATTTTGCCTGATATTTGTTAAGCAATAACTGGGAAGATGGTATTGTGCTTCTTGAAGGCAGTACCATTTTTTCGCCAAACACTTGTTGCTGTGTTCCCTTCAAATAGTTCAACTTTCATTTCATCCAAGTAGATTATCTTTTCCCAAAACTGCATACCTTTCTTTTCATAAGTTTCAACAAGCTTTTAATTGATCTTTGACATGTTTGGTTTTCAGTAAAGGCATTTTCTGGGTGATCTTGAATGAAAGCTTGTATGATATAGAGCTCTGCTAATGGTATTCTTACTTACATTAATTCCAACACCCTCAAGATCAGTTTTAATTCCAGAATAAGTAATGAAGGGGTTTATTTGCACATTTCTGCTGATCCAACTTTAAGTACGCTCATTTATTTTCATCGGTCTTCCATTTCTTGGAAGGTTTGCTGTACCATTGTCATATATCTTATACTTTCTGATGATATTTCCAACTGTACTTAGTACTAGATTCATTTCTTAGCTAATTTTTCAGTAACCTTGTCCTCATTTGTGATGTTCTATGATTCTATCTCGCATATCTCTGGATAATTCTTTAGTTTTTGACATTTTTAATCCTTGAATTGCAAAATGCACATTAAAGAGTAAGATGATTAGTAGCACTATCTTGTAAAAAATTGTGTGCTTCTCTGATTGGACAGAGATAACATTCCAATACTATTGAAAATTTGAATATTTAGTCTTTTAAAATACAAATTTTTGATTGGAAATTTGAAAAGTGTCATGTGTCCAATACTTTTGCATAGGGTAATTTTGAACTTTGATATAATAATAAAAAAAAAAAAAAAAAAAAGAAAAAAAAAGAAAAGAGGATTCAACCATGAGTTTTTAGTTTTCCTTCCATATACAACTAAAACAACTTTACGAGATATTACTTACCAAATATCAGGCAAAATGGCAAACATAAACAAGAGTTATAACAGAAAATAACATGTATCTAATACTTATGTGTGTCACTGTAGTTCTGAAATTTCACACTATTTGCACTTCTCAGCCACCAAATATTTTAGAAGAGACCTCTGTTTAAGTCTGCTGCACTTGTGCATGATTTGCCATCATTTTGAATAACTTCAAAACATACTTTTGTAAGATTAAAATAAATTTTGCTTTCAACCAATTCCAAACACTACAGATTTTACATTTATTGAGAAAAAAAAATTTTGCCCCAACAAAAAAAAAATCCTCATAATTCATTGGATGAACCTTGTACAGTGATATAACCAATTTAAACAGCCTATCAACCCATCTAGGGTTATTTTATGCTTTGAGGTAAGGGAATTGTGTTTATATTTACATTTTTGTGTAGTAGTTTTTTTTTTGGTTTTTTTTGCACATGGACCAATAAAATACAAATGATTTTTAGACAGACCAATTTGACCCACAGATAAGACCCTCACAGGTACTACTACTCCAGGTCAGTGTCATACCTAGGACACTCCTTTTTTGGTGGGGGTCTTACCCCAGCTGTAAGGCATGTTCTAAGCTCTGCTGACAGGGTTTAACTTACTTTCAGTCATGACATTCCAAATACAGTCATGTATATAGCTAGAAAAAAGTTAATATTCAGTTCTCATGAATGATACACACCCCTAACTTCTTGGCTTCAGACAAAAAAAAATGTGCATTATACACAAATAATTGTAATATAACAAATTTAATTTTGTTACTTTTTCACAGCCTTCTATAAAATGTAAAAAATTAAACTAAAAATTAATGCAGAAAAAAAAAAAAAAAAAAAAAAAAACAGAAAGGGAAGGTTTTTTTTCAGGAGGAATTTCTGTAAAGTTTTTAACCTGTTCCCCCCACCTCTAAAAACATCAACAGTTTGTTGGTTCCTTTTGTTCTGTTAGCACACATGTTGTGACGGATTATCTATTATCCAAGGCCCAAAGCTGAGATTATGATACAATGTCTTCAAAATAAACTAGAGTTTTCACTGTATTACATAATGTCCCCAAAATGTAACTTCTAAACATTTTGAGCTTAACCCTTTCACAGGCAGAGTGACATTTTTGTATTATATAACAGCTCAATGTAAGGCATTTTTCTATAAGTGGCTTGTTGACCAAATCAACATAAAACCATTGCTAGGAGATCCCACTGTGAAGCAGCATTGTGGAAAGGTGGTTTGCTGATCTAATAATACTTGGTCCTTTTTATAAGTGATTGACTCATTTGAACATAACCTTATTTTGTATGTTTTCTGAAAATAATTTGCCTACTCTACAAGGATTAAAAAAAAAAAAAAAAAAAAAAAAAAAAAAAGTTATCCCCCCCCCAATGGCTATTTTAGAAAATAAAATAGTATCTAATATTCCAGATATAAAAAAGATATACATATACAAAAAGTACTAAGATATTGCCCAAATTACACATGTACCGACAATTTTGTTTCAATCACTTTGAGAAGAGGCTTCTTTCTGGGTCTCTACATATAACAGGCCATTCATATGAATACAGCAAGTTGTTTCACATATACAAATAAGCTATTTTTAGACACATTTCATTTGCCCTCTTGTTTCTATTCCTTTAAAACAGAGGCACACATAGTAGTACAATCATCATTGAAAATGGGCTTGGTTCACCAAGTGTAAATCCTGAAGGAGGCTGTATTTCATTTTGCACTAATGCCTTGGGGAAAGGCATGAATCTGGTTTCCCTCTCTTCAGCTACTTCTTTAGTTTTACTATAGCAACTTATCGAGAGAGAGAGAGAGAGAGAGAGAGAGAGAGAGAGAGTTTGGTTAGGTTTTATGGCAAATCAACCACTAGTTTTTTTTTAATACCAAATCCTGTTTATACATATAAATCAAATACATATGATTTGCAAACACATTTTGTTGATAACATTTTTAAACGAGTCTGAACTTATTTTTGTTAAAATGGTTTCAATAACTGCAATATATAATAATTCAATTAAACATCAGCCATTTGTTTACATACAGTTAAATGACCAAACAGTTCTATTTCTAACAATTCAATTTAGCATATGTTGGATTTTTGGGGGGAGGGACGGACCTTGATGTGTATATCAGCCATGAAATTGTAAGCAAATATTTATAGACTTACCCATCAGTAGCAGCAATAGATTGGCCAATCAGTGATGATTAAAGCATATATGAACAATGGCAAGCCACAGGATAGACTTAATAAAGCCTCGTTAGTTAGATGTACCTTTTGTATCGCACAACTTAAAAAAAGATGGCTACCCAAATTTCAACAGGTTATGGGCTCAGGGAAGCAAAACTTTTTGGTTTGGTTTGGTTGTTTGGGTTTTATGGCATATCAAACTTTGTAGGTTATTTAACGCCAAATCCATTTTTAAACAACTAGTCAGTTGTTTCAAATATTTCGGTTTAGCATGAGTACACAGTTTGTCAAAAACATTTCTATTTCAAGCTATTCAGTTTAGTCAAATAATTCTAATTTAAACAATTCAGTTTTGTATAAGTATAAATTTTTCTCCACACAGTTAAATGTCAAAACAGTTCTATTTAAAACAATTCAGTTTAGCATAAGTTCAGTTTCAATGTTAAAAACATTTCTATTTTAAGCAGTTCAGTTTAGTATAAGTACACATTTTAATTGTCGAAAATGTTTTATTTCAAGCTATTTATCATCGTCAGCACGGATATCCCTGACCCTCTCTTGCCACCCCTCCCTATCATTCATCGTTTCCGGCAGGTTTTCAGGGCTACACCCTGTATCTACACAGAGCTGCAGTATGTAGGTTCGAGCTAGTTGCCCTGCCTTTGCTTGGCCATGTGAAGGGGTCCACAGAAGTACATCATTCATGAGCTCGTCCTACTTCTCCAGGAGTGTCCTGCATGCCTAGTTCATCTAATTTTGATAGCTTGCATGATGGGTGGTCGGTGGCCATATAGCTGCTGCTTTGTGGGGGTGTTGCCTCCAGGAATTGTTCATTTTGCTTGCAGCATTCTTGTGTAGTTGCCATCAAGCTTTTTCTCCATCCATTTAGTTAGCGTCCATGTAGTGCATCCATATAGCAGTATCAACATGACCGCTGCTTAAAGGAAACTGTGTTTCATTTTATCAGTTAGGTCTGACTTCCATATGACTGATAGCCTATTGATAGCTGTCCATGCCTTTGCTAGTTGCCTGTCGATGTCTGTTTTGGTTGATGAGACACTACTTCCTAGGTAGGTGAACTTGTCAACTAGTTTCAGAGAGCCACCGTTTACTGCGGAGATGTCGCCTGTTTGATTAAAGTACATATATTCCATTTTGAGTGCATTGACATGGAGGCCAATGCCTGCAGTGGCTCATTCCAGACTATGTAGTAGGATTTCAGCTTGGGTGGGTGCATTTGCCAGAAGCGCTATGTCATTGGCTTAGTCGGTGTCGGTAATTGTTTTTGCAGGGTACCTTCTGCTTTTTTTTTTTTTTTTGTTAGCTGGAAACCATTTTCTTTGATTTTATCAATTGATATTCTAAGCACGTAGTCAAGACAGATGATAAAAAGGTATAGGGTTAGTGTATCTAATTGCAGTACTCCTGCTACAATGTTGAAGTAGTCTGTGTGTCCATCCTGAGAACATACTTTCACTTTGGTGTTTCTATAGAGAATCATTATGGCTGTGACGGTTTCTTTTGGTAGGCTGTATGCAAGTTGAATTTGCTCCATCTTCCCTCTGTGAATGGAATCAAAGGCCTTGGTAAAGTTGACAAATAATATTGTCACCTGTAGGTTGTTTTGCATGTATGCCTTCAAGAATTCTACGGATAGTCAAAATTTGTGAGGTCGTGGATCTATTTCTCCAGAAGTCATTTTGGTTCTTCCTTAGTATGGTGTCAATTTTGGGTTCTATGCTGTTGCATAGTAGGGCATGGTATATTTTAGCTGCTATGGATGTAAGTGTTGTACCTCGGTAGTTCTTGGCTAATCCGAGGTCGCCCTTTTTAGGGAAAGGGAGGCTGCATCCCTTCATCCATCTGTATCGGGTTTTTGATTATGACCCAATCTCAAACCACATGTCAAGCTATTCAGTTTAGTTAAACAGTCCTAATTCAAACAATTCAGTTTAGTATAAGTATAGATTTTGCTTATACAGTTAAATGTCAAAACAGTTCTATATTAAACAATTCAGTTTAGCATTAAGTATCCTATTTAGTTCTATTTAACCCATAGATAGGTCCCTATCAAGTGATACCATTCTGGACCTGGTAGCAATCGCAATGAAGGAGTGCACTGCATTCCCCAAAGCCCCAGCATCATTGAAACTTCACCATCAAATTGTTTAGTATCATATCCAGGACATTCTCATCCCCTTTGCTAAAATGCAGTCGGTATATTCTATAGCCTCAGCCAACTGACAATGCTCAGAGTTAATGTCAAACCAGTTTTATTTCAGATGATGCAGTTTAGCATGAATATGCAGTTTAAATGCCAAAAACAGTAAACTGAAGAAACCATGGTTTACTTCTATTTAACCCATAGATAGGACCCTTATCAGATGCTACCACTCCAGGCAAGAGTGGACCTTGGAGCGATAGCAATGAAGGGGTACTCTGCATTCCCCAAAGCGCCAGCATTATTAGAACCTTACCATCAGATTGTTTAGGGCCATATCCAGGACACTCGTTGCGGGGAGGGGGTCTTACCCCTCTGCAGAGGTGCAGTCAATGTATTCTACAGCTCCAGTTGACTGGACAAAACTTTTTTTTTTTACACATAGCAATGAATCCAAGTAAGAGTTGTGGGAAGTGAAGTTCCTAGGATATCTTAGAATTCTACTTTTACACCAAATTATACGGTCACCAACATATCAAAGTGATGATATGGACTTCATAGAAGAGAATGCTGCCGTCTTCCCCAAACTCATTCAGTATTTAGACGATAAAAGTCTGTCATAGGTAATAAGAGAAGCACGAGACAATGGAAGAAAAGTCTTAACAATATTAAGGAAACTTTCTTTGTCAAAAGCAAAGCCGAAAGTTTTTTCCTCAACACAGAGCTAACATCTTTAAGATTGGAATTAGAGTCTATTACAGACTATATAATAAGGAAAGAGAATATTTTTAACACTCTGAAATAAGCAGAGGAAGTTATAAATGACGGACTTCTGATTGCAATGGTTCTCAAAGGATTACTTCCGAATTTTAAACCTTTTATAACGGTTATAAACCAGAAAAAAATAACCTTGACTTTTGCTGAATTTAAAGTATGTTTAATAAGCTGAGAAGAAACAGAGCATATGTATTACCCACCCCAAATGAATCTAACAATATATTATAAATGAAGACCACATTTATAAAGATTAACCCATGGAATAAACTTGGGATAAGTACCCATTCTTGCTATGATTATAAATCAACTAATTATCGTTATAACAATTACCAGAAACCTCAGCATAGTAGAGAGGATTATAAGCCCCACCCCGAAGACATTATTTGTTACTTTTGTGGAAAGAGGGTCCAAAAAGCATTTGAATGTAAAAAGCAAAGGCAAAAAGATTCTTGTCAGAATATACAAACCTATTCTAAAGGCCAAATCTATTTCTTTGCTTCAGGATTTGATATTGTTTCGGACAAGAGTAATTTATCGGTTGACTGCAGTGCTATCGAACATGTAATAAATGATTTATCAATTTTGACCAAAATTTTGAACCGGGGGAACCATTTCGTTGAATTAGCTGACGGGAGCCGAGCAAATAATATACTGCTGAAAAGAGGTAATGCTTGCATTTATCTACACAATACCAAAGGACACGTGTAAATGTATCTTAAAAATACTTTATAGATACCCGCTTTTAAACAAAACATTTTTGGTACAAGTGGCAACAAAAAATGGTGCACACATAAGTTTTGAGAGTGACAACTGCCAGTTAATTTACTCTAATGGAACAGTTTTCAACATAACAGAGAGGATGTTTGTATTATCTGAAAAATATAGTTTCTGCCAGAAATGCCACTTACGACTTAAATACTTGGCATAAAATCTTAGACCACTGTAACAATGATATTAAAATGTCACCCAACTTAGTAAAAAGAATGAAAATCAAACTGATACCAAATTATGCTCTTAACTGTGATATATGCATTCAAGGGAAAATGTCTAATGACAGAAATAAGACTTTGCATTGCAAGGCAAAAAAAATCCTTGCACATGTACACAGTGATTTAGCAGGCCGTAGTCAAACCTTAGCAAAAGATGGTTATAAATATGTACCTAATCTTATTGATGACAATTCTGGACTTCCAATGCTATATTCCTTAAAACAAGTCTGACACTTAGCTCGTAATAACAAAATATCTAGCTGACATCACCTCTTATGGCCATGTAAAAGGTGTACGGACAAACAACAGAATGGAGTTCCCTTCTGAACGTTTCAACAGTTACTTGTACTTAATAGAATCAAATATGAGAAGTCAGCTCATTAATCAAAAATGGGACCACTGAATAGTGATGGCGAACTTTATTTTCTATGACAAGGTGTCTCCTTGAGTCAAAATTGCCCAAAAACTTGTGGGTTTAAGGATTAATGGCTTCAGTATATATTAGAAATCCTTGTAATAATAACACAAGCAAAACCCCATATAAAAGGTTTACCAGTTCAAAAATCAAACTTTAATAAGATGCATACTTTTGGGTGGTTGGTTGAGTTTCACAGTACATCAACCACTATGGGTTATTCAATGCCAAATCCGGTTTACACACATGAATTATATACGATTTGTAACCATTTTTTATATGAACTCACTTTTTCTTCATAAACTCACTTTTCTTTTAAATTCATGTTTTGATCTATTTGACCCACAAGTAGGACCCCAATAGGCACCATCACTCCAGGTCAGAGTGGACCCACTACAAGTTGTAATTGTTGAGATTTATGGGGTTTTTTAGAGTTATTTGACAAAACTTTTTTTTTAATATTTGGTTGATTGGTAGGTTGATCCATTAAATATTTCAGATTGTAATGATGTATTATATTTTTAGGTACAACTCTACCTCTCATAAGAAAGAGAGGACATCATCCATGTTGATGTTCTCAAACAGATCTCATGTTATCAGCTTTAAAGTGTCGCTCTAGCAGTAGCTCGTACACCACATTCCATTAGGACATGTTTAATGGTATAAGGCATCTGGCATGTCAAACACTGCGGCGGTTGTCCCTACTTGAGGATAAAAGAGTGGGTAAGTCTTGTATGACCTATACGCAGTCTGGATATAATCACTTGTACTATTCTTGATTTTTGAAATGCTGGTCTCCATTTTCCCAAAGTGAGCTTGATTTGGAAGAGCTTATTATTAATGCTATCATTCCAGCATTGTTGCCATTTTGTAACAAAGAACCTATTCATTTGTGGTTTCAAGTCAGTATACAAGATGCTGGTATCGTCAGGGCTCAGATCTAAAGCTTATTTTGCTGCCGAGTCAGCTCTTTCATTGCCACTCACTCCAATGTGGCTTGGAATCCAGCACCTGATTATTTCTTTATGGCTGGACATAGAGTCTAGTCTGTTCAGTAGTTTAATAATTAACGGGTTTTCAAGTATTTTATTTTTTAATGATGTTAATACAGAGAGCGAGTCAGAGAATATGATATATTTGCTATATTTGTTCTTTGATATTATATCGAGACCAAGGTCAGTGGCACAGATTTCTGCTGTAAAAATGGAGCTTTCCTTAGGAAGGCCTTTTTTGAGAATTGTTTTATTGATAACAGCTGCACACTCAGTTTTATTCCTTCAAGCCGTCTATGAATATATATTGGTGGTCAGAATGATGCAGGAGAATAGTGTGAAATTTTTCAATATAAGTGCTAGGATGTGTTTTTGTTTTGGGGAGTTAGGATAATTGGAGGATTACTTTTGGTTTTTTAATTATCCAGGGTGGAATTTGTGCGATGATGCTTTTATGTACATTTGCAAGGGAGATTGTCGATTCTTTGAGGATAGGTTCCATCCAAAGGCCAAATGGTTTAATTGTTCTTTCCTTTTGTTCAAATTGTTGTTTATATTTACTTTGGAAGATGCAGTCATATGCTGGGTAGGATGGGCATGATTTCAGTTTATTGCAGTACTGGAGGGCCAATTTTTCGCTCCTGAGTTGTAGGTGTGCTTCATGAGCTTCGGTATATAGACTGTCTACTGTGGATGTTTTGACAGCTCCTAAGACCAGCCTTTATGGTGAATTGGGTCAAGCTTTTTGATGTAGGACTTCCTGGCAGATCTATAAATAAAGCTGCCATAATCTAATTGTGAATGTACTAATGCTCTGCAAGGAGCATTTGGCGGTCAGCTCCCCAGTTTGTGTGTGCCACTACTCATAGGAGTTGTTGACTTCGAGTGGTTTTAGTTTTCAGATATTTTATATGGGGGATATAAGATAATTTCCTGTTGAACATAATACCCAGAAACTTGTATTCATCAACCACAGGTATATCAGTGTGTTCGAGTTTTATGAGAGGGTCGTTGTGCATTTTAGTCAATTGACAAAAATGAACACATCTTGTTTTGTTTTTGGATATCTTGAATCCGTTGGTATTTGCCCAATGTATGATTTTATTGATACATTGTTGTAGCTGGCATTCTGCAGTCCTCATATATTTTGATCTGGCAGTGAAACAGAAGTCGTCTACATAGAGGTATCCATCAGTTTCAGGAGTCAGACACTTTGTAATGCTGTTGATTTTTCTATTGAAAAGTGTCACGGATAGAATACTCCCTTGTGGGACTCCCTCTTCCTATTTGTACAGATTGGAAAATGTTGACCCTATTTGGACTCTGAACTGTCTGTCTGAGAGAAAGCTCTTAATGAAGTTCGGTAAATTTCCTTGTAGTCCAAGGTTATGGAGATCTTTCACTATTCCGAACCTCCACATGGTCTCATAACCCTTCTCCAGATCGAAGAAGACTGCTATAAGGCGTGTTTCTGGATATTGGCCTCTCTTATGGAGGTTTCTAATTTGACTACATGATCAGTTGTTGATCGCCGTTTTCGGAAACCACATTGAGTGTTTGTGATGAGTTTATTGGATTCAAGATACCAAACCAATGCACTCCATTGTCTTACAGAGGCAACTAGTTAGGGCTATTGGGTGGTAGTGAGATGGGGTTGTGTTGTCTATTCCAGGTTTTGGTATAGGGATGATAGTTGCTATTTTCCATGATTCTGGGAATGTTCCCTTCATCCAGATATCATTAAATATTGTGAGGAGATAGTCGAGTGATTTTTTTGGTAAGTGTTTTAGAAGCTCATAAAGAATTTCAACTGGACCAATAGCTGTATTGTGAGATGTTTGAATTACATCTTTAAGTTCTATTGTAAAAGGAAGATTGTAACTTTCAGTGTTATTTGATTTAAAGTTCAATTTTAGCTTTTCAGCTTTTTGTTTAAATTTGGCAAATTTTTCATTTCCATTCTTTGCTGATGAGTTTTTTTGAGAAGGTTATTGCTAATTCGTCCGCCATATCTTTTTTTATTCGTTATTTTGTTGTTATTTTTAGAAAGGTGATTTATTGCATGGTATGAAATTTACCAGCTATTTTATCATGTCCCATACGGATTTTGTTTTTGTTGCTGAACTAAGTTTGCTAATATGATTTTTCCAGCTTTCTTGTTTATTTTCTTTTGTTTTCCGAACTTTTGCTTGGAGTTGTTTAAATTTTTGTAAGTTTTCTGTTGTTCTTTTTCAAATTCCCTTAATGCTTTTCTTCTAAGCCCGATAGCCTCTTTACATTTATCATTAAACCAAGGTCTATTTCGTTTCATCTTGATTTTGTTCTTTGGGATGCATTTTTGTGTGATGGAAACCAGTGTTTCTGTGAATTGTATGAAGTTCTTAATATTTGGTCCTTCTTTTAATTCCTCTGAACATCATTTTTGAAATTTCTCCCAATTCAAGTTCCATCGTTTGGGATTTTTGTCAATTAACTCTGAATTTTGCAAAAAAATTGGGAAATGGTCACTGCCATATGTGTCCTTCATTACCTTCCAAGAGAAGTCTATGAAGATAGATGATCACTCAGGGATAAGTCTATTGCAGAATAACTGCCAGAGAAAGGGCATAAGTAGTTCGGGGACTTATTGTTATAGATGCATAGATTACTGTTGTTTATAGAAGTTTTCAAATTCTTTCCTTTCTGATTTGTATTTTTACAGCCCCATAAGTTGCTGTGACAGTTAAAATTCCCTAGTATTATAAAGGGGGCAGGGAGTTGTTTGATGATTTCTTGAAATTCATTTTCATTTATCTCTTCATTTGGTGGAATGTACACTGAGCATCTGTTAATAGGTCTGTGTAAGGTTGCCTTTACAGCTATTGTTTGTAGGTCTGTTTTTAAGTGTATCAGACTGTGGTATATCATTCCTAAGATAGATGTTCCTCCTGATGCACGAAGACCAGCATCTTTTACATAATTGAATTGTTGATATTCTCTAATATTTATTTTGATGTTATGCTTGAGGAAGGTCTCCTGAAGACAGATAATTGCTGGATTCAGGTCTGTAATCAACTGAAGTAGTTCATTTTTATTTGCTTTCACTCCACGGCAATTCCATTGTAGTATCTTATATGAATTGTATATGATTTTCTTTTGGAGAACTGTAATTTAATTTTTGGGAGATTTATTTAGAGGTTGGGGTTTTTTGGGTTTTTTTGTATTTTGTCTTGGTGTGGGGTTTCATACTCTATTTCCATTGTTTCTGAGGCCTCAAAACTATTTTTGGTTGGGGTAGTTCTAGATCTTGATCTGTTTTTAGCCTAGTTTAGGGCCATGTCCCAATTTTTCAGGTGGGGAGTTCTTTGTAGTGTCCCTTTTGGGTGAGGTCTGTGGTGGCCTAGAGACCGAGTCTACTTCAGTAATGGGGGCCTTTGGGTTCTCCTTGATTTTTGTTTGTTTCTCTTTGTTGCAATTTCGATTTTGGTATCTTTTTGGCTGGTGGTTTATTTTTGGTGACTGCTCTTATTATAGTTTTTATTTCTTGCATCAGTGCCTTCATTTTGTTTACAAGTTGGGCAACTACTTCAGGTTTTGTGGTTGTTTCTGTTTTGCACATATGATAATTTTCTTTGTTGGTGATAGGATATTCTTTTTTGTCACTTTTGCGTATTTTGTTGTTTCTATCATTCTTCCTTCAGGTTATGTTATTGTTTTGGTATGTTTTAATCTGGTAATTTCTTTTTCTTTCTTCTATATTTCACAATCTTTAGACTTGGCACTGGTTTCCTTGGCAGTTGGCACATTTGTAGACTCTTTGATAGTCTTTATGTATGTCATATTCCGCATACTGGTGGTCGTGTTCACTGGTCTTGATGGTGTCCGAACCTCTGACATTTGTAGCATCTTAATGGATTCGGGATGTAGGGTTCTACATTTATTTTTTGGTATCCAATTTTGATTTCTTTTGGAACTTTGTGAGTGCTGAAAGTATATATGTATTTGTATTTATCGTTTCTCCATATTTTTTTAATTTGAATTCTTCGAATATCTGTGACATTTTGGTCTTTTAAGTTTGTTTTAATCTCATCTAAAGTACATAAGGAGAGTTTGTGGCTTTTCATGACTCCTTTGCATGTGTTCAGGTAATTGTGAGGGTAGGTTTTGATTTTTATGTTATCAAAATGGAAACATTTTGATAATTCGTCAGATTGGTTTTTATAGTGAATTTCTGTGAATTTATTGTGAACATTAGTAATGTTCCATTTTTTAGTTTTTTAACTGTTTTTGGTTTTAGATTTTTGGATAGTATTTTTTAAGTTTTGAATGGAGAAAGTTTACTTAGAATATTCTCTGTTGATTCCATCACTATGAAAGATAGGAAGTTCTTTGGTTTTTCTTCTGTCTCACTGTCAGAACTTTCCCATAATCTTTTTTTTATATTAACTTGGGGTTTATTTGTATTAGCCATATGAATAATTATGAGTTTTACTGAACATGCTCCCCACCCACCTCGGAGTCCTATGCGGGGATGTGCCTAGGGGGAAACCCATTCACCTAGGGAACAAAAGGGCTACATGTTTGGTATACTCATGCTGATGTTTAACTATTTTATTTTATCCCTGGGTTTTTGTGCCCAAGATAACTACTTGCCCAGGGACAGGAAGGACTATAAGACTTACCACAGCATGATTGACCCTACAGCCATTGTCTCATTCAGATTTATGTAAAATCTGAAAAAAAAAGAGGACTATCATGACCAGCCAATTGATCAGATCGAGCCACTCCAACCACCCGTCTAGCCCAGAAAGGGCCAAAGGGGTGTGTTGCAAGTCACTTGACCTTTCAGTTTTCAGGCTAAGTACTGTTCAACCAACAGGATCCTGTCCTTAAGCATCATGGGTCGCCACCCATGGCCAACAGGTAGCCTTGTTGGGATGGGGGGGGTCTTACCCCTTTACAGAGGTGCAGTCAGCGTATTCTTACAGCCCCAGCCGACATTTTTGGCACAACTTTGTTATGTAAAAAATACAATGAAACTCGACTCATGAAAAAAGGCATCTTTATCAGCTATAATAAACAAACTCTAGCTTGCTTCATTTATTTTCCAGAAATAACGGCTAATAAAAGAGTTAGGTCTAAAATTCACTGACTCTTAAGACAATCGAAACCAGATGAAACTCCTGAATTTCCAGAATACTTAATCACATGACATACAACCAAAAGACAACCTAAACACTGAAGGGGGGGGCAAATAAGCTGTTATCCAATCCAACAGAGAAAGAAAATACTTTTGAATGGCAGAAGGCTCCAAGAAATAAGATAATTGGTAGTAGGTGGTTTTTTAACAATAAAAAGTAAAAGTGATGGAAGTCATGAGTATAAAGCTCATTTTGTAGCCAAGCACAACTTGCAAATATGGCAAGGATATAGAGAAACTTTTGCCCCAATGACAAATATGGCTTCCACAAGATTATTATTGCAAATAGCAGTCAGTATGACTTGTTAATTCATCATATGGATGTTAAGAGTGCATAGTCAAATGCCCCCTATGCTGAGCAGCCAGAAGGCTTTAAAGGGTAAGAATGGGAATTATCTTTAGAAACTTAATCCTTATATGGGTTAAAACAGAGCGGTCAAACTTTTAAGACATTCCATACTTATTTAACTACACAAAATTTCGTGCAATCACCTGTGGACTCCTGCATGTATGTTCAAAATGTCCACAATCAAATAACCATCATTTTATTGTGGGTAGACGATATATTAATAGCTTCAAAAACTGAGGCACACCTAACACAAATTAAGACAAGACTGAACTCAAGATTCAAAATGACTGATCTTAGAAAATTATCCTGGCTTTTAGGAATACAATTTGAAAGCAAAAATAATACTATTAGAGTGAATCAATCAAGAAGATATTATCAAAGTTTGGTATGGCAGATTGCAAACCCTGCTCAACTCCATGTGAAATGGATATAACAAAAAAGTGACTAATTCAATCTAATAGCAAACCTTATCGTAAAATTATTGGCAGTCTGATAGATATATATATATATATATATATATATATATATAAAATGGTTGCAACAAGACCAGACATCTGTTATACAGTTACTAGAGACCTAACAAAACCAAATTCTTCCCATTTAACAAAGGCAAAACATGTCTGATGTTATTTAAAGGCACAATCAGTCACTAATATTTAAGAAATCACAGAAACCCTTAAAATTAGAAAGATTTTGTGATGCAGATTGAGCTAACTTAAGTGGCAAAAAAAAAAAAAAAAAAAAAAAAAAAAAAAAGCACGAGTGGATTTTGCTTTAGATTGGAAATCTAAAAAGGAGGATTCAGTCGCTTCATCAACATGTGAAGCAGAATTTATTGCTATTTCATTAGCAAGTCAAGAAGCCCTATATCTTAGAGCACTTTTGAGAACTATGATGGAACTTGAGTCACTTAAAAACCTGACAATTATTCATTGTGATAATTAGCCCAGTATTGTTTTGGCAAAAGAAACAATCATTCATCAAAGATTGAAATATTGACAGAAAATTTCAGTACATACATGACGAAATAAAGGGTCCATTCTTTTAGAATACATTGAAACAGAAAAATGTAGCCGATGTATTCATAAAGCCAATGACAGGAATAAAATTAAACACTTTCCGGAAGATTATAGTAGGTAATCGATTCTTAACATTTGTAAATTAGGCATTATTAGCCCAGCTGACTGGGGCAGAATAATACATCAACTGCATCTCAGCAGAGGGGTAAGACATCCCCAAACAAGTGTCCAGGACATGACAATAAACCAGCCAATTAATCCTAACATGGAAAAAAAAAACAAAAAAAAAAACCTAAAATCAATTTTTATTGTATAAATACTAAAAAAAAAAAAAAAAAAAGGAAAAATTACATTTTTTATTTGAATATGTATTTCTTTAAAAAAAGTGGAAGATTCCATCTTATACCCCTGAACAGGGAGGCATGTTGGATTGTTTGGGGGAGGGACCTTGATTTGTGCATATCAGCCATCTACAAATTATTAGCAAATATTTATAGACTTGGGCAATCAAGGATGATTAAAGCATATATGAACAATGGCAAGCCACAGGCTAGACTTAATACAGCCTCGTTACTTAGAAAACATACCTTTTGTATCGCACAACTAAAAACAAGATGGCTACCCGAATTTCAACAGCATAAGTTAAGATAGCTCAAAATATTGTTATGTATCCCTAACAATTCAATTAAACATCAGTCATTTGTTTGTGCTCAGTTTAAATAGTCAAACAGTTCTATTTGACCCATAAATAGGACCCTATCAGGTGTTACCAATCCAGGTCAGAGTGACCCTGGGAGTGATGGCAATGAAGGGGTACCCAACATTCAAAGTCTCCAAGGCTGGAGCCTTGCCATTAGAGAGTTTAATATCATATACAGTACACTCTTTGGGAGGTGGGGAGAGGTCTTACTCCTCTGCAAAGATGCAGTCTGTGTATTTTATAGCTCCAGCTGACTGAGCTAGAGATACAGTGGGGGGAAAAATTATTTTGAACCAATAGTACTTCATTTTAAGACTGACATTGCGTTGCACCCTTGTCATGGCAGAGGGGTTGGGTAATTAAATCTCAGTTACCAGTTGTCCAAATTTTAAACAAATTGAACATCAAGTGGCCCCACCCTTCTATCACTTGAACAGTAAGTAGCTAAATTATTTGTTGAAGTAAATTCTCAGTTTATATTTGATTTCTAAAATACATACTTTGAAATTTCAAGTCAAATTATTCTTTAGACTATTATCAGATGTCTATCTTTAAATTTACCCATTTCTAATCAGATTAAAGTAATCTACCATCATTATTATAAATATTGAACATATAAAATCCTGTTTTGTTTGGTTAGGATATACCATTCCATATGTAGTGCACTACATAAAGAATGGTAAAATGAAATTTTTATATCGGTACCAGAGGCAGCCAAAGTTATAAGCACCAACCCTTACAATCATGGGCGTAACAAATACTTTTGAACTTGAAGTTGGTATTATCTTTATGTGTAAGCAATTCTGTAGCAATAAAGTAGTTTGGTTTGCTTTATTCAATGGCATATCAATCATTTTTTGGTGCTCAGTAATGGTATCAAGTATTCTTATCTAATATAAATAATTTGCTCAGAGTTGTGTAGTTTTAAGTATTCCTTTCCAATACAAAATTTTCAGATTTATTTGACCCTAAACAGGTCGTACCACATCAAGTTAAAGGAGACTTGAGCGTAATTGTCATGAAGAGGTAAATCATAACTTTCCAGAGTCAAGCCACCACACCCAGGATACCCCACTCTTTTTTTAAATGGGGATCTTACCCCCACCTTCCATATGGAGTAGATACAGTTGGTTTATTCTAAACCACATCAACAGGCAAAAACAAAAGATTAAGATCAATAAATAACCTTAAAGTGGTATTCTGATAAAAGAGGCATTGCTTTAATACAGAGCAAGTTAACCAGAAACAGATGCTGCTGAAAATTATTAAGCACCCCCACCAAAAAAAAAAAAAAAAAAAAAAAAAATGCTGTCACTAGAAAAAAAAAAACAAAAAAAAACAAAAAAAAAAAACAAACAAACAATACAAGCAGGAATTTTGGTTGGGTTGTTTTTTAAGAATGTCAACCACTTTTTGGGTTATTCAATGCCATTTAAGTAATTGTGTTTGGTTGGATTTTATGGCATATCAACCATTGATTATTTAATGCTAAATCTCATTTTTACGTATATATTAAATGTGATTTATAAACTCATTTTGTGGATACATTTTTAAACAAATGTGAGTTTTTTTTGGTATTTTTTGTTGTTTTGTTTTTTTGCACACAGTTAAATAGTTTCAAGTATTTCAATCCTACACAAATATTTCTATTTACTATTAATCATTTGTTTGCACAGTAAAATGGTTTTAAGTATTGCTATGTAACAGTAATTTGTTTGCACACAGTTAAATGAATATGCATATATGATTTATAAGAGACTAATGCTTAAGTAATTTGATTTTTAAATAAGAACAAATTTGTTTGTACATGAGTATTGCTATTGTTTGTTGCCATCTAATACTAACAATTCTATTTAATATTAATCATTTGTTTGCACACAGTAAAGGGGTTAGAAGTATTACTATTTTACACTGAATATTATATTCAACATTACTCATTCATTTGGACACAGTTAAATGGTTCCAAACATTGCTCTGTATCACTAATAATTCAATTAAATATCAGTCAATAGTTTCCATTCAGTTTAAACATCAAACAATTCTATTTGACCCATAGATAGGACCCTATCAAGTGCTACCACTCCCCACCCAAGTGGAACTGGGAGCAATGGCAATGAAGAGGTACTCCACATTCCCCAAAACTTCAGTATTACTGGAGCCTCATTATTAGATGGTTAAGTGTCATATCCAGGACACTTATTAGGTGTGGGTCCTACACATCTGCAGAGAAGCAGTCAGTGAATTCTACAGCCCCAGCCGACTGGGCTAAGTTAAGTAATCATAAGGTTTCACATAACCAATGATAATCAATGAAACTGATCATCACTTTCTATAATGAGTTATCTTCCCTTGTCTGACAACTTCCCAAATAACATTCTGATCAGTTGAGACATGAATGCTCAGACAAACCAAAACAATTCAGATTTTCACAACTCCCCAAAAGAGAAATAGTGAACATCTAGCCAAGTTTGGTCTTGAGAATAGGCTTGTTGGCCCAAACACTAAATTACAGAAAAGGAAGTGAAAAGTAAAAAGGAGTCTCTTCTAATCACAGAATTGTTTGAGTAAAGATTTGCTCAAGTCGACAGAGGCATAAGCCAACAGGTAACGATTTGATTAGATTGATTTAATGGCATGTCAACCTGTCTGGGGCTATTTTACATGAAAAGGTAAATTGTGGAGACAAAGTGATAGGTTTTTTTTCCCAGGATCTTTCTTGATTATGAATTGTTTGTTGCTAAATGTATTGAAAGGGGAGGGATTCACTTTCAAAAGTAGGTTTGTCGGGTGCAAACAGGTAAGGCTTCATGATAATGACATGCTAATATTGATATAAGAAATTACTATTTAGTAATTGTAAGAAACAAGCTTGATACTCTACAGGAGAAATCTGAAAGGCATCCTTAAAATGATGAAAAGGAAACTGACGTGATCTTTCCTATTAAACATTTGTTAGCAGATTTATATGGTATCAAATATTCTTATCTAATATTAATTTTTAAAGAGATATTTGACGCATAGAGGGAACCTTAACAGGTACTACCATTCTGTACCAGAGTGGACCTGGGAATAATGGTAATGAACAGGGTAATAAATTTATGAGTTCGGATCAGTATATTTTTCACTGACTGACGAACTGTGCCTATAGTACAGATTCCCTAGACTCTCCATCCACTCCTATCACTCTTGGCAAGTCCTCTTGACAGCATCCAGTGTCCACACAGAACTGATGAATGTAATGTTTTGCTAGTCAGCCAATACTGATGAGTTTATGAGTAGGATTCCATAGAGAATGTCACTTATCAGTTCATTCTTACTTGCCTAGCAGGTCTTGCTCATCTTTTGATGGTTTGTGAGATGGGAGGTAAGTGGCTGTACAGCTGTTTTGTAGTATACCGCTTCCAGGTTATGTAGTTCTCTTCTAGCTTTCTCTAGGTATTTTGTTAGAGTTTAAATGGGGGCAACATGGCTACAGTGTGGAGGAATAGTTTTATTTTATCATATCTGATTTTCTTAGGGTCATTAACCTGTCAATAGCAATCCATGCTTTTACTATGTTGATATTGCTTTCAGTAGATGAGATATTGCTACCGTGGTATATAAACTGGTTTACTAATTTCAGATGGTAGGAAATAGGACAAGAAAGCCTGAAATTAGTGTTAAAATAGTTTTATTTCCTGTGAAACATTTCAGTCTTCATCATACAAGCCTTTTCATTATGAAGTCTATTAGGTACCGTTGTGCTATTTATGTGACATGTTGATAAAGTTTAAGTATCATTTTTAGTATTTCAAAACCTTCTTACTTTTGTTTCAAAAATGATGAAGAGCAATACTTTACAAAGAAAATAATTCTAACACCAACTTCAGATTTTCAAGTTGTACTTAACATTTTGTCGGATGTTATATCCAGTACAATTATCATATATAATGTCAAATTGCATTTTATGAAAGGAAGAAAAAAAAAGGAATAGATGACCTTACAGCTATTCATTATAAATCTTTGTACACTTATCCATTTCTTTCCTTAAATGGTAATTCAAGTTATCTTAAGTAGCCCTACTCCATTTTTTTTTTTTATTATGAGTGGGTAATAATGTATACATTAAAAGTATATTATTACATCAAAATTAAACTATATTTAAAATAAATTTCAAAACTAAATACATGAAAAGTTAAAGAAAACAGTTTTACTGGCAACATCAAGAAACAGCAACCATAATTGAAATCTTTTGTTCTGGTTTTTTTATAGCCAGAACAAAAGATTTCAATTATGGTTGATGTCAAGAATTTTATGGTGTGGCTGATTTGCAAGAAAGAAGTAATAACAATACTTATAAAAAGAGATGTAACCGGAAAGTTGTTCTCGATTCAAAGCTCAAGTATCTTATTTACTGCATACTTTTGTTTATTTACTAGTTGTTCAGCATAAGAACAGTCAGATATTTTTTAACCCTTACTGCACAGAAACTGAGCATATTCAATTCTGTGTATGTGCATTTGAGACAAAGGAATCAAGTTAACATGTTTTTGATGGTGAGGTACTTTCCAGAATTCTCCACATTTCATATGACATAGTAAACATTTTTACTGGCCAATAAAAAGAGGTTGCAAGAACTGATTTGTATAGGATTAGCATGTTTCATCACAAGATTGCAGCAGGAGAATGTCTAAATTTACAATGAGTGAAACTTTAATTTCAAAATAGAATATTGAATATTTTTAAAAAACTTACCAAATAGGATCTTTACTGAGTCCTTCATCATAAATCAAAGTGTAAGCACACATTGTGCTTACCACAGTAGCATGGATACTAGATATGACCCTGTAAGAAGAGAAACAATAAAATACAATCAAATATAAATAAAATAATTTTCTTAAAAAAATAATTTAAAAAAAATAAATAAAAAACATAAGGTAGTCACTCCTTTTAGTCAGGATTAGAACTTTCCAGCAGCCTCTCATTACAATAGAAGAGAATGAAAGGTATTCACTCATGATCAACAACAGCAAGCCTATTTTTTTTTTTTTTTTTACAAATCATTTAGTTTGTGGGAACAAATTTTAATTTCTGCTTTGGCATCTGATTAATTTTTTTTTTTTTTTTACAAATGACCAGTCATTAACTTAAAATAAACCAATCCAAAGTTTAACAGCATATCAACTCCTTATGGTCAATAGATAACAAAATTTGCCTCATTTGTAAATGTTGGAATCATTTTGTTTTGAACTGCACTTTT
Organism: Sepioteuthis lessoniana; assembly: GCA_963585895.1. Lineage (NCBI taxonomy): Eukaryota > Metazoa > Mollusca > Cephalopoda > Myopsida > Loliginidae > Sepioteuthis > Sepioteuthis lessoniana. The sequence continues at coordinate 18,709,427 of OY757917.1, read as the reverse complement.
CCTCCCATATATAAGTGAATGTTATTCAATGAATTTCAGTTCTGTTCAGTTCACTCACACTAAAATAGAAAAACTGAAAAGCATTTACAGACCTGAAAAAGCTTTGGGGATAAATATTACAAATTTCCCAAGTCTTATAAATATACTAAGAGGTAATTAAAGTCGTCAACAGTGGATGGCTAGTAAAGTCATTTAGTTAAGCATAGATGGTTGGGGAAGGGGAGAATTAAGTCAATATTGGGAAGAAAAAAAAAAAAAAGATAAAATAGATTTATATACAAAGCCTAAAGTAGGTGGACAATCAATGATAACATTTATTTTGAGTTTATATGAACAAGTAGACTCAGCCATACATTAAAAGAAAAAAAAACAGTAAATTTTACTTTATAATTTAAATCTAGTATAATTTACATAAATCTAGCTGTAATGTACAGCATGATATAATAAACCTTATTCAATCTACTGTTCACCTAGTTTTGGCTTAATATAAATGATGGAAAATAAGAAAACCTGGGTCCATTTATAGCTACGTCCAAAGGCCATGGGTATAATCACATCTCCAAATTTTAATTAAGAAAAAAAAAAGAAAAGTACAAATGCCCTAATACCAACAGAGTGATTTTGTTATGCTATTTAAGACACACATGAGTAGTGATGAAGACAACTTAAGCACTATTGATAAATTCTAAAAATTTAATTCTTCAAACTTTAGAACGGTAGTGATTTTAATTGATTGATCACTAAAGCAACAGCAGGTACTCGAAGCAATCTGAGGCCTGTGTGCGATGTGAATAATAATCTTAGTGATTTAAACATCAGTATTGCTAACAATTTATTTCTAATGGCATATCAACCTTTGTAGGTTATTTGATGCCAAAGCCATCCTCATAGGACTTGCAGTACTATTTAACTTATAGCTAGGAGAATATCCTTTCTTAAGACTATTAGTCAAAAAGTGAATGTAATAGCATGACTAGAGTTTGAACTTGCTTACAACAATCTTGCCAGGCAGCATTATAACTATTACGCTAAAGGGACTCCCAACAATAAGTGAAGAACAATGAAATACTGGCTCACATGAAAACAAGTGTAAAAGCATTGATTGGAAAAAAAAAAAAAAAAAAAAAAAAAAATCCCATTACACGAGAAGCTAGTTCATTTTTTGGGGCGAGGGTATTTAAAAAACATTCACCAATTTAAAAATGATTTGAACACTTTTTGTAAATATCTGAGAAAACTTTTTTTAGAAAAATCAGTTAATGAGAATATTTTTCTTGTCAGGATCAATATTTGTCAATGCCGTTGGGGCTTAATATATTTTTCCCCAAAACAAGACCCAACCCTCATAACAATCTATACAATAATGGTCTGACTTTGTATGTATTAACAGCAAAAACAGCACATTGTAGTGCAATAGTGAATAGCGCAATAGCATTTAAAAATTCTCATTTAGAAAAAGTAATTTCCAATCCAGTTTGGAACTTAATATGGGGTGGGGTGGGGGTCTGCATTTATGCACACTAAGTTTTATAATAATAAATACTTCAGTATTTGGCCTTAATTGCACTTAATTAATGCAAATTCTATGAATAGCTCTTGAAATTAGGCTTAAAGACTGCCAAAGGCTGCCTCTAAGCAAGTTCTCATAAAAATATACACACACACACACATTATAAACAAAGAATTGATTAAACGTTTGCTAATGATATTGGACAATGTGGTTAAGAAATATGATTAAAAATAAATAAATAAATGCTTAAAATAATTCATTCATAAATGAATCCCTCATAAATATACCATTTTGAAAATATTCATGCAAACAGGACAATGTTAATGCCATAGAAATAAATGCTGAATATTTGTTTTTCTTCAATAATAACATTGTTATATTTCATAGAATTTATAATGAATTACAAACATTACCTTTCAGTAATATTTACCCATATTTTACAGGTTGTGTCCTCATGGTGTAATGGTTAAAGCAATGGACTGCGGAATCGTAGTATGCGAGTTCATACTCCAGTCGCGCTATTACGTTCACTTTCGGGGAAATACCCTTGGGAAAGGTATTGTTATATTTTGACCTTCGACCCAGCCTCAAAAATGCTATTCCTAGGTGATACACCGGAAGGAAGTGACACATTCCAACGGCCAGTAATCGAAAGAGATCGCGTGGGCGGATTAAGGCTTATGATATGGGAAAAGGTAAAAGTCCCATCCTGCCATTACACTCATGCACCGGAAGAGAGTAACCTCTGAACTGCATGACAGTTATTTCCGCTTGATGACGATTAAACATTCGATTTCAAAAGATCCAGTAGGCGATCGTGTGGGCGTTGAGTTATTATTTAACTCAGTTGAGTTTGGGGTGCCAGAGCAGTTGCCAGCAGACTCCCAGAGGGTTAGAGACGAGATGTGGTAGCGAAGGCCACACCCGACCGAGGGGGACCTCGGAAACCCCCGATGCAGTCGCCAGTCGAATTCCAGACAGTAGAGACCAGATGTGATAGGGAAGGCCACACCCGACCGAGGGGGCACTCGGAAAACCCCCGATGCAGTTGCCAGCAGACTCCCAGAGGGTTAGAGACGAGATGTGGTAGGGAAGGCCACACCAGACCGAGGGGGCCCTCGGAAAGTCCCGATGGAGTAGACCCCAACATCAAGAGAACAATAAAGACACAACGTGACGGTCATAACAGTGGGGTCAAAATATGAAGTTTACGTTCGGTCTCCAGCATCCTCTCACATGCAAACCCTTAAACAACCCTTTCAAACCCTTGCAATAAAGTGTCTTGTGTCTTCCTTCCTGCATCTTAATTCTTCTTGCGTCTTCCTTCCTTCATGCATCTTAATTATGGTGTCGTGATGCTGAATGAACGCGTAAATAACTATATAACAGTATGAACCCACTTATCCTCCCAGCTATGGGTTAAATAGTACCACTACTATTCTTCTAGGAGAATGGCTTTGGCATTAAATAACCTAAAAAGAGTTGATATGCCATTAAACAAAGAAACCAAACCAAACCATATTTTACAGTACTAGGGCAAGTCAAAAAATAATACCCTTTAGTACAGGAATAATTACTGATACAAGAACATGTATCATAAATCAAAATAAAGCTGGTCCTCTGTGGATCACATCCCTAGTTCACAACAGCCACCATTTCTCTTAATAACAAATGTTCCACCTTTGCCTCATAAAATTCTGTTGACTGTTCTTTGAGCCACTGCATCACTGCAGTTTTCACATCTTCATCACTGGTATAATGGGGCCAAAGACGTGATAAACATTACTTTTTGACTCATCCTCGCAATATTTATAATTATCAAAGATTTTCAAATAGAAGATTTCAAAAGCTCCTGAATAACTAATATTGAGCATCTGTTTCCATGACAATTACATCAACATTTTCTGCTATTTTAATAAAATTTCATGGTATCAGACAAACATGTATAATCAAAACATACAAGTAATCTACAATAAAGAGTGAATCTTGGAAGACTGTTACAATTCTGATGACATTACACAAACAACACTCCAGTCAGATATGATCATCTCAGATCCAACCAAACAGTCAATCACATAGGAATTAAATGCTAAAAACCAGTTGGAACAGAGCAGAAATCAGGGTTGTAAACCTTATATAAGGCCGACAAATTGGCAGTCTAGAGTTTGTAGAATGTTTTCTTTGCAGGGTCTTGACTAAAATTTGCATATCAACCATCATGGATGTATATGGAAAAACCCACTGAATGGTTTTGATTGAAATGTTACATAATAGATAGGTGAGATCTACTTTTAACAGGTAGTGTATCATTTCAATTAGATCCTGAGCCATTCCTGAATGGTAAGATAAAGGATGTTCAACCAGTTTGATGAACAGGCATTGAACTTCAGATCAGACACCATGGCTTTAATTAAATGGTTTCAGTCAGGTGACCAAAACAGTTCTAGAGTTAGAATAAGTTAGTGAGAAACACATGACTCAAGCAGTCAGATGCTACATCTTGCCCTAACTTTCTGTTAAGGCCAAACAGATAAAAAATCTGAGAAGTAATGGAGAAATATGTACATATGAAATTGTAGTCATGTTGTTATTCTGCATCAATGAATAAGAACAAGGATGGCAACATGAAAAAGACATCAAGCGACTGGTGACAAGAGGTGACCACGAAGAAACAAACTGAAGAGATGGGAGCTGACTGATCATAGAACAAAGCCAATATTCATGTAACTGACAGACCATTATTGAAGGTTTATATTACACAATCATACATAATGTAGAACAGTAAAGTAAAGGGCCATGATACAATGGGGAGGGTCTATGGATTGTGGCTGCTGGAAAGTGACCAAGGTCACCTGAGTGAAGGGGGATTTGATGCTGAAAGACCACTAGAGGCAGTTTGTCCAAGTGGATCAGTAAGATGTGTCTTTATGAAGGTTGGTTGGTTGGGTTTTGCGGCATGCCAACCCATCGGGTTATTTTATGCCGAAAACATTTTTCTTATTTTTATTTGGTATAATTTTTATGCGTATAGTTATTTGAACGCTATAAACAAATACCAACGACATCAAAAATAAAACGATATGCAGGCTTGAATTGTCTGCTGAAGTCAGCTTTTGATTTTTTATATAATTAATTTGTAGGTCTATGAGCCTACAGCCTTGATAGAAGGCCAATTCTTTTCAGGAATTCTATTGTGTTTTTAGGGTTTATTTTCTCAAATAATTTCTTCATACTATTAACTTTATAAAATTTTTTCCGGATGTGAGCTAGATTTGTACATTCTATTAAAATATGCCTAATTGTGTAATGGTTTCTGCATGGACATTTAGGAGGAGGTTCTTCTTGAAGAACTATTTTCCAATAACTCATTTTTTTTTTCAATCATTAACCAGAAACAAAAGTTGCAGCAATGGGATAATGATTTACAGTAGATTAGTAACAAAACCAGATCTATTGAAGAAAATCTAACTTCTGCCAGAGACTTTACACTAAGGCTGCAGGAGAAAATATACAAGTTCATTTCTCTTATCACTGGCAAGTTACCGTCAACTATGTAACATATGAGGGCATTAATTTTAAGCAAAGCACTAACAACCCAGGTGGTCGGAATTAAAAAAAAAAAAAGAAAAAAAAAAAGAAAAGAAAAAAGGCCATTATCTCGAGTCAACCTTATTAGGAACCAAAAGAGGTGTATGTCCACTTAGGCAGAGCATTCCTCCATACGCATTTTACCTGCTCAGACAGTAAGAATAAAAAGAGCAGTTACTTTGATTGCCAACCTTGATGGGCAGGTTCCAATCATGAAGGCTGCTCATTTGTATAAAATGGTAAAAGACAGCAAATTCCTGTTGTACTTTGGACAAGTACCTTGAGAATACCGACTGCCATTCAAACTTACCGTGAGTTCCAATCGATCTGTTTCCCAGCAGGCAGTTCAAGGTATGTAGGGAAGACAAGTCCAGACAAGGGGGGGCTGACATATTTATAAATGAACAAAAAAGCAAAACAACTTAAAACAGCAGCTGGAAGGTAGGAAGCGTCCCAGACCAGGGTGCTAGGTGAAGACATTCTCACACCTCACAAAGTGGAAGCAACAGCAGTAACAGTTCATCAGGACATGAAGGCAGCAGCAGCAGCAGCAGTGGTGGCAGCAGCAAGAGCAGCGGCAACAGCTGAAAGAAGATCAGAAATTAGATATTAAATTAGAGCCAAATTTACCAATCTTAGCATTCATAAGTAGGTATTTGACATCAAACAGGATACTTAAGTTTATTTCTTTAACTTATCAAAAATCAGATATTCTGTCTTTAGTCAAAAGAGATCTTATTTTTCTTGCATTTAACACTGTTGGCAGGGCACAGAATATATCGACTGTATCTCCTGTAGAGGAGAGAGAGCCACCAAAAAAAAGGGTATCTGGATATGACACTAAATTGCATCTGAAGATTAGGCTCCAGTTTTGGAACACTCAAGAGTGCAAAGTCCTCCTTTGTTGCCATTACTCCCAGGTCCACTTACAGATTCCAAGAAACTGTTAGAGTCCCATGTATGTGTCAAATCTATTTGAAAATTGTTACTATTTGACACCGCATCACTCAACGGTCGCTATTTGACACCGCATCACTCAACGGTCGCTATTTGACACCGCATCACTCAACGGTCGCTATTTGACACCGCATCACTCAACGGTCGCTATTTGACACCGCATCACTCAACGGTCTCTATTTGACACCGCATCACTCAACGGTCTCTATTTGACACCGCATCACTCAACTGTCTCTATTTGACACCACATTACTCAACTGTCTCTATTTGACACCACATCACTCAAACATTTATCAAGAACAGTTACTTGAAGTTATAATTGTTTACTTTATTTTCTTTTGTTTCTTTATTTAATGACATCAACTTTCATGGGCTATTTAATGCCAAAACCGAACTTTAAGAACAGTAGTGATACTATTTAATCCATTGCAGGAGGAATGAGGGGGTTCATACCTTTCCAAGGGTTCAAGTCTAAAAGTGACTGTAATAGTGTAACTGCTGCAAGTCAGCTGGGACTGCAGAATACATTGACTGCATCTCTGCAGAGGGGTATAACTCTCCGAATGAGTGTCCTGGATATGACAAACAATCTGAGCACTTTATCCATAGGGATATCTAGTTACTAGGAACCATATAATTGGGCAAACAAATGATTAGAGAATAGTTTCGTTTCTTTGGTTTTTAATGGCATATCAACCTTTATAGGTTATTTAATGCCAAAGCCATTCTCCTAGAAGAATGGTGTAGAGGTAATATCTAACTTATAGCTGTGAGAATAAGGGGTTCAAACCTTTCCCAAAGGTATTTGTCTGAAAGAAAATGTAATAGCGTGACTGGAGTTTGAACTCATTAAGATTCCACAGTCCATCACCTTACTCATTACACCACAATGACAACCTAATTAAAGAATAGTTACTTTAAAATTCATGTATAAATTATTAGTATTAGATCGAAGTACTTGAAACCATACAATTGTAGGCAAAAACTTGAAAGATGTGAATATGAATGCAATTCCCATAAAATAATCCAAGACAGTGATTTTTAACAGCGTATCAACCTAATTCCAGTGCATTTAATTAGTTGATTGATTTTCCATCTTAATTGTATTATTTTTTTAATGTAGGAGTCAATTTAACTGGGGGGGGGAATTAAGTCATTCATGACAAGGGTTGCAAGTCATTTGAAAGACCAGAAATGATGGCAATCATTATCTCAACATTCAATGCACCTATGTACCTTGAAACCCAGGATAATTTTCTTACTCTAGATAGAAAATTGGTCAGATGATATCATTTTTTAGGACAATAATGTATCTCTTGACAGAGTAAAGATGAAAACTTTCTTAAAAGGAAAAAAAAAAAAAAAAAATCCCACATATTCACAAGATAGCCAGCAAACAATCTGAATCTAAATCCATTAAAAATTTGTAAAGATGGTCCATAAGAAGGCTTCATTCACCTGAGAAGATCTAACTGTCATTCAGCAAAAATGTAACCACATTGCTTTAAATAATTGAATTTCATTTGAAAGGAAAAATTATGGAATTCATTGATACGAGGATCATTAAATAAGTTTCCAGGCTTTTTTTTCGTATGGGCACTTTTATTGATAGTACACACATGAAACTCTAGTCCCTGTTGAAGTAATCTCCTCCGGCTGCAATGCACTTGTTTTACTGTTCCAACAACTTCTGGAAGGCCCCATGGAAGTCTTGTTGGGTGAGCGTGTCAATGATCTTCGTCACAGCTTCTTTCATCTCAATCGTCTCATAACGACAGCCTCTGAGCTTAGGGAATAACCAAAAGTCACAGGGAGCAAGGTCTGGATTATAGGGACGGTGGGGAACTGTCTTGATGCCCATCTTGGTCAAATAGTCTGTGACAAGGATAGAGTTGTGGACTGGTGTATTGTCCTGGTGGAAATGCCACTGACCCGATTTGAAGAGTGCTCAACATAGTAACCCTAACCCTTTGGCCAATCAACTCTGTTGTATTGACCTCCTTACTCCTCCCACACCTCTCATCATCCCTCACAGACTCCCTGCCTTCCTTGAATCTCTTATGCCACTCAAAAACTGATGCTTGATTCATGCAAGTTGGTACAAAGGCAGTCTGAAGCATTCCATATGTTTGTGGCATTTTTTCCAAGTTTAAAACACAATTTTATTGCATATCGTTCTTCTAAAGTGTCCTCACATCCAGATTGCATTTTTGAAATTCACCAGCTGTGATAATCAGGCTTTAGTAGGGTGTATTCCAATTGCTGCTGTAGCGGTTCATTTGAATCTGAAATCATGAAAATTGGTCAGTCATCTCATAAGATGTATAGCAATAACATACTGAATTTTCAAGAGTCTATGACAATCTTAAATGCCTGTACAAAAAATGTCTGGAAACTTATTGAATAAACCATGTAAAATTTAGAATTAATATTTACTTGTCTGACCTTGAGCTTTAAAAGACAGCAGTCTTAAAAGTTTGAGGTAGAGCAATGAAATAATTTTAAGTCTTATCAATGAATTCCATAATTTTTCCTCTGCATGGCTTTAGAAAATAAATTAAAAAATAAAATAAATCTATTTGGTAAAAAGTGTGAATGGAAATTAAATTTGGTTACAAGAAGTGTGAGAAGCCCTGCTCTAGGCCATTGTTCCATTTTTATTAGGTCATTTTTTTCTAGTTTAACTGGAGCAGACAAGTTCGTCCTTTTTTTATGGTTCATCCTACAATCATAGTACAATTGTTGGGGGACAATACTCAAACAACTACCATATGATTCATCTTTACACTTGGCTAAATAGTTTATTCAAGGTTATTAAGAGCCTAACATATGCACCAATTCCTTTAGTCTTAAAAGAGCAGAAAACAAAAAAAGTCTCCTGTGGCTACAGTAGACCAACCACAATATGGCAGCTATTGAGAGATAGAGTGTCAAGTCCCAGTATCAGTAATATCATTAACTGATTGCTCTAATCAGAGACAAATGATTCCCCTTGCTATTTAACACACTTATCCTAGCAGATTTTCCATTCATCCAAGTTTAGCATTGTAAACAAATGGTACAAGATTTAAAGAAAAAATAAAATAAAATAAAAAAAAAAAAAGTAGCAGCCTAAGGAAAGAGTTGATAGAGTTCAGTCTCTTTCACTGCACTGTGCTATACTCACATGAAACACTTGATATAGCACACTGAAAGCCAGTCATCAAGTGATAACAAGAAACAGAAGATGTCACCCATCAGAGACGGAAATAAGATCATGAATGAAAAGCAAGGAAGCAAAATCTTTATTAACAAAAAACAAATCAAAAAAGCCACATGGTGGTCATTGTCCATTTCTTCCAGTCACAGCAACTGAATAGTTAAAATAAAACAACTAAAAAGGTCCTAACACTATAAAATCGAATTGTATTTCCCTACCCAGCAAACAGATAGCCATCACTAACATAGCCAGTGCTAAACATACAAGATCATACATTGGGAGATGCTAACAGACTTTCACTCTTATGACAATGCAACCAAAGCATCTCAAAGCTTTTTTTCGATATGTAGCCATGTTCAAAAAGTATGGCAGCAGAAGCTGTATTTATTGAGACAGAAATGAACGGTGAATGAAACATTCAATGGCTTCAAAATAATCCCCTTGTCATTTAACATGCTTATTTCAATGAGTTTTTTTTATTGGTCAAAGCACCTGAAACTCCTCAGAGACAGTATTGTTCTATTTCTTTTAATCATCTCCTCATCCTCAAAATCTTACCTTCAAGATAAACTTTCAATTTCAAAAAGAAAAAGATTATACAGATCTAAGTTTTACAGCTGGAGAGCGTGCCCATGCACAATCCTGTGTTTCAAAGATTTATTCAAGTGAAAACACCGGCTTCATAACTTTTTTTTCTCCTTCAAATTGGCACCAATACATGAAGATTGGTCAACATCAGTTGTACACAACTGAACTTTGGAATTAAAAGAAAAAAATTTAAAAACCTTACTCAAGACTTATATTTATTCATTAAATTTGGTCAAAAGCACAAAGGCCAGAGGTACACAGCATATAGTGAGAAAATATTTTGTAATGATCTACCTAGACAGATAACCATAAAAAAAATAAAATGAAATAAAATAAATACATATATAGAATCTAGCATAAGTGAGTACTGAACTTGCTACTAAGGACTAATTGTTTTGTGAAGTGAGGTCACATTTATACCCAGCAAAGCACATGGAAGGGACAGACAAAACAAAACAAAAAAAAACAAAAAAAAAAACACACATATATAGCTTAGATTTGGTACACTTAGCAAGAATCAAACTCACTACTTCAGCTCAGTAAACATAACCTGAACAGGTAATTTTGGCCTAAATCTAGAAATGCTAAAGAATCCTGAAAATTTTGTTAAAGTCAAGAGTTCAGCGTTATACAGCACATGTTAAAACAGTTATCATTGGAAGAAATAAACTCTGGGAGAGCAGAGTTTAAATGCCGGACAAAGTTGTTGGCATTTCACCTTACATTAATAGCCTTTGAAAAGGGGCAGGAATCTATCACTTCTCCTCAGCTATTAGTGCAGACTGGGATCTTTAGCCTTGATAAAGCAAGTAGTCTCGGAAAAAAGTATCTGAAGCCATAGCTTGCAATCACAAGACTCAAAATATAAACCTAGCTTTATGACAAATCAAGAGGTCGGAGGTTCTATCCTGATGTCAGGTCACTGATCGATACTCTTAAGTTCATACAAAATAGGATGGCATGAATAGCCAATTCGGTAGAACAGTTTGCCCTGGTGTAGCACTATGGGGGTAGGCTGCCAAAGCAGACGATTCAATTGTCTGTTTTGGCGCGAAACCAGACAAAGGATTCTTGGACATGAAATCTCGCCGTACCCGGAAGTGGTACGGGGAGGCGAATGAGAGTTGGTGGCTGGAGCTCAGGAGAGACAGTTGGTAGTTGGACAGGAGCAGAGGCAGTTGGTAGTTGGACAGGAGAGAGAGAGTTGGTGGCAGGAGACCAAGAGAGGCAGTTGGTGGCTGGAGAGCAGAGAGAAGGCAGTTGGTAGTTGGACAGGAGAGAGGAGTTGCGGCTGGACAGGAGAGAGGCGAACAGAGAGGTTGGCGTGGATCCACGAAGGGGCAGTCAACACCAGACACCGAGCAGAGAGGCGAGGAGACAAGATAGGGTCCAGTGAAGAAGAATCTCAAGATGTCTGATTCCAGTAGCATTGTGGAATTTTCGCTAGTAACCCATGCTAGCGATAGTCCATATATGCTATCAGGAATGCACATGCATGTAGTGTTGCATACCTTCCTCTGCTCTTGGTAACCCCAAGCTTTGTTTGTTCGTTTGTCTTTCTATTTTCTCCTGTCTCCCTCGATCGTATTCTTGTGTAGGTAAAGAAATGTGCGTTGCCCCCTCGAACCACTAGTTGATCACCGGCCGGCTAAGAAGAAGACATGGTTAGAAGACTGAGAGAGATAATGTGGTGGGGGTGAGGGGGTAACGTTTCACACTGGCAATAGGGCCTAGAATACACCAACAGTATTCCCTGCAGAGAGGTTAAACCCCCCATTCAAAGGCATGACACTAAACTGCATCTGGTAGTGAAGGTACAGTTTTGGAGAGTGTCATCCCTTCATTACCATTACTCCCAGATCCACTCTGACCCAATACTTACTGAGGTTCAATCTATGGATCAAATAGAGCAGTTTGAGATGAAGTGGAGGTGCCCGTGGTGTAATGGTTATCGTCATAGGAAATGGACACGGCAACAAGAGTTCAAATCCTGGACGAGACTAATTGCATTTCATGTAGCACTAATATCCTTGGGAAAGGTACGAATCCAATTATTCACCCTCCAGCTATGGGTAAATAGTAGGGCAGACTGGGTTCTTCAGCCTTGGTGAGACAACTAGTCTAGGAGAAGGAAAACTGAATTCAAACCTGTTAAACTCTGCTTAAAAATTGACCTTGTGTCATATCCTGCCCGAGCGGAGGGGTTGGGTAAATATGGATAATGAAGTGTTTACCTGTCAAAATCATTGTGCAGATACATTAGAGATGTTAATTGTTAAACTGACTTCAGCATAAAATAAACCAAGTGTTGACATACTGTAACATCAACTAGAACCATCAAGCCATAAAATCCTAAACATATACAAAGGTGCAATGATAATATTTGCGAGCATCAACAAGTAAAATCAGCCCCACTGGCCTTCCTTACAAAATTACCAGTTTTGGCTAAGTCTGTAAACAAACAATTGAAAGGAGAAAATTAAAGGTAATGGATTTAATTGACAACATGTGTGGTGAAGAGAAGCAAGTTAAGTGATTTTTTCCTGGCTTATTTAAGCAATTAATTAAAACAATAATTAAGGAGAATTGTTCAGTGTCTCTTACTACCAGCCAGGATCAATAAAAGTAAGAAAATGTAATGACTATTTTGAAGAATGAATTAAAGATTAAATCATTTCAGCTTATCCCATGTTAGAATAGGCTAAAGTATTACTTCACTGTTACTTCATCCACAAAAAAATATACAGGGTGTTTTAGATAAATTAATATTTCATAATCTTATAACCTGACCATTTCTCATCCAAATTATCTCAGATTGTGACAGCATATATAGAAGCAACTGAAAACTGTATGTTTGATTTTTGTTTTCTTTTCAAGTACAAAAATACCATTCACTGGAAAAAGAAAAGATGTTTAAACATTGAGTTTTTTTCTATAAATGCAGTTAAAAATTTGAAAATCATTTTAACAAGAATTGGTCAAGTTATTAGATAATGAAATGTACATTTCAAGTGTTGTAAAAGATTTTGAGACGCCCTGTAAATTTAATGAAGCTAAAAAACATACTGTCTCATAATAGGTTATTTGGTTTAATGAAATATCAACCCTTAAATGGTCATTTAATACCAAATCTAATTTGTACATGATTCTTAAACAACTGATTTAAAAATAAAGTTACCTATAAACAAGTTAGAGCTTATTTGTTTGCACAGTTAAATGGTTTCAAGTATTAATCTTTAATCATATACAAAAAAGGGCTATAAAATATATATTTCTGTGGCAATATTCATATGTTCTACATTATAGGATCTATGTAGGGATTTGGTTGATCCCTGGGGATTGGCATAGTTTATTCATTCAGCAGTTTAACAGGTTTGTATTCAGCACTTTCTTTATAGACCAGTAGAGATATGAAGAGATAAAACAGGATTTGAAGACATAAGGTTTTCCTTTAAATAAACAAACCAGTCTGAATTCAGGGTTTTTCTTTTCTAGACAGGATGCTATACTAAGGCTCAAGAGCCAAGTTTGCCCTTCAATCTATCTCTAAAGAGATAGAGAATAAAATGAATTCATGCCTTAAGGGCATTAACACAAAGTAAGATGCAAACAGGCTTGTCTAGGTTTTGAACTTGGGTGGTGAAGTTTATTTTCTACAATACTAACTGATACCGCAAATGCTTCAAACTTTAAGCAAAACTACAGGGTTTTTTTTAACCCTAGAAGTTAGTGCACTAAAAAAATGTGGATTAAGAAAAAGAAAAAGTTATTTTTCTGAATGGATAGCCCTAAGTGGAAGGAGTTGATAAATCCACATCATAGAAAAGAGATTTTTCATATAGTCTGAAATTTTTGAAGAACAGTTCCAATGCGTGTATACAATTTATTTTCCTCTTTTTATATGAATGGCAATAAGGTTTAATGATTTTAAACATTTTTTAGGAGTTTTTTTTTAACCCTTCATGTATCATTTAATGTTAAAACTTGATTATTTGTAAATGCATTATCATCCTAAATTCAAATAATTTGTATGTAGTTATTTTTTCACATTCCTATCTGATATCAATAATTCATACTTAATTATATGGTTTCAAGTAACTATTCCTATTTAATATTAATAATTTGTTTGCATGCATATAATATCAGATATTCCTGTCTAACACCAATAAACTTCAAACAAATTGATTTGATCCATTATTGGGACCCTTACAAGTACAATCATTCTATGTCAAAGTGGGGCTGGGAGTAATGACAAAGGTTTGGTTGGTTGAGTTTTATGGCATATCAACCTTTGTAGGTTATATAACACCAAATCCATTTTTATGCAAATAATCAGTTCTATATGAAACAATTCAGTTTAGCATGAGTACAGTTTAATCGTCAAAAACTTTTCTATTTCAAGCTATTCAGTTTATTCAAACAGTTCTAATTCAGCTAATTTAGTTTAGTATAAGTACATATTTTGTTTACACACAGTTAAATGTCAAAATAGTTCTACATATAACAGTTCAGTTTTGTGTAAATACAGATTCAATGTCAAAAACAGTTCCATTTCAAACAATTCAGTTTAGCATAAGTACAGTTTAATTGTCAAAAACATTTATTTCAAGCTATTCAGTTTAGTCAAATAGTTCTAATTCAAACAATTCAGTTTAGCATAAGTATGCAGTCTTATTCTATTTAACCCATAGATAGGGCCCTTTCAGGTGCTACCATTCCAGGCCTAAGTGGACCTGGGAGCAATGGCAATGAAGAGGTGCTCTGCATTCCCCAAAGCCCCAGCATCCCTGGAACCTCACCATTAGATTGTTTAGTGTCATATCCAGGACATTCGTTAGGGTAGTGGATCTTACCCTTCTGCAGAGGTGCAGTCGGTGTATTCTACAGCCCTAACTGACTGGGCAATAAAGGTTTGGTTTTCTTCCCAGATCTCAAACAAGAGCCTTGCCAACAGACAATTTTTTGTTATTCCCAGGATGTCTCGTTTTTTGGTGGAGGGGGGGGATGCAGAACAATTTTGTTTTTGTCAAGAGTTTTAGTCCAAAACAAACAATGATGCTAAAAAATTGTTTAATTATATATGAATAAGTATTTTAGAAAGCCAAACTTTTTTTTGGGGGGGGGGTAGGTTAGGGGAGACTTCAGAAATTTCAATTCGATTGCAAAGTTACATCTTGCAACAATATGGTTTTCAGCTGATTATAGATTGTTTGAGAGCGTCCCACCTCGACCATCAGCAACCTTTTTACGTTAAAACCTTCCCTAGGTTACAATAATATGTATGTCAGGTTTAGTTGCTGTACATCAAGATACAGTTGCATATCTATGGAAAATAGCACTTCTGGGAAGCACTAGAATAGCTCTCAAATCTAAGAATTTGCCTCTCGCCACCACTTTTTTTTTTTTTTTTTTTAAAAAGATAACTTTACCATAAAATCAGCTAAAAAAAAAAATACAAGTTAATTTCCTTAATGCTTTAATCAACAAATTATGTTAGAGCTGAAAATTACAATTGCACCTTCTTTATTTTCACTGATGCAAATTAGTCGATGTGGCCAAAGTCTTTTTTCAGTTTCTTCTCTTTTAACACTCAACAGAGTCAAATCACAGAATCTGCCTTGACCCACAAATAAACCTCAAATACAAAAATATTTGAGTTTTAACTTGCAGAATGAAATAAAGAAAGGACACTTAAATTTCAGATTTTGCATGAAATTCAAGATTACCTCCCTAGTTTATACAAATAAATGGTCAGACTGCCAAGACCTTTAAATGGCACCCAGAGCATGTGCCCTGCCATACTGTAGGTATGCCACTTGTTGCGGAACAGTAATCAGATACGCAAGTGACACATCTATTGGTAAAGTGCAAAAAAAAAAAAAAAAAAAAAAAAAACCTTTTCCATCAGTCTACAAGACCTTTACACAACCTAAAATTTCTATCATACACTTAAGAGGCATGAAACTTATGTGACCTGTAAGTCTTGGATAGGGGGGGGGGGGAAAAAAAAAAAAAAAAAAGGTTGATAACCATTAATGAAAGCAAATTTATATTTCTTCTTTACCTCTTAAGATCTTAAAAGAGAAGTTAGAAAATATCTAATGCTTGGTTTACTAATACCATAATTATTTGTGTAGAAGACAGTCTACCCACAAAAAAAAAAAAAAAAAAAAAAAAAATTCCAGCCCAAAAGTTAGGGGTTCATGAGAACTATATAAACTTTTTCCAACCACATGCCTCTGAATAGGATAACCAAAAGTAAGTTATATCTATACTGGCTCATTGTTAGAGTGTTTGCCAAGGGTCTGGGAGACCTGGGTTCAATCCCAAGTCACGTCATACCAAATACTTTAAAAATGGTACTTGATACCTCCTCGCTTAACACTTAGCAATATAAGCTACGTATCGAGGGTAAAGTGGAGCAATCCAGGGAAAGGAGTAGCGCCCTCCCCTACACCTCAGCGTAGTAGCTATTGAAAAGGGAACCTTCTAGTCACCCGCAACTACGGTCGCCAACTTTACTTACTTATACTCAAAACTAATGTATTTTACACTATTACAAAGAAATATCCACTGGAATGCATGTTTATAATTTGGTTTCCCCTCATAAGAATTTATTCTTGTTGCAATTGTCTGAACATGTCCATATGTTTGCTCTAAACATAAGTAAATTTTGTGTTTTAAGACAATGTAAACAATATGAATTATTAATTTCAGTCAGTACAAACTGATAAAATAGTCAAAAATGCTAAATTTTGGTTAAATTGAACTGCTTTAAATTCTAAGTCGGCGTGTATTATCCGCAAGAATTTTTTTTTCAAAAAAAATTTCTTGTTTAGTGTGGAGATGTCACCTCTTTGATTAAAGCCCAGATATTCTGTCTTGTGTGCATTGACATGGAGCCCTATGCCTGCAGCTGCTTCTTCTCGACTATGTAGTCAGGTTTCGGCTTGGGCGGGTGTATTTGCCGGAAGTGCTGTCATTGGCGTAGTCCACATCAGTAATTGTTTGTGCGCGGTACCTTGTGCTTCTTTCCTTGGTTAGCTTGAAACCGTTTTTTTTCATTTTATCAATAAATGTTCTAAGCCCGTAGTCTAGACAGATGATAAACAGGCATGGGGGCTAATGTGTCTCCTTGTAGTACACCTGCTACCATGTCGAAGTAGTCTGGATCTCCATCTGGAGCTATTCTTATATATTCCCAATCCAGGTTTATATAAATCCCAGAGCTTATACAATGCAATTAGAAGAAAAATCAAACCTGGTTAAATTGTCATGAATTTATTTTGGTAAAGAATATCATTATACTCTTTGTCTCATCAGATAATTTTACATGTTTAATTTGAGGTTGAAAAACAGCAAATATGGATTATAGTCAATATACATCAATAAAAAAAAAAAAAAAAAAAAAAAAAAGCTGAGGGATTTAACATATGTAAAAGGAGAAAACAGAAAAATATATGAAGACAATAGTTGTTTATAAGCTTACATTATTCATAAAATTCCACCTGCTACAAAATATCTAGTATATGTTAAAACTAGGATGTGTTAATTTACAGGAACACTCTTTTCCTAGTTTCAAAATTTTTCCCATACTTTTAAAACAAAGTTTTAAAAGTATGGGAAAATAAAGCAAAACAAATTCCATAATGCGCTTTAGAACACAAAAAAAAAAAAAAAAAAAAAAAAAAAAAAAAAATCACTACCAGCTAAATATAGACATGAAAAATAAAAATTCTGGAAAGTAATCAATTCTCCCCCAAAATTTAGCACATCTCCACTTCACCCAGTGAAGGTAAAGGAAATACCCTTTAGTAGAAGGAGTGCCAGAAATTTTTGAATTAAAAAAAATCAGAAAGATCCCATTTACATGAAAAGCAAACAAAATTTGAAATTGTATGCTCCAAAGTTTAAGTACAAATAGATGACTTATTAAGACTGATTTTTTCACCTTAATAAAGAAAGTGCTATTCATTACATGTAAGGTTTGTGAAACATTAAAGCTTAGCTTGTTTCTATGTCTAACCTTGCCTTAACTTTGATCCAAAGTGTGTAACAAACTTTTCATAAAATCAAAAAGTAAATAGGAAAAAAAACCTCTTAAATATATTTAATTACATATACAATAGTAATGATGATATAACAATGTATCAGTGGTAGGGTTTTAGTAGTTTGGAATATTCAAATAAACATAGGCTACATAAAGGTCTAGACTACATTACGGTCGGTAGGTTGTTTGGGTTTTATCACATATCGACCTTTGCAGTTTATTTAATGCCAAATCCATTTTTACGCAAATAGTTCTATTTCAAACAGTTCAGTTTAATATGAGTAGGCAGTCAAATACACTTCTATTTCAAGCTATTCAATTTAGTCAAACAGTTCTAATTCAGCTAGTTCAGTTTAGTACAAGTAAAGAAGTTCTATATTAGATAATTCAATTTAGTGTAAGTACAGTTACAATGTCAAAAAACAGTTCCATTTCAAACAATTCAGTTTAGCATAAGCACAAAATTTAAATGTAAGTACAGTTTGCCAAAAACATTCCTCTTTCAAGCTATTCAGTTTAGTCAAACAGTTCTAATTCAAAAAATTCAGTTTAGCATACGCATGCAGTTAGTTCAATTTAAATGATAGATAGGGTCCAAGCAGGTACTACCATTCCGAGCCAGTGGACCTGGGCAAGATGGCAATGAAGGGGTACTCTGCATTCTCCAAAGCTCCAGCATCACTGGAACCTCACCATCAGATTGTTTAATGTCATATCAGAACATTCGTTTGGGTGGGGGGTCTTACCCCTCTGCAGAGATGCAGTCAGTGTATTCTACAGCCCTAGCTAACTGGGCAAGACAGAGTTTATGCCATAACAGTTTTATTTAAAATAATTCAGTTTAGCATAAGTACACAGTTTAGATGTCAAAACAGTTCTATTTTGAGTAATTCAGTTCATCATAAATACACAGTTTAAATGCAAAAACAGTAAAGTCAAGAAACCACAGTTTAGTTCTATGTAACCCATAGATTAGGCCCTTATCAGAAGCTACCAGTCCAGACCAGAGTAGACCAGGGAGCGATGGTAATGAAGGGATACTCTGTATTCCCCAAAGCTCCAGCATTACTGGAGTCTCACCATCAGATTGTTTAATGTCATATAGAGGACACTCATTGGTGGTGAGATCTTACCCCTCTCCAGACATGCAGTTAGAATATTTTACAGCCCCAGTTGACTGGGCTGATTGCTTTTTAGGTTAGCAGAGCCAGAATGTTAGTAGGCCATTCATTACATGCAATGAAAAAAACTTTAGGTAAAAAATTAGGTATGTGGTAAATCCAGGAAATGAATTAAGGAAAGCCTAAGGTGATCCAGCCTGCATCAAAGGCTTGACTAACATTTTAGTTGATTGGTTAGGTTTTATGGCATATCAACCTTTGTAGGTTATTTAATGCCAAATTCATTTTTATTTAAATAATCAGTTCTATTTCAAACAATTCAGTTTAGCATGAGTACACAGTTTAATTGTCAAAAACATTTCTATTTCAAACTATTCAGTTTATTCAAACAGAGCTAATTCAGTTTAGTGTAAGTACAGATTTTGTTTACACAGTAAAATGTCAAAACAGTTCTAAATATAACAATTCAGTTTAGTATAAGTACAGTTTCAATGTCAAAAACAGTTCAATTTCAAACAATCAGTTTAGCATGAGCACAGTTTAAAATGTAAGTACAGTTTAATTATCAAAAACATTTCTATTTCAAGGTATTCAGTTTAATCAAACAATTCAGTTTAGCATAAGTATGCTGTTAGTTCCATTTAACCCATAGATAGGGCCCTATCAGGTGCTACCACACTGGGCCAGAGTGAACCTGGGAGCAATGGCAACAGAGGAGTGCTCCGCATTCCCTAAGGCTCCAGCATTATTGGAACCTCACCATCAGATTGTTTAGTGTATATCCAGGACACTCATTGGGGGGGGTACCCATCTGCAGAGGTGCAGTCAGTGTATTCTACAGCCCCAGCCAACTGGGCAAACTGACATTTTACTGGCCTTTCATTCTATGATATGCGATAGAGATATTTCTGCTATCTATTAATACCAATGAGTCATACTTGATAAGAAGAAAGAATAGTTTTTAATTTGTCATCATGCAAACTTGTATTAAATGATAGACAGCTGAAACAAGATTTTATGATTCAAATGTTTTTAATTTATATGTTCTATGTCAACACAGGTAAATCATGGACCGCTATTGACAGGTTATATAGAAATCTGATCTGATAAAATAAAACATTCTTCCAAGCTGAAGCAATATAAGTACAATTGTATGGCTGCACCACATGGACTAACAAAATGCTTAAAGAGAAAGGGTTTTCAGTCTATTGTCTTCAACTTTATTGCTATTTCCACAACATTTCAGTCAACATATCCTCCGGCCTTCAGGTGCGTCAAATTCTGGAACCTACATGGAACTTCGAACTACATCCTTTATTGAATCCATGGGGATCACCTGTTTTGATTCCATTTGCCATAAACGGGTACAAGTGTTAAGCATTCCTGTATTGTTACTCGCCTGCAGTCAGGATTGAACCTGTAACCTCCAGATGATTGTCTCCTTAAAAGCTTAGGGAACCAACGCCTATAACCGTTACGCTATGTGTCCTGCTGGACAGTTCAGAGTGAATTTTTGGGACTTAATGTTCTTACTTGACTAAGATTACTACTATTATGTATGATTTTTTAACTGTACTCATATTCAGTTTTTTTGTTTTCTTTTTTATATAGGCGAAAACCCTTAATGATAAAAATCAACTTCGTCTCAGAAATTTAGACTACTTAAAGAGAAAATTAAATGGGAACTACATAAGGATGCTGTTTGCCGTTTAGTAAAAATCCTGGAAAGAACACCCTACTAATGAATAGCTGTATAGCCACTTACCTCTCATCACAAAAATCCTCCAAGTAAGACAAGCAGGTTACAGCTGGTGTAGTGAGGACATACTCATGAATAATGTTCTATTGACTTCTACACATGGACACACCAGTGTTGGTCAACCAGCAAAAACTTACATTCAACAGCTCTGTGCAGACAGTGAATGCTGTCTAGAGAATCAACAAAAAAGGATGGATGGTAAGAGAGAGTCAAAAGAATCCATACTGTTGGTATGCCTTGATGAGTTAACTATCTTTTTGGTGTGATTTTCGAGTGTTAGTTTAAAGTAAAGTTAGAGACCATAGTCGAGGGTGACCAGAAGGCTCCCTTTTCAATGGCATCTACACTGAAGCATAGGAGAGAGCACTACTCCTTTCCCTGGATTGCTCCACTTTACCCTTGATACATACCTTATATTGCTGAGTATTAAGCAAGGAGGTATCAAGTACCATTTTTAAAGTCTTTG
Organism: Sepioteuthis lessoniana; assembly: GCA_963585895.1. NCBI lineage: Eukaryota > Metazoa > Mollusca > Cephalopoda > Myopsida > Loliginidae > Sepioteuthis > Sepioteuthis lessoniana. The sequence goes on along the minus strand of OY757917.1, from coordinate 18,688,189 downwards.
GTATGACCTGACCTGGGATTGAACCCCGGTCTCCTGGATCATTGGGGAACACTACCAACTAGGCCGATGAGCCGTTTTTTTTAAGTGTTAGTTTTAGTTTAATATGGTTAAAAAATAATTTGCAAGCTGAAGAGAAGTAAATCATCCAAAGAATTTTCTTTTAAAAACTATGTGCTTTAGGATATTTTTTTATCCCAAGCAAAACCAAGTAATTTTGGTAACAAATATGATTTCTACACTTATAAGATGGGTAGACCACTGATCTCAACCATATGACCCAAGGATCTAAATATAATTATTTTGGAATAGTTTGAAGATATGTTTATTTTGTCAGAAGTTTTGTAGCTTTTTTTCCCTTCTTAATGGCTGTCATCTACAGTGAATGGACACATACAGAAGTTAAAGGATAAGCATAAGGTATTAGATACCAGAGAAGAGGTAAATAATAAGTAAGGGTTATAATAGGTTAGAGATGGGCAGTTTAACCAAAAAACCGACTTTTTACAGCTTCATCTTATCAACATTTATACCATTGACTAGTTTTAGGAAATAAATGTCAAATCTAGTTGTATTAAAAAAAAAAAAAAAAAGAAACATGATAGATATGACACTTGGAAATCTTTCATATAGAAAATTTTCAAAGAGAAAGAGAAATACAACGATGTCTATTGCTGTATTTCTGCTTTCAAAAAATACTTTTAGTGGCAAAAATCAAGTTAACAAAGTAGCGTGTAAAAATAAAAAAATAGCTGCCAGTTTCGCCTTAATGTTTGATTTTATCTAGAAAGATTATTTTATTTTCTTTCCAGCCATATAAATATTTTAAAGATAGGACCAGAAATACATGAGAAATTGCAAGTTGAATGGACTAAGCTGCAAATTTGTCAATCTCAAACAAAATCAGCTATCGACTGAAAATGCTATCATTACACAAGAAAATGAATGACGTTGTTAGAAAGCAAAAATACTAAATTAAAAACCGAATTGAAAACCATGGTATCAAGAAAAAAAAAAAAAAGAAAAAAAAAAAGAAAAAAGAAAAAACTGATACGGAAACGTAAACTGCCTAAATCTATAATAGATAATATGTATAACAATATATGATATGAATCCGTAATCATATTTACCAACCCCTCCGCTCAGGCAGGATATGACACAAGGTCCCTTTAAGTGGAGTTTAACAGGTTTGAATTCAGAGTTTTCCTTCTCCTAGACTAGTTGCCTCACCAAGGCTGAAGAACCAGTCTGCCCTACTATTTACCCATAGCTGGAGGGAGAATTATTGGATTCATACCTTTCCCAAAAGGTATAAGTGCTATGTGAAATGCAATCAGTCTCATCAAGGATTTGAACTTGTGTCGCCGTGTCCATATCCTGTGACGATAACCATTACACCACGGGCACATCCAAACTATGAATCTGTAATAATGCAATAGTTATGTATTTGGCAGTTCTACATTGATTACTGCCTCCACATATAATAACAAAGATCTTAAAAGAAGCAAGATTGGAGAAGTGTCTAAATCTGCAAGGAATGTTGTTTATAAAGTTGTGCTTAAATCATTTTTTTTAAATGAGATAGAGATATATATAAAACATATACTCACAACTTTTTCTCAAAATGTGAAAGGCATTCTGAGTATTAAGACAGTGTTTATGAGATTATATGATATTTCAAATACTGTCTTGTGAGGTTTCAACTGCAGCAAACCCTTTGCAAAATTAGCCCAGTGAGCTGGAGAATACACCAACTGCATCTCTGCAGAGGGGGTAAGATTCTCCCCACCAATATCCTGGATATGACGCTAAACAATCTGATGGTGAGGTTCCAGTAACAGTGGAGCTCTAGGGAATATGGAAAATTCCATCATTGCTATTCTGGCCTGGAATGTAGCACCAGAGGGTCCTATTAGTGTGTCAAATAGAACTGTTTGATATTTAAACTGAGTGCAAACAAATGAATTAGGATTAATAGAATTGTTTGAAATAGAACTGATTATCTGTGTAAAGAAATGACTGATGTTTAATTGAATTGTGAGTGATACATAACAATACAGCAGAGGGGTAAGATCCCACCACTAATGAGTGTCCTCTATGACATTAAACAATCTGATGGTGAGACTCCAGTAATACTGGAGCTTTGGAGGAATGCCAAATACCCTTTCATTATCATCGCTCCCAGGTCTACTCTGGTAGCACCTGATAAGGTCCTATCTATGGATCAACTAGAACTGTTTGACATTTAACCTATGTGCAAACAAATGACTTATGCTAAATTGAATTGTTAGATCATTTATGAGGTGCATACGATAAATTTCCAGACTTTTTTCATATGGGCACTTTTATTGATAGTACACACATGAAACTCTAGTCCCCTTCAAAGTGATTTTTTCCCAGCTGCAATGCACTTGTACCATTCCAACAACTTCTGGAAGGCCCCATGGAAGTCCTGTTGGGTGAGCGTGTCAATGATCTTCGTCACAGCTTCTTTTATCTCAATTGTCTCATAACGACAGCCTCTGAGCTTAGGGAATAACCAAAAGTCTCAGGGAGCAAGGTCTGGATTATAGGGATGGTGGGGAACTGTCTTGATGCCCATCTTGGTCTAATACTCTGTGACAAGATGGACTTGTGGACTGGTGCATTGTCCTGGTAGAAATGCCATAGACCTGATTTGAAGAGTGCTGGCCTCTTCTGACGGAATCTCTTGCTGAACTCCTTAAAACCTCAACATAGTAACCCTAACCCTTTGGCCAATCAACTCTGGTGTATTGACCTCCTTACTCCTCCCACATCTCTCATCATCCCTCACAGACTCCCTGGCTTCTTTGAATCTCTTATGCCACTCAAAAACTGATGCTCGATTCATGCAAGATGCTCCAAAAGCAGTCTGAAGCATTCCATATGTTTGTGGCATTTTTTCCAAGTTTAAAACACAATTTTATTGCATATCGTTTTTCTAAAGTGTCCACACATCTAGATTGCATTTTTGAAATTCACCAGCTGTGATTATCAGGCTTTAGTAGGGTCTATTCCAATTGCTGCTGTAGCTGTTCCTTTGAATCTGAAATCATAAAAATTCGTCATCTCATAAGATGTATAGCAATAACATACTGAATTTTCAAGAGTCTACGACAATTTTAAATGCCCATACGAAAAAAGTCTGGAAACTTATAGTATGCACCTCATAACTGTGTGTAAACAAATGACTGTTTAATTGAATTCGTAGCGATACATAGCAATACTTGGAACTATTTGACTTTGACTTATATATTAGATTTTGATTTGTAAACATATGTATAAACTGGATTTGGCATTAAATAACCAACAATGGTTGATATGCCATAAAAACAAAAAACTTTTGCAAAATTGCCAAGAGTGATTTAAGTACAATATAAAAAATGTCAATGAGGTTGGCCTTTAACCCAAGATTCAAAAGGCAGAACATATTATAAAACCTGTGCGCACCAATATAAAGCATTGTAGAAGGACAGTAGTACCGTGGCCTCCACGATAAACCTAATGCTGAGAGGGGGATAAGGGAGTTCATACATTACCCAAAGTAAGAATCTGGAGTGCAAACTTGCTTAATATGATGTCACTGTCCAGTATGTTAGCCACTGTGCCATGGAGACTCTTTTACTATATGGAAGTAGCTGTAAAGTTAGCATGTAAACTCTTAGGTTATTTAATGACAAAGTAATTATATGGCTTCAAGAAACTAATATTAATCCTTTGTAAACAATTATAACTTCAAGTAACTATTCTTAAAACTATAGAACTCTATGCAAATTATTCGTATTAAGTATTCCTATCTAATACTAATAATTTGTAAACAGATCAATTTTATCCATAGTTGAAATCCTAGATTAAAAAAAAAAATCTTTTAAAATGCACAAGCAGGGGGTCAGTGTGCCTGGGAGTAATATCAACGAAAGGGTAATTCACAGTTTAATATCATACTTAGGATTTTTTTTAGGAGGGAGGGTATTATCCCTCTGCGGGAGATGCTGTTGGATACATTCTAAGACATACTGATTGGGCAAGAAGTGGTCACCAAGCTAGTCTCACTAAGTGCTCCTTCACTTGTCACCCTGTGCCTAATAAAACTAAGATTATATATATATATATATCTCTCTCAGGGGCAGAGACGGGACTAGTGCTACTAGTGCCCAGCACGACCAATAACTTGGTCAATGTTATTCAAAATGGATTAAAAATCATCCATTAATTTCAAGCAAACATACTTAGTCTGATCTCAATTAAATTACGTATCTATTCAAGTTTCGATAAGTAGCCAAAAGTTCATAAATATATCTGGGAATAATACAACGATGCTGTTTTGAACGGATGGTCTTTGTCCGGCCACCGTCAGATTCATTGAACATCCCATAAAATCGGCTATAATGTTGAACGCACTATCCGTGCCCAGCACTAGACCCTTATAACAGTAATGTTAGAGAAATACGCTTTTGGATGTAGCCAATAGCAAGAGAAACAACCCTAACTCCGTGCTCAAAAATCTTAGCACATTTTGACTGCTGATAGCTGTCTTGGGAAGAGGGAGAGGGAGAGAGGGGATAGCAGATTAGAGCCGTCGCCGATGTCATCATCATCACTATGGTAAATGTTGGTTAAACAGCGTGTTTTAATTCGTTTTTTCACTAACAGATGTCTATTTCTTTAATGAATGTTGCATATATTACATTCTGTAACTAAAATTTGTTTATTTGAATACATTTTCAACGAATAATCTTTATTTTAAGCGAAATTGAAACTACTAGCTGTGTCTGTGTATATTATCATCAGTTTCTTTATTCTAATAAACATATTTTTCTCGTCATAGTAATGAACATCTCTTTTCTTCTATACTTTTGAAAGGAAAAAAAATTATCTTATCTACTGTATTAACAAGACTACAAATTATATAGTATCTTGATTGTTTACAAAAAAAAACACCATGCAAGGTACGTTTGTCAATCTGTGCTATACAATGGAGAATCATGCAATAGCAACAATGTTGACTTACTTTGGGTCCACGGACCATGGGTTGGGAACTGAAGTTGACAGAGAGCGGGGGAGGGGCACGAGTAGCAATCGCCACTGATATATATATATATATATATATATATATATATATGAAAAAAAAAAAAAAAATGAGTAGTGTTCGCCAATGGTCCAGGAGACCGGGGTTCAATCCCAGGTTGTCATATCAAAGACCAAGAAAAATGGTACCTGATGCCACCTTGCTTAACACTCACCATTATAAAGGTGAGGATCAAGTGTAAATGGAGCAATGCTGGGAATGGAGTAGCGCCCTCTCCTACACCTCAGTGTAGTAGCTATTGAAAAGGGAGCTTTCAGGACACTCTCGACTAAGGTCGCCACCTTTATATATATATATATATATATATATATATATATATATATATATATATATAAAAATTCTGTCTCATGGACCATAATTACTGTACAAAAGTGTGGAAAAGGTTTTGTCCGAGCATAGAGGAGTAAAACAATTTTTTTTTTCTTTTTGTCTATGGAAGAGTTAAGAAAAAACATTTTGCTAAATACATTGAACTTCCAGATATATGGAATATCAGTCTTGGTTAGGCTGAGAACTTTTCAACTCTTCACTGACTGGGTATCTGTACTTGTGACCTGTTAGATTAAGCTAAACTTATCAAATATCTACAACACATTGATTTCTTTACAATGATCAGAAGAAAAAAAAAAGATTAAATAATGAGAGCATTTTATATATATATCTTTAAACTTTCAAATCCATAAAAGCAACCAAGCAGATCATACCTCATGAGAAATTTGACCTAGTTTCTATTGGAACTTGATGTCAATATTTCAAGGTGGGATTAAATGACCCTATTTTAAAATGCTGATTTTCAAGGTAACTCCAGTCTTCTCACTTAGTGTGCTGCTCCAATTTTCATACCTTCTTACCATATTGTGAACATAGCTTATCTAAGGTTCAATTCCAAACTAAAGTTATGGGATAAATATAAGTTGGTCAAAAAGCCAAGATCGTCAGATCCAAGCATCAAATATGAAGGTTACCCTAAAATAATGCAATCAGTTACCTGGTGAAGTTTGTTTATAAGGTCAGATCAATCTAAGAGTTCTAGCAGTAGCTGTAACCTAATACTATCTGCCATATGGTTGGGCAGATAATGATTAAACTAGTTTCCTCTACAGGGCTTACCTGGTCAGGTGGGTGGTACAAAAACCAACAGAACAAAAAATAAATAAATAAATAAATAAAATTAAAAAAAATAAATAAAAATAAGACTTATGAAAGAGCAGATGAACCTTCTTTCTTGTAGAGGTCAACAACCATATATCGAATACATCTGTTCTTACCTGATCACTGAAATTAATAGTTTGGCCGATTCATTTAATGAAATCTCAACTCCTAATAGATCATTTAATACCAAAATTTGATTAATTTCTAAATGTTTGATTGCAATCACAATTATATTTCTATGTACAGTTGCATTTTTGAAAATTTCACTTTTTGTTTATAAACATTTCTTTATATAGAGTGATACAATATCAAGTATACCTACCTAAAAACCGACTCATTTGCCTGGTGGGTAGAGTGTTCACCAATGGTCCAGGAGACCGGGGTTCGGTCCCAGGTAGAGTCATACTAAAGACTTTAAAAATAGCACTTGATAACTCTTTGCTGAACACTCAGCATTATAAAACGGTACATACCAAGGGTAAAGTGGAGCAATCCAGGGAAAGGAGTAGTGCCCTCCCTACACTTCGGTGTAGTAGCTATTGAAAAGGGAACCTTCAGGTCGCCCTCGACTGTGGTGATGACGACGACGACAACAATAATAATTTATTTGCACACAGTTACATGGTTTCAAATAATGATAATCCTTAGTAAACAATTAGACCGTCAAGTAACTATTCTTAACATAAATGATTTGCACTCACGTCTTATCTAACATTAATAATTCTATTTACTAATAATCCTTAAGAAACAGACCTTTAATTATTCTTAATACAAATAATTTCCAGTTACACGGCATTGAATACAAATAATTTTCAAACAGATGTATTTAAACCATAAATCAGATTCTAACAGGTACTATCATTTTGGGTCAGAGTAAACTTGAGAGTAATATGATGAAGAGGTATTTCACTCCCCAGTGCTCCAAAACCAGAGCCTCACCACAAAATACAGTTTAATGTCGGACTCAAGACAACTGAAATTGACAAACATCAAGCTTCATTGATACTTAGATGGTTGACTGCTTTGGAATAACAAGTGCTGCAAGGAAGAAATCAGAGTACAAGTAACTTCAAACCTAGGTAGGTGGAGCCCATTTCCCTTTAAAAAAAGGTAATTCTAACAAGATTCCCCTCCCCCCAACAGAAAGGGGCTGATGATAATTTGAAGAGGCTGAGGTTAACCTTGAAAGCATTAATTGGCAAACTATCCCAGTTCAATACAACTCACTGATGGCCCTGGATTATCTCAAGAATCATTGAGTCATCAAATCCAACCTTGGAAAGAGAAGTGCATACAATCAATGGAAGAGCAACCTTTCTTGATACCCTAAAGAATTCATTTTTCTTAACATCATTTGTGTATAATAACTTTCCATTGATTTTAAAGCCTAAAAGCTGGGGAGTATACACGAGAACTAAACATTACCTCCCAGCCATTTGTCATATGTGGGACAGCATGACTGAAAGGAAGGTATATCTATGGTCCAAACTAACTAATGTATAACATACACTAATTCGATATTGTGACAGAAAAATAACCATTGAAATGAGAATATTGGTGGCTGAAAAATGTGGTTAAAATCTTAAAATGTTAATTCAATAGTATCAGTCATATCTCGGAAAAATGCAACTGGCTTTTTATTTATACAATCCAGAACAAGGGAGATAATTTTCTCTTATTCCTACAGAATGTGTGTTTGTTTACGATTTCATTTCTTTTTATTGCGAACTTACTAATTTTAGCTAAAAGTTCGTTCCATTTTCATATGAACATCTCACTTTACCCAAAATACTATTCAAATTTTAGGTTTTAAAACACCAACTATATAAATTAATTTTTAGTCAGTACAAACCAGATAAAAAGTCAAACAAAAATTAACTTAGTAAAAATTTAGCTGCAACAAATTCCTATAAGTCAATGTACAGGGTGGAATGATAAAATTGTTGCCCTAGAAAAGACATTTCCGTTTAATGAAAACCGGTTTTCTTTTGTTGCAGACCATCTACTAGTTGGCCAGTTGTGTACAAATCCCAAGAGCGATAGGAGCCTTCTATCATGTCTGAAAGTGACACAATGTTCAACGAGCGAGATTGGAGATGCGCCGCTGTAAAATTCATGCACTCTACCGATCCAAGTTATGAAAACAGGACCATTGCCAGCACCCTCAGAATGCAAATCTGAATAACAGTGATGTGCCCAGGGTGATAAAAACAAAGTTTCCAGCTACGGTTATGGTCTTTGGTGTGGTTTCAAGTGAGGGCCACATCATGCCACTTCACATCTTCGAAGTCGGCTTGAAAGTCAACACCAAAGTGTACCTGGATGGGCTGAAGAGTGTGGTGATCCCCTGGTGCAATCAGGTGGCTGGTAGCAGACCCTGGATGTGGCAGCAGAATTCGGCACCAGCCCACAAGTCCAAAGAGACCCAGACTTGGCTTCAGAAGGAGTGCTATGACTTTGTACCCTTCTCTCACTGCCCCCTCCCAACTTGAACCCGCTGGACTACTTCGTTTGGTCATACATCAAGAACATCACTAACATGACTTCCCACAACACCAAAGCCAGCCTGATCGCTGCCATCCGCCAGCATTTGTGGAAAAGGCATGCTCCCAGTCCCGGATCCGTATCGAGGCGGTAATTGAGGCTGAAGGCGGCTACATTGAATAGATGTCAGCTCTACTAGATAATCAAGTTACCTGAATTGATTTTTTCAATAAGTTTTAAAATAAAGCTGTAGTGTTGTTTTCTTTAGGATGACAATTTATCATTCCACCTTGTACATCATACATGAGATTTTTTTTTTCAGAATTTAATCGAAAAAAGGTGGTGGGATTGCACATGACTAATTATACTATCTTATAACTGCAAAGGATACCATTTTCAATATCAACAGACATCTAAAAATGTTTGAAGATCTGATAGAGACGGAGGAATTCACCAGGTTAGGTAGGGGGAATGCAAATATAACCACAAAAACATGTAACACTTTCTACAATTGCAAAAGTGTAAAATTCAGATATATAAAAAGAGTTTACTTTAATGTTTAAGTCATGCATATATGGAGACAATCTAAGGGCTTTATCCCCATTTATTCGTACCGTGTAATTTAATATCACCTTGCAGCAGGTAGTACTAACATGGCATTATTGAGTGTATGACTTTCAAAAATGAAGGTGAAAGAAGTCAACATGACCTGCAAAGGCTAAATGTTCATGACTAATATAACTTACCATGAAGGTAGAGGAATTTGGCTGTGTTCAGACCTAGAGGAATGAACTCCAAAGTCTTCTGACATGAAGATGCCGCACCCCTACACCAATCCAGACAATGAGCCCAATGAAGTAAGTAAATTAAAAAAAAAAAAAAAAAAAAAAAAAAAAAAAAATTATTGAGCCATTGCTGGGAGTGGGGGGTGGGAATAAAAGCAAACACCCATCCAATATATTCATTATTTGAGCATATCAACTGTACAAACAATGACAGCTTGCAAATATAACTACCAAATTTCTATCAATTTCAGTAACTGGGCAACTAATAGTAGATGTGATTTTTGTGTCAGTTCACTAACCATATTTGTTTTTGATCCACAGATTTATTCAAACTATTGTAATCATCACAAAAAAAAAAAAAAAAAAAAAAAAATTAAAAAAATTTAAAAAATAAATAAAATGACTTGGGAGTGTTTAAAACTTGTTTAATCAAAAAATCTCTCCCATCTCACCAAGACAATTTCAAAGAAATAGTTAACACTTCATTTATTTTTCATAAATATACTTTTAGCCATCATATTTTGAATGCACATTTAATCACTCCTTGGTCTCTTATTAAATTGTCAATAGGCACCATGGAACTTCTACAGAATACACTTTAAATTTTTGGAAATATTTTTAACTTATATAGGCTCCCTCACTAAGTAATCAAAACCAGTTATTTTTTTAGTTAGGGGTCACTATGTTATTGAGTATAAGGGTACACTAAGACTGATACTTAGTGCCACTTCACTGGATAACTGCTTTGTCTTTAGATTTATTCAAAATGCTTCGTTTTTGGTATTTTCATATTTTAACTATTGCACTTTACAGCCTTTACGTTTGTTGTATTTAGTAATCATCTTGAAGTTTCAAATGGAACATTTCATTTAATCAAAGATTAAATGTTTTTATTCCACCATTGATGCTGGGAGTTAATTGCATAAGTTAATTTGTCCTTGCAATGCTAATATTGCATATTTTACAAGATTCCACTGATTTACTGAAGGATAGCCACTTGTAACCCGATATTCATTAAGCCATTGTCCCATAGACCTAATGGGCATAAGCAAGTTCAATCCCAGAACCAAAAAGTGGAATTAAAAAAACAAAAACAAAAAAAAACAAAAGATAAATTAACAGAATAAAGGTTTGGTTTCTTTTTTTTAACTATATATCAACCCTTGTTGGTTATTTTAATGTCAAAACCATCTTTGTAGAAAGACAGTAGTGGTACTCTAACCTATAGTGGGAAGGTTCTTAGTCCAAAAGTGAATGTAATAGCATGCCTAGAGTTTGGGAATCACTTAACAACAAAGTTGCAGTCCATCACATTAGACACTACACGATGAAACCCTAATAGAACAAGGCATGACTGAAAAGAAACTTAACACTTAAAATCATGCACTAATGTGATTTTTTTGCATGTTTGGGGCTGAAATATTTTGGAGTAATGACCTTAACCTATTGTGCAAAGAAAAAAAAAAAAAAAAAATCAGCACTATACCATATTGAATAATATCAGATGAACAATATAAATTTAAGTTTGTCCAGTCTTTTACACATTGAACAGAAAAGCACTTTGAGTAAAATTTCCATTTCAGCTTAGGAGAAAAACTTTAAGACTTCTTGTGTGACGTGGTATACCACCGACAGAGGAAACATGAGATCAATTCCCCTAACCTTCCGTGTTTGAACTCATCATCATCATATCGCGCTGGTAGCACGGATATCCCTGACCCTCTCTCGCCACTCCTCCCTATCGTTCATCGCCCTAGGTAGGTCTTCAGGACAACAGCCTGTATCCTCACATAGCTGCTGAATGTACGTTCGAGCTGGTCGTCCTGCTTTTGCGCGGCCATGTGTGGGGATCCATAAGAGTACATCTCTTATGAGTTCATCTCTGCTTCTCCAGCAGTGTCCTGCATGTCTGGTTCGTCTAACTTGAGTAGTTTTCGTGATAGGGGGCAGGTGGCCGTACAGTTGGTGTCTTGTGGGGTGCTGCTGCCAGGACTTGTTCAGGATTGCACGCAGCATTCTTGTGTAATTGCCATCCAGTTTCTTCTCCAGCCGTTTTGTTAGCATCCATGTAGTGCATCCATATAGCAGTATCGATGTGACCGCTGCCTGGAAGAAGCTGTGTTTCATTTTATCGTTTAGGTCTGATTTCCATATAATCGATAGCCTATTGATAGCTGTCCATGCTTTCGTTAGCCTCGTTTCGATGTCCTTTTCGGTTGATTCGACGCTGCTTCCTAGGTACGTGAATTTGTCTACTAGTTTAAGTGGGGTTCCTTCTAGAGTGGAGATGTCCCCCGTTTGGTTATAGCACATATATTCCGTTTTGTGTGCATTAACAGAGGCCTATGCTTGCTGCTGCTCGTTCCAAACTATGCAGAAGAGTTTCGGCTCGGTCAGGTGTATTTGCCAGTATCGCTATGTCATCGGCGTAGTCAGCGTCAGTAATTGTTGTTGCGGGGTATCTTCTGCTTCTTTTCTTCGTCAGTTCGAAGCCATTCTCTTTGATTTTGTCAATCGATGTTCTAAGTACGTAGTCGAGACAAATGATAAAGAGGTACGGGGCCAGCGTGTCCCCCTTGTAGTACTCCTGCTACAATGTCAAAGTATTCTGCGTCTCCATCCGGTGATCGTACTTTTACTTTAGTGTTTCTATAGAGAATCATTATTGCCGCTACGGTTTCTTTAGGTATGCCGTACGCTAGTAGGATTTGTTCCATCTTTCCTCTGTGAATGGAGTCGAAAGCCTTGGTAAAGTCAACAAATATTAATGTCGCTTGTAGGTTTTTTGCCCGTACACCTTCAAGGATTCTGCGGATGGTTAATATTTGTGAGGTCGTGGATCTATTTCTTCGGAAGCCATTTTGGTTTTTTCTAAATATGATGTCGATTTCGGGTTCTATTCGGTTTCGTAGTAGGGCATTGTAGATTTTGGCAGCTATTGATGTAAGTGTTATGCCTCGGTAGTTTTTGGCTAATCCGAGGTCCCCCTTTTTAGGGACAGATTTATGGAATGGAATGGTTTGGTTTGGTTATGAGGGTCATCCTTACCAAGAAGAGCTAGATCTGAACAGTCATAGTGGCAACACTTTCACTTCTTAAAAAATTATAAATGTGTATCAATTTCTATGCAGGTGAGGCCCATACAATGGTGAGATTGGATTGGTTGGTTTGGTTTTATGGCATATCAACCATTGTAGGTTATTTAATGCCAAATCCATTTTTATACATATAAAACAGTTCTATTTCAAATAATTCAGTTAGGCATAAGTACACAATTTAGTTCTATCTGACCAATAGATAGGACACTATCAAGTGCTACCACTCCAGGCCAAAGTAGACATGGGAGTGATGGCAATAAAGAGGGGCTCCAGCATCACTGGAGCCTCACCATCAGGTTCTTTAATGTCATATCTGGGACACTTGTTGGGGAAGTCTCATCCATCTGAGAGATGCAGTCGGTGTATTCTGCAGCCCCTGCCAACAGGGCAAACTAAGGTAAGAGCTATAAAAAATCTAAAGCATGCTGGAGATGCACTTTTTGAATGACCTTAATAATTATCAATGGCATATCAACTCTTATAGGTTATTTAATGCTGGAATTTGGTTAATTTGAAAATGATTGAGTGTAATCATAACTATATTTTCATTGTTCTATTTATTTAATTTGTTTGTACAGTTATCTGATATCAAGTATTCTTATCTAACACAAATAATCTTCACACAGATCCATTTAACATATTGATAAGATTAACAGGTACTACTATTCCAGGTCAGAGTGAACCTGGGAGTAATGGCAATGGCACACTCCTCAGAGCTTTAGAACTAAAGCCTCACCACTGAATAAAGTTTAAGTTTGGATTTTTTAAAGATATATCAACTCATAAGGAGAGGTTTAATATCAAAATTTGATTAGTCATAACTTGGTTTTTAATTGCACCTTTTGTCTAGTTTTTACTTTTGTTTGCATACAATAGTATTGCTTCAAGTATACTTATCTAACACCAAGAATTTGCAAGCAATTAGGTTGTTGTTGTTGCAACAACAACAGGACTTGGAAGTTGGCAGATGAGTGGAGACCATCCAAACCACACCATTATTGAGGATGGCCAGAATACTGAGAAGAGTCCTGGAGACTTGAGGAGACTTGCTGCCACTCAAACTCAAGTGAAAGACCATCAGCTAAGAGTGATGTGCCCGTGGTGTAATGGTTATCGTCACAGGATATGGACACGGCGATACGAGTTCAATTCCTGGACAAGACTGATTGCATTTCACATAGCACTAATACCCTTGGGAAAGGTATGAATCCAATTATTCTCCCTCCAGCTATGGGTAAATAGTAGGGCAGACTAGGTTCTTCAGCCTTGGTGAGGCAACTAGTCTAGAAGAAGGAAAACTGAATTCAAACCTGCTAAACTCCACTTAAAAAATTGACCTTGTGTCATATCCTGCCCGAGCGGAGGGGTTGGGTAAATAGGATCAGCTAAGAGTGATGTGAAAAACTAATGTGTAAATAATAATAATCCCAAGTAAACAATTATAGCTTCCAGTGACTATTGTTAATACGAGTAATTTGCATACAGTTAAATAGTTTCAAGTTCTAAAATCAATTTTTCAATAAATATTAGTTTGCACACAGCAAGGGATACACTCAACATATTCTAAGCCCTCACCAACAGAGCTGCCTATGGGAAAGACTGATCAACACGCAACGACAAAAGTGATAAGAATGACTGCTCATCAAAAAGGAAAACAATGCAAAATGTTTATCACCAAAGTGAGGTGATGAGAAACATTTTTAGGAGGTAGGCCAGACAACAAATTGATATTGCTACATCTGCATTCTTGCAATAAGGAATTTTGTTACATAGCCATAATATGGCAACGTGAAACATACATAGGAAAGTTCATATATATATAACATAGGAATCTCGAAACACGAAAAACACAACTTCTTAGTTCAGGTATGAAACCTTTTATTACCTTAGAGTTTAAAGGTTCTTCGACACAAGGAGAGAGATAGACATTCTTTTTATTCTGACTTTTTCATCTGCTCCCCCATCTCATGCGACACCTGCCCAAGGCCACAACGAGCAAGCGAAAGTCAACCGTCTTCTCCCGAGGCAGGACTCAACTAACTGACTTTTTGAAAATCCAAAATCCTCCACGCGCTTCTGGTGCGTGATGTCACCCGCACTCTGTAGCCCCGTTTCCCATCTGGGCTATTGTGACATCTGAGTGATACACGTGCGTGCGAACATCTGCATTAATGTTGCACCTAATTAACTCATGCACTGAGCCGAAAGGTTCTCAGCCTAACTAAACCCAAAGGCATAAAACGAAATCCCTCGGCCATTATATTACAATTGTATTTTGAATTTCCTACTTCATTGTACAAACAACCTTTTTTAGAGAACACATGTTACAGAACACATAGTTCAAATGCTAGATGAGGTTGTGTTTCACTTCATGCTAATGCCCTTGAGAAAGGTATGAATCTGGGTTCTCCTTTCAGTAAATAGTAGGGCAGACTGCAATCTTTAGTCTTTATTAGGCAATCAGTATGGAAAATTGATTTTAAACCAGCTATACTCCACTCTAGAAAATTAACCTTATGTCACATCTTGCAGTTGGTTGGTTGAGTTTTATGGTATATCAATCCTTGTAGGTCATTTAATGTTAAATCCTGTTTACACACAGAATCTGGAAATGCATATTTTGTAGATAACATCTTAAAATGAGTCAAAGCTTATTTGCTTGTACATTGTTAAAGGGTTTCATATATTTCTATCTAATCTTTTTTGCAGACAGTCATATTGTTTCAAGAGTTGCTATGTAAAAATAACGATTTAACATCAGTCATTTGTTTGCAGTTAAATGTTTCAAGCAATTTAAATGATTAAACAGTTCTATTTGACTCCTAGATAGAACCCTAACATCTTGGCGTGGACCTGGGAGTAATAGTAAAGAAAGGGTACTCCACATTACCCAAAGCTCAAGGACTGGAGCCTCACCACCAGATGGTTTAGTGTCATTTCCTCAGACACTCATTGGGTGGGAGTGGGGTGGGTAAGACACACCTTTATAGAGATGCAGTTGGCATATTCTATAGCACTAGCCGACTGACCTGTCTTACCTTTCCTCGTATATATAATAATAGTAAAAAAAAAAAAGAAAAAAAAAAAAAAAGTTTTTCAACAAACTCTTCACGGAAAAAAAAAAAAAAAAAAAAAAAAAGAAAATTTACTAAATTTGCAGAACTGAGTTTTATTCTTTAACATTAATTCTTCATGAATTATTGGTGACATCCCAACATGCTGCCAAAAATACATGGCAAAACAAATTATTGAAAACCCAAATGCAAGAATCTAAATCAAATAACTTTCTTCAACAAATATCTATAAATTCTTAGCCAAAACTTTAACTTGCGCCTTTACAAATAATCTACTAAGAACACCAACAAATCTTGTCAGACAAATAATTGGTCAAAACAGACCAGCCGATGTTCCAACGAAAAACAATGAACAATCAACAGACCAGCCAATGTTCGAACAACTTGTCAAATCTTCTGGACTGATTTCAAAAACAACTAATATAAAGATAAACCCAATACCCTCAATGTTACATTACATATCAAGTGCAGGAATTTTTATATCCATTTTATTGACATTGTTACATGCAGACTGATAATATCGACATTTAAAAGAGACATGATTTTGTATTTCAAAATTCCTTTAAAATAAAGACTTGTTTTACATAGTGTCACCTGCCAACAAGCGACCTTGACATTCTCTCTCCCATTTCATTCAATAATCCAGGTTTCTAAAATCCAAGCTACTCAACAACACAGGTTAATCGAATCAAACGAACCAACCTCATTTCCAACAACATGATTTAAAAATTACTAATTTTACTTTAGATTGATCTTTTCCCTTTTCATAATCTGATTCCTTCTGTTCCTGGAGCAGTGGACACTGTGAAACAATTGTGTAGTTATTTCTTGTCTTTATAGTTATTCACTGTTAATGAGTATAGCAGTCAACTGGTAAATGTCATAATATTCATTAAGATTTCTCAAGAAATATCTTTCAGATCATACAGCTAAGGTTCCACTATTTGTAGCTAAATTTCAAACCAAATTTTTAGGAACTGGTAGAGAAATATTTTAAACAGTACTTAGTTCCAACTATGTCTTTCCATTGCTTTTACTGTAACAGAGCGAAACAGTGTATGCTTAGCCACTCTCTTGGTAATCATGACAAGAGGCAAAAAATGTGACTCCCTCATATATATATATATATATATATATATATATATATATATGAATAAATAAAAAATAATTAGGTCAATACACCCTCTCCAAGTCTGTAAAACAAAATTGATTATTCAGTATCTTAATTTTTTTCTAGGGTATCTGAGATCACGGAATCAACCAAAAACGGTCTTCTGTATGTCACTGTAAACCAATCAGTAACCTGTAGAATAAAAAATAAAGATGTCTAATACTTATGTTAATATTAAAAAGCCACTCTAGATACTTTATTTTTAATAATGATCATCTTATAATACACATGTTCTAAGAATAATCATTTATTTAATGGCATACAGATACCTCCATGGGTCATTTAATGGTAAAATTTGATTCATTTGTAAATAATCAAAATCATAACTATTTTCAACATTCCATTGCAATCATTAATAAAAATCACTTTATTTAATCTATAATCTTGTTTGTGGGATATGGTTTCAAGTATTCCTATCAATTACTAATAATTTATACAGAGTTTAAAGAAATGATTCCTATTTAATAATTGTTTGTTTGCACAATTATACGGCATCAGTATTCCAATTTAATAAGAAACACCACCCTGTCAGTAGGGTTTAAAATATACCGATTGTAGTCCCTACAAAGGGAGTAATGCCCCGCTACAAAAGAAAAATGTGTCCTAGGTCTGACATTAAACTGCATCTGGTAGAGAAGCTCCAGTTCTGGAGAGTGTATAGTACCCCTTCATAGCCATTGATTTTAATTCCACTGATCGAGAGTAGTCATACATATTAAAGTTCCATCTCTGAGTTAGATCTGTCTACATATTATTTGTATTAGGTAGGAATACTTTATTTCATTAACATGTGGAAAAAAAAAAAAAATCTTAAAACCCACACACGCAATAAAGAAAGCAAGTATAAATGTACAGTGTGTGCAATTCCCTCACTTCTTGGCATAAAATGTCAGAATAGACCGCGGAATAATGGAGATGTAGGAATACTCCACACTATTATCAGAGCTCTGGAAATGCAGCTTCACGACCAGATGCAGTTTAAAGTCATTAAGGACACATAATATGAATATATACCACTAGTTTATAATATAAATTTTATAAGCAGAATAATCTGACTTAACACTGAGCGTAATGACTGCATAAGTTAGACTTTATGCATGTAAAAGACTTGGGGTAAACGAGAAACTTATCTACATTCGAGTAGGGCTAGATTTTGTAACACGATACTATTATTATTAATAAAAATCGTTGCAAGCATCTTAAGCAATAATGAAGAGGATGGTAAAGGAAACTAACAAAGTTACATAAGTGGAATGGCATGACCAATTCTCTTGTAGAAAAGGTGATTAATTTCCTCATTGCTTCATTTTTATAGATAATTAGGAGATTCTGGCCAAATTGATAGGATATCTTAATCAAAAGAACATGAAACAGCAAAGCATCGCAATTTTTAACTAGTCTGGCTGCAGCTCAGGTTTTAAATCAACCGGAATTTTGAACAAAAAAATCTTGTCAAATTATTGGCATGATGTTAAATATTCATATGAGCTTAGAATTAGAATAAAAGACCATCAAAATGTCTAAGAAAAATAAAGAGAGTGCTTTTGATTTGGTTAGTTTTTAAGGCATGTCAACACTTTTGGGTAATTTAATGCTGCAGTCTTTTTTACAACCAATTATATGTTTACAAGTAACTAATAATTATGATCATTGGTAAAAAATCTTCAAATAAAATTTATTTAATTAAACTGTTGACCTAATTGTCTGGGAGACCGGGGTTCAAGCCCAGGTCATCATATCAAAGACTAAAAAGGTACTTGATGTTGCCTTGCTCAGCATCATGGCATACAGATCAAGGGTAAAGTGAAGCAATCCAGGGAAAGGAGTAGCACCTTCCCCTACACCTGGGTAGTAGCTATTGAAAAGGGATCGCTCAGATTACCCTTTACTACGGTTGCCAAGTCTACTTCACGAAGTTCCTTTTTTCAATAGCTACTACACTGAAGTGTAGGGGAGGGTGCTACTCCTTTCCCTGGATTGTTCCACTTTACCCTTGATAGATAACTTATAATGCTGAGTTAAGCAAGGCAGCATTTTTTTTTTTTTTTTTTTTTTTTTTTGAGTCTTTGGTATGACTTGACCTGGGATTGAACCTCAATCTACCACAGGCCATTGTCAAACACTAACCAGGCTCATAACTGCAAATCCCTTAATAGAAATAATTTACAGTTATAGGATTTCAAATATTCTTATCTAATACTAATCTGTACACAAATGATTTCAAAAAGTTAATCCTCTTGAAACAATTATAAATTTGCAATGTTATATGGTTTTAAGTATTCAATACTAATAATTGATTCACTAATAACAATCTGCTAGCTTAGCTTGCTAACCATCACACTAGGTAACCTGAAAATAAGATTACATTTGATACAAGGCTTCAGAGAATGGGGTATCCAATAAGGATCAAACTTGCTACTCAGTAATGATTGTCAGTTGGACAAGCCCAACCACCATTACCCGACAATAAACACCCAACACATTGACCGATGGCTAATGGCTGAAGAAAAGCAGAACCAGAGATCAAATCTGATATCAAGTTAAAAAAATAAATAATGTAAGACAGAAATGAATTATGAAAATTTCTACACAAGAAACAAGCAAACTTCCATCACTTAGAGGAAATAATGTTGGTAATTCTACAAAAGGAGATGCTGGAGAGTTCTTGGTTGCCATATTAACCTTTATTAGGTTATTCAGTACTGAAATTAGTCTTCTTTTTCTAAACAGTTAAATGGTTTTAAGTAATTAACGATAATCATTTGTAAACAATTCTAGCTTCAAGTAACTCTTAATAGAAATAATTTACAATTATATGATATCAAGAATTCTGATCTAATCCAAATAATTTGCACACAGTAGTATGTTTAAAAGTACAACTAATACTGACATGCTTTAAGGTGGTAGCACCTGATAGGATCAAATCTATGGGTCAAATAGATCTAATTTGTGTATTTATGCTAAACTGAATTACTTGAAATAGAACTGTTTTAACATTTAAACTGCATACTTATGCTAAACTGAATTGTTTCAAATAGAACTGATTATTTGTATAAAAATGGATTTGGCGTTAAATAACCTTCAAAGGTTGATATGCCATAAAACCCAAACAACCAACCATCTTATTGGGGCTAAGAATACTTGAAACCATTCAGCCCATTTAACTAGAGTGGTAGACTATGCCAACTGCATCTGAGTCTCCTAGATATGATACTAAACCTAATGTTGAGGCTCCGGTCCGGGAGTTTTGTGGAATGTTGAGTAGCCTTTCATTGTTATCATTCCTTAGTCAACACTGCTTCTGAGTGCTAGTACCTGTAAGGGTCCAATAAAATAGTTTAACCATTTAACTGTGTACAAACAAATGACTGTAAATTTAGCAAACAGTTAAGACATCAAACAACTATTCTTAAAATAAATAATTAGCACAGTTATATGGTATCAAGTAATCCTATCCAATCCAACTAATTTTCAAACAGACCTATTTGACACACAGATGGGACCCCTAGCAGTTACTACTGTTACTCAGTGTCAGAATAGACCTGTGAGTAACAGCAACAGAGGGATCACTATACCCCCAAGAGCTCATAAACTGGAGCTGCCACAACCAGATGTAGTTTAGGATATACTTTGTGGGGATATCTTACACATTTGCAGAGGATGTTATTAGCATAGTCTAGTCCTCACTACAGAGGAGTTTATTTTGTAGCCGCTATTAAATAGTTGTAATTAGTAAACAGGTTTACTAAGCATCACTGGCATAAACCCATCAAGAAACTGATATAATGGAGTCAATAGGGAGTCCAAAGAAACTGACAAGGTAAAACACACACACATTTTATATATAGTCAGTAGACTTCTATTTTGTTTTAAAAACTCCTTTGTTTTCCAATCCTCATTTTCCTCATCTCCATTTGGAGGCACTCATAATGGTTATGATAGAAAGTGGGCTTGGCTACCTGAGCTCATATCCTGAACAAGGTCGTTTACATTTCACATAGTGCTAACACCTTTAGGAAAGGTATCAATCCAATTATCCTCCCATTAGCAATGGGTAAATAGAAGGGCAGACCATGCTATTTAACCTTTGTATGGCAATTAGTCGAGGAGGCTTTGTCTCTTTAATAGCAAATCAACCTTTGTGGGTCACTTAGCACCAAAGCCATCCTCGTAGAACAGTAGTGGAACTACTTAATCCATAATCGGAGGGATAAGGAAAGTTTCATACTTTTTCACAAAGATTATTAATTCAAAAGTGAATGTAATAATGAGACGGAGTTGAAAATTGCTATGATGTTGGTGATCAGCACATTAACCCCTATGCTATAGGAACTTACCCTCTAGAAGGAAAACAATTCAAACCAATGTCGACCTGGAGGGGGATGGGCTCTGCAAAGCTATTCCTGCCCAAGATATACAAGCATGAGTAGTACCCCTGACTAAACCAGGTTACAAGATAAGTGTCATGTCAAAACTGAACATAACATGGTCCAAAATATTCTCTTCAAATGCTTTCACTAATACAAGTCAAGGATTTGGCAAAGCCATCCTTCTAGAACAGCAGTGATGCTATTTAACCTATAGTTGGGGGGATAAGGGGTTCATACCTTTCCCAAGGGTATTTGTCTGAAAGTGAATATAATAGTGCGACTGGAATTCGAACTTGCTTATTACGATGCCGCAGTCCAGTGCTTTAATCATTACACCACAAAGACACCACCTCATTATCAAGGGGAAATCTGATATGTCAGGTTTCTGAATTCTAACAAACAGTGACATAATTCATTGATTTGACAAATAATGACATCTTTTTAAAAAAAAAAAAAAAAAAAAAAAAAAAAGATAAGATTCTCAGAATTAAGAAAAAAAAAAAAATCACATCTTGATTGTACCCTGATGGAACAAAGTACTTTGGAAGAAAATTTTGAACAATGTTTGTAGAAAATGAAACTTAACATATGCAGTCTTGTATGAAGATTTATGGAGGAGAAAAAAATCCCCAAAAGATCCATGTTTTTTTGACAAAAATGTTATTTATTGCCGATGGTACACAGGCATACCATCTTTTTATAGTAGCTCAATTTAAGGTATTTTCCTATTGTTTGCTTGTTGACCAATTCAATGTTTATGCATGGAAATATCACCTGGAGATGTATGTATATTAGGTAAAGGTTGTTTTGTAAAATATAATTTAAAAGAGTGCATAACTGTTTTTATGCTATGACACTGGATTACTGACCAAATTGAGATATATATATATA
The DNA here is from genome assembly GCA_963585895.1 of Sepioteuthis lessoniana. Classification (NCBI taxonomy): domain Eukaryota; kingdom Metazoa; phylum Mollusca; class Cephalopoda; order Myopsida; family Loliginidae; genus Sepioteuthis; species Sepioteuthis lessoniana. Next base: position 18,666,057 of record OY757917.1, on the reverse strand, counting down.
TATATATATATATATATATATATATATATGCTCAAAAACTCACACACGCATATATATGCGTGTGTGTGTGTGCGAGTTTTTGAGCATAATCTATATTTTGCAAGGTTTTTGAAAATAATTCGTCCACTCTTCAAGAATTAAGATAATTATCTGCCTACAAAAGGTGTTAAAATTCAACACTTTAAAAGAGTTTATGGTTATAGTTAAATACAAATCTAACAAATTTGACATCAGAATATTGTTGCCATAATTTTTTGCTATTAAACGAATACGCCTAAATAAGATTTTTTTAGTGGGTAAATGAATGAAATTTAAGAAAAACTATTTGAATTTTATAGACTTTAAACGTTTCAACAGGATCTCGCTTAAAAGCATGGTATATATATATATATATATATATACATACACATATATATATATATATATATATACACCACACACACACAAGAAAGAAATTATTGATATACCCTTAAATCGTATTCCAGTCGGGCTCCGTTCCATGATAATTAAAAATGATGTCAGCACAAAAGCACGTGCTTCCGTATTTGTGCTAATAAATCACAGACTTGTTAGCGAGTGGGAAGCAAACATAGCAACAGTAGCTAGGTTACCTACTCTCATTACTTACCTATGGAAAACGAAATCAAAAACTTTTTTTTTTACGCATACAGGGATAAATAGCTTTTTCCTCTTTCAACCATAGAGTACATTGCTTGCTACACCAAGATAACAACGATGCGTCAGATTAACAATTATTACAGAGATGGAGGGGGAAGTCTGCTAAAAAAGCTCATAAGGAACGAAAAATAAGTGATGTGTCATAGTTATGAGGGAGATCTTTAAACACTTGGCTGTTTTGAATTACAAGGAGTAATAACCTATCTGGAAAAGGAGAACCGTTATCTGCCCTACACCAAAACATCCATATACAAGAATAAAAGTCCATGCCTTTTTTTTTTTTTTTGAGTTGGGGGTGGGCTCTGATAAAAGCAAAAACATTACTACTGCTAGGGACACCTATCCGATAATACAATACTAGTACAACAATATATGCAAGGAGACAAACGAGTCATCGCATAAACTTAGATTAGTAAAGTACAAGGTCAAGAATGGAGCACCTAGTGAAGATCGAACTCACAAACGACGATGAGCAGCAAGCCGAATTGAACTATTATACCACGCTCAAATACGCTAATGAAGAGAAAATTACCAAAAATAAAAATCGCTCACTGCAGAGGCCCAGAAACGGTTGTTAGGTTATAAATTAATAAAATACAATAAAAGAGGTAGGGGGTCAGTTTTCAATTACTCCAATGAAATTTGCTTTAAAAGAAAGACATTTTACCCCAGAAAGAGTTCCTACATGAAGAATACGTTCAATAAAACTCCCGCCTTTTTATTATCATTGTTATATTTACGTATTTCATTCATTAAATCAACTTAGATGTGAAATTTTTCGTTTACCCTACCACACTTTTGGCAGGGCTTAGAATTCCCTGTAAGGGGTAACACGTCCCGGCCGCAAAAGAGGTGTCCTGGATATGACACTAAACTGCATCTGACTTAAGATATGCGAGTACGAGAACCCTTTCACTCCGAGCTGGAGAAGTATTTGTTAAGGTTTCACCTAGATGTCAAATAGATCTTTGAAAACGATTCAAATTCAGAGCGCAAGATTACACAAATCTCTTAAACTTCATACAAAACGTAATTATAAAACGTACAACTTATGAGATTATCTGTTTAGGAATAAATATCCCAATACATTTACACTCAAAAAGTAAAAATGAATACAATTTCCAATCCAGTAATTTGCAAATGAATTTTGTGGGGTCAGTATTTGCACTAAAATGACTTTATTAAAAAAACAAACAAAAAAAAAAAAAAAAACTAAATAACTAAATGCTCGATATCACAGATTTGAATTAAAACCGAATTTAATTAGAATCTCCCACTCTAAAATAGAAGCATCAATATCATCCTGAACCGTTGTTACAACGAAAATCTAACAGATTCGTGTATCGTCTCGTCTATAAATAAGATTTTTTTAGTCGATAGCTCCGACGTAAAATCGATCAGTGATAAATTCTTTTTAGAAATCTATAACAGTCTTGAATCACTTAAGGAATATGAACTAATTTCGGCGGGAAAGCGACATCTGAGAGAGGGGAAAACTTTTATAAAAAGTTAATTTTATTGTCAAAATCTGCGACAATTATGAAGACCTAAGAAAATTCTAATTACATAAAATGTACACATTTTAGAGCCGGAAATATTTGTGAAATGTGATAATACAAAAAAAAAAAAAAAAAAAAAAATTGCAAACCAAGAATAATCTTATAATTGTTTTTTTTTTTTTTTCCGGAAAAAATAAATATACACACACTATTCTAAGATGTATTCTATCTCGCTTAAACGATTTTTCTCCAATACTTTAGCATTCAAAAAATTTCGGAGAATCAAGATTTACGATTACATAAAATTGCACTTAATTTTTTTAAAGCTTTATTTGGGCTATAGTTTATAATTTGTAACGGGAGGAAAAAAAAGTAATAATCCCATTTGTTTATACTGATAATTTTTGATTTCAAATAAATATTGTAAATTTTTCAACAATTCTTCCAATATCAGACATGAGTTTAAATTTTGCACTGAAGAAGAAGAAAAAAAATCTTAAACAATGATTGAGAATATGTGTGCGCACACACATATCCTTTTGGGTACAGTTTTTGTGAAGGCCTCTTTATTTCGACATAACTTGATTTTAAACATTTCCATTGTAAAAAAAAAAAAAAAAAATTTACTTTGACCAAAACATTTGTGATCAAGAGTCGATTCCATTGTCACCAGAGCTACGGAATGAAGTTTGTAAACAACCCCCCACCCTCCCAAATACACTTCCCAAAGCGTTACTTTTTTTTCAATGGTATAAAAAATTTGATAGAATTTAACAGTTTCGGAAAATTAACCGATTGATAAACCTTGTAATTATAGCCCTTTTAACCACCATACTTTAAGCAGAAAACCACTTAGCCCTCTTGACCTAAATTGTCACCACAGGTCAGGCGTGATTACTTAAAACAATCAATCAACAAGCACGCGAACTCAGTTCGACCTTTGACACAAAACAAAAGACCAATAGTTTAAAAGGAAAAGGACATATTGTTAAAAAAAAACAAAACAAAACAAAAAAAAAAAAACACGAGTAGGATTTTTGCGCAATTCCATTGAGTCGTGATGACAAACTATTTGTAATGAGATCATCTTCATCTGATGATCATTTTATTTTTAATAGATTTTTGATTATAGTTAAATTTTGTTTCTTAAATTACCAGTCAAATGTGCCGTTAATAGTGGAGGTTTTGCAGATAAAATGTAAACATAGTTTTCAAGAGACTAAAATAAAAAAAATAAAAAAACTTCAAAAACAAAATAAATACAAATGAATTTTTCAAAAAAATATTTACGTTTAGAATAGTGTCAAGATGTTTAAAAATAAATAAATAAAATGAATGAATAAAAAATGTAATAAATATAATAATCTTAATATTTCTTCGGAATCTTTCAAATGATAGATGAATTAAAGTTTAAGACATTTTAAAAAATAAAATGGGGGCTCATCTAGTAATGACATTGAATAATACCGTTTTAGTTTCTATGTACACAGAAAATAAGCACGTTACGAAATTAATCGAAATGGTGAATATAATATTAATATTCACTAAACGAGGTGTACTGTTTTGAATTTAGCACCAACACCAAGACATATAAGGAAAGAAAAACCGCCACAAAAATAAACAAACGGAAAATCTGTCACCTTTCGTTACGGAAAGAAATGAAAAGCAAAACATACACACGTTAATCTAACGCATTTTAACCCTTTCAGATTTTATCCATGATTTGTCATTTTGTTTCGCTTTTTTATTTAAAAAAAATATTGTTTATATTTTCTCTTTTAAATCTTATTTCACAGAACGTTTTATAGTAATAATATAGTACATTGTAATAAAACAAATTAAAAAGAAAAAAAGCCCTTTAATAAATAACTAAAAGCTAAGTTAGCCAAGTCACTTTAAATTCAGTTTTTAGACATTAGAAAAAGGAGTTAATATGACCCTACTAAATAAGAGTAAGTAATAAATATCCCCATGTTTCTATAAACATAGCATTTTTTTTTTATCCTCGAGTGAGAAGGGGGGTGCATTTTTAAAAACAGTTTTCTTAAAAAAAAAAAAAAAAAAAAAAGAAAGACATTTAAAGATTTCCAGGGTAAAAATATAGGAAGATTTGAACAGCAAATTTGAGCTACTACTCGCCCGATCAACGGAACAGGTGTCCAAGTTGCGAGAGATACGGGCTGCGTGTGTGAAAAAAAAAAAAAAAAAAAAAAAAAAAAAAAATCAATCACCTGTAATTATAATGAACGTACACTATAGTCTAGTTTTCTTGGAGCACAAAGATCAGACGAGGTGGATGCTAGCAGAAATGATGACACTAATAAAGTCATAACGAACAAGTCAGTAAAAAATAGACGAATAAGAAGCAGAGAGATAAGAAAAATAACGGGGGGAAAAAAGTGAGTCGACGAGATTGTGTTTTGTTGTTGCTGCTGTTTTAAAGCAGCTGTTATATATCCCTACCTACCTGGCTATGTTCCCACAGTAACACGCACCTGGCCTTCTGCTCCGTTGAGAGTGGAACAACTGCGTGAGAGTTATCTCCCCTGCCAACAAGCCTCGTGGCCAGTTTGTGAATGAGTTATCGAACAGAAGGAGGAAGTTAGCTGAAGAGAAGAGGCTTCCTCGGAAAACGTTAGGTAGCGTAAAAACAAAACCGAAGAAAGAATAAAACAAATGAAAACAGACCAAATGAAACGGAATGTTGAAAATGAACAAAAAGTAAATAACAAAAAGTAAATAAATAAATGAAAATAAACAAAAAACGAACTTAACGGAAAATAAAATTGCAACACTGAAAAGAAATTTCGATTTTGACCTCCGGCATGAGCCTGCAAGCGAGTAGATACCGATAAAAAAAAAAAAAAAAAATCTAACTTGTCATGGAATAATCAAATACATCGCAGGATGGTAGTCGCTATCAGTACGAATGTATATGCAAGAGTACATACCTGGGTTAATGGCTTAGGAGGATACGGTACATTATGAGGTCTGAGTACTGATACATCCCTTATTTTGAAAGGTGTGTATTGATCTGCGTGTGATCCTTTACCGAGTAAATTGTATTTCAATCCAACTTATATCACGAGTAATCTAGAGTAAATTCAAATACACAGCGTCTTATTCAATTCGATTAATTGAAAGACAAACAAACGATGGCGTTTTAAACTCTTGCTACACATACAAATCAATATGAGAGAACACTATATATATATATATATATATATATATATATATATATATATATATATATATATATATATATACACACGAGAGAAAAGGCGGAGTGAAAAGTTTAAAATCATTAGTTAAATGATTTAAAACTTTTTACTCATATTTAAAAATCTGACTCACACTATCATCCTTACCGTAACTTTTTAAAAAATTAACTAGTAGATATTTACGTCCAAGTAAATAGATAAAAATAAATTAGATAATAAATTCTACGAATAATTTACGCAACGCTTCATACAGTTAAATTTAACTGGTTGGTTTTAAATGGTACGATTTGTATCATTTAATCCAGAGATATTTTTTTCTTTTTTTGCAATTATATAGTTTCAAGTAACAATCATTTGTTCGCAAACAGTTTTAAGTGAGCTATTCCCAATGATTTTCAAACTATTTGAACCATAAATGAAATTAACAAGTATTATCACTCGGGGCCAGGGTGGATTTGAGAGTAATAGAGGGGCGGTGACTGCGCACTTGATAGAGTTCTAGAACTGGAGCCTCACAACCGGATATGGCATAGTGTCATATCCAGAACACAACTACTTTTATCATTGTTAATTATGTACGTGTGTAACTGACCCCCCCCCAAAAAAAACGGTTTATCAAAACGAGATTTAAATTAAAACAATACACCATTTTAGCTCCAACTCAACGAAATTTCAATCTACAACTGAATGAAGAAGGAAACATTGGCGGCGGACATTGTATATGATTAAACCCTAAAAACAGTCTAGATATAAAATGAATAAACTACGAAGTGATAATTAGAACCATTACTTCTTCCAAAATATAGCCAACATAAAATATTCAAAATCAAGCACTGAAAAATCATTTGCCTAGGTTAGGATTAGACACTTAGACTAAAAAAGTATATGAGTATGTATTAATCCAACCTCTCCGCAATGATCAGAATGTGACCCAAAGTATTTCTAAGTGGAATAAAGATGGTTTGAAAACAGTTTTCTTCAAGACTGGTTGGTTTACCAAGGCCAAAGAACCCAGCCTGCCCGACAGAAGAGAGAGACTCGATGGATTCGTGCCTTTTAAATGATATTTGTGCCAAGTGAAAATACAAACGGCTTCGTTCAGGATTTAAAATAGAGTCACCGATTCCATTTCTTGCGATAACCGTCACACTAAGTGCGCCTCCCATACGTAGATACGAGTCTGTTTTAACGATACGAAGGTTTTGGAACAACCGGTTAGTGGGAGGGAGAAGATGAAAAGCAGATGATTGACAACATTGAACGCAAGAGATAGTAGAACAAGTTGAATGAATTTTACTCTTTGAAAGACGATTTGTATAAGGTAAGATTAGAAGGAAAATCTATATTATGAATTCCTTCCAGAGAACCAAATTGATTGGTTCTTGTAAAGAATGGTCTACCCATGAGGATTTACGTAAATTGTTATATAGCTCAATATTGCTGATATAGCATATACATCTAAGTTAGGATAGCGTACACACAGCGTCAACAGCGCTATGTAACTGTTTATTTCTCGCTTATACGAACATCAGACGATAGATGTGTTTATTTCTCGCTTATACGAACATCAGACGATAACTGTAACTGTAATGGTTGCATCTGTATTTAGATTTTTTTTTTAAAATGTCATTTGCTTAATCTTTTTTTACTGAACTGTCAGATCTTATAATTCTTCAACAAACTACAATTCGGCCATAGTTCTGTACTCTTTCCCTTCTCTAACTACTAAAAATGTGATGAGTTACGGCCGATTTGTATATTTCTAAGTTCTAACTGTTCAGTAAAAAGAAAAGACAAACTTACACATTCAGCAGCCAGATAAGAGTAATGATATTATTTGATAATTTACAATTTATCTAATTGGGAACAGAACTTGTTTGAATCAATCTATAATATACAAACATTAAAACGTATTTAATATATATGAGAAATGATTGTCTCCCTTAGATTTGGTGAGCATGTCCAACATATGTGACAATCTCAGTTCATATCGACCCCACTTTTCGTTTTTGCTCTTTAAACAAACAAGACGTGCCTTTTTATCCGTTCGTCGAACAGAAGAGAATGTCTCTCCAACCTCGACGATTAACCGCTTCGCCGCAGCATTGAAAATTAAGCCCAAATGATTAATTTTATACCCGTTTTCATATCCTGCAATGTTCATAGAGTAATAAGTGCAAATTTATCTATTGGAACACGTTTGTCTATTCTAGTTAAAAAGATACAATGGTATCTCTAAGGCATTGATAAGCGCTGCTGCAGAAATGATAGCCGTGCCATGCTGATCATCGTGCATTACAGGCATATCCAACTCGTCTTTCAGGCGTCTTTCAATCTCAAACGCTTCGGAGCTTTAATATCCTCAAGGTTAATCCCACCAAATGTTGGCGAAATTGCTTTAACCGTCTCAACAAACTTGTCGACGTCAGAAGCATCAACTTCGATATCGAACACGTCGATATCTGCAAATATTTTGAAAAGCAGACCTTTACCTTCCATCACCGGCTTTGATGCCTCGGGACCAATATTCCCAAGCCCCAAAACCGCGGTGCGTTTGAAATCACAGCCACGAGGTTCCCCTTTGCTGTGTAGCGGTAAACATCTTCCTTATTCTTGTCAATTTGGATACATGGCTCGGCAACTCCGGGAGAGTACGCCAACGACAGGTCACGCTGTGAGCTGTATGGTTTGGTAGGAACTACTTCAATTTTACCTGGACGTTTCTGCTCGTGGTAGTCTAAAGCATCCTGCTTCCTGATTTTCGCCATCTGATTCTAATCCGTAAAACAACCAGCAAAATTAACATAATTGGACGATTCCCAACGGTTTGAAACCTAGAAATACAGGCGGATTTTGCTTATTTCATGGAAAATCTCACCGACCTGTCAATTCATAGGCAAAAGCAGACCTCTTACCCCTCCAGAGACGTGACTCACGTAATGATGAAACCATATTTGATCAGAATTCACTAAATTTAGGCAAACGGTTCGATCCACAACCTGCAAACCCTTTTGTAGACTGAGATAGAGCCACCTCACTAAATTTACTCTACTACCGAAAAATGAAAAAATCTTGTTGTTTTTTCAGGTGCCGGAATGAGCGCAGAAAGTGGACTACGTACTTTTCGCGAAGCGGGTGGCCTATGGGAAGAATACGACATTGAAGAAGTCGCTACCCCTCAGGCATGGAGAAAAACCAAGAGTTGGTACTGGAGTTTTACAATAAGCGCCGTAAACAGATATTCGATGCACGACCAAAACGCCGGACACTCGGCGCTTAAACCTTTGGAATCCAAATTCAACGTTCAAATTGTAACTCAAAACATCGACGATTTACATGA
>OY757917.1:18433752-18657119 GCA_963585895.1 Sepioteuthis lessoniana | reverse complement strand
CCATTTCAACAGAATGTTGAAAGGATAGATTGTGGTGAATCTGACAGTATGATAGAAATATGTGGGAGGGTGTCCTCGTGGTGTAATGTTTAAAGCGATGTACGCGAGTTCGTACTCCAGTCGCGCTATTACGTTCACTTTCGGGCAAATACCCTTGGGAAAGGTATGAACCTCCTTATCCTCCCAGCTATGGGTTAAATAATACCACTACTGTTCTTCTAGGAGAATGGCTTTGGCATTAAATAACCTGCAAAGGTTAAAGGTTGATATGCCATTAAACAAAGAAACCAAACCAAGAAATATGTGAAAAGTTGGATAAATCAAACATTTAACTCCAATTGAGATGAGAAAAACTCAGAAAACGGTTTCAGTTTGAAAAAGTTGTTTGGAATAAAAAGAATGAAATATCATGCATCTAAATTGGAGTTAAATGGTTGATTTATCCAACTTTCCACATATTTCTATCATATATAATTGAATATGTATTAAATAGCTGTGCATCGAGCACTCATTCTTTGGATATTCAGTCTTTGTTTGCTTGATATTTATATATGCATGTATGACTTTGTTGGAAAAAATAAAATGGTGAGTCATAATGCAATAAATATTGAAAAAGTGCTCAATATATAGACCTAATTAAAGACCTGAATAAGTGACAGAAGCTTACTACCTGGGTTTTGCCAAAAAGCAAGTTGTGGGGAGGGGTTCACTCGTGTAATGGTTACTGTCATAGGAAATGGACATGGTGACTCTTTTCAAATACCTGGATGAGGCTGTTTGCATTTTCCATAGTGCTAATGCCCTTGGGAAATGTATGGGTATGACTAGGTTCTCTAACCTCGGTTTGACAATTGATCTCCAGAAAGGAAAACTCAGAATTCAAACCTCTTAAACTCTGCTTAAAAACTGACCTAGTGTTGCATTCTGTTTGTATGAGCAGTTGGATTAGTGTGTACATGTTTGACTCTAACCCTCACAAAGCTCGGTATGCATAATTCACAAATAGATTTTCAAGTTTTTATCAGCGAAACTTTCAAGTGCCAAATATCAAATTTGATTCATAAACAATACTGCAACATCAGCCACTTATCTGGTTTTAAAGAAGTGGTCGAGTAGATTTCATTTTCCAACAATTTTTTAATTCATTAGCCAACCATAAATTGTCGGAAGAAAAATCCAGACTCTTTAATGACTGTACAGTGTTTGGTTTGATGGCATGTCAACCCTTGTAAAATTCAGTCTAACAATTATGGTCACTAATTATATGCAAAATAAATGTTTCTTCACAATCATTTTAAATAGATAAACACTTCATACTTAATTGCAATAGCAATGTTTTAAGAGCCAATGTATCAATGTCCCTCAAAATTATTATGAATATCATCTCACAGATCTATTTGACTCCTCAATGGATCCTAACAGATATTACCTTTTTAGATCAGAGTAGACATGGCAGTAATTACAATAAACGGGTGACCCCCAACACTTCCCAGAACTCCAATAACCTCATCATTAGATATAGTTTATCTTATTTACCAACCCCTCTGCTCGGGTAGGATATGCCACTAGATCAATTTTTTAAGCGGCGTTTAACAGGTTTGAATTTAGTTTTCCTTCTTCTAGACTAGTTACCTCACCAAGGCTGAAGAACCCAGTCTGCCCTACTATTTACCAATAGCTGGAGGGAGAATAATTGGATTCATACCTTTCCCAAGGGTATTAGTGCTATGGGAAATTCAATCAGTCTCGTCCAGGATTTGAACTCGTGTCGCCATGTCCATTTCCTGCGACGATAACCATTACACCACGGGCACCTCCACTAGATATAGTTTATCCTACCTAGGACACACAAGACTACAATCTTTTTGCACGAACTGCTTGGGTTAAACTTATACCTATGTATTTACATTATGTATAAAAAAATAACCTTATTCATTTTGTAGTGTTTGTATTATATCCTAATGACCAAACTCCATTTAAAAAAAATTTTTCTATGCTTTTTTTTAATCATCAAATAATCTGCAAGGTTTTTTTTCTCAAAAGTATCAAGACCAAGTCTGTATTTACCAAGACTGTAATGAATGAAGTGTTAATTTCCAAGAGTGTAATGACTGAAGTGTTAATTTAAAAAAAAAAAAAAAAAAAAAAGTCCTATCGGAATTTAGCTCACCTCTTCCAGTGAATTTCCCACTGGTTGAACCAACTGAAAATCTACTTTTGATATCTTATGTCTTTTGTTCTCTATATCTTATCACCTGAGACAAATTTTCAGTTTAGGAAACAAGATTACACTAAAATGAATTGTAAGAAATAGAACTATTTGATCTTTTAACTGTATATAAACAAATGACTGGTGTTTAACTGAATTGTTTGTGATACATAGCAATACTTAGAACCATTTAACTTTGACTATTGCTAAATTGTTAGAAATAGAACTGCTAGATCATTTAACTGTATGTATCTGCAAAATGTGTTTGCAAATCATATTTAAGATATATGTAAAAGCAGGATTTTGAATTAAATAACCAACAATGGTGGATATGCCATAAAACCAAACAAGAAAAACTTGCACAGTCCTATGGTTTGCAAAAGACTTCTGATTAAAAAAAAAAAAAAAAAAAAAAAATGAATTGCCCCTGACTCATATAGATATCATTACTTCATTTTTTTAAAGTTTCTCAGATTCATCAATATCTGACTTTAAATGTTGAAGATTTTTTTTCAATTGAAAGGTTTAGTTTCTCTACTTTGATGATTTCTTTACACATAATAATCCTATTATGTCAATAACATGACTATTAAAGTTTCTTTTTTTTTTCTTTTTTTACTAATTTTTCATCTATATCATATAGCAGTGCATGCACATTATCTCTTGGGGGAAACTGAAAAGTTCTCAGTCCAAACAAAAATATTTGATATGTGACCTTTGTAATTAAGTTAGACTTTTTTTTTTTTTTTCTGCCTGAAAACTCTTTAGCAACTCTTAGATAATAATGATCCCATTTCTGTAATTTTGTGTTATTGTTAATGCTGGTAAAATGGCACATTGTACAGCAATACAATTAAATTCTGTAACCTGAAGAATAAACAATACTCAGTATAATCAGGTCACGAGGTTCATTCATTTTTTTTTTTTTTTTTTTTTTTTTTTTTTTTTTTAACCCTTACTGTCAGGGAATTGAATAACCACATTTTGATAGTGGAGTACTTTCTAGGATTCTCCACATTTTACATAACATAGTTGACACATTTTATTTTTTATTGGCCAACAGAAAAAGGTTGCAAGTATAACAGGATAGGGTGTTGCCTTGCCAAACATAGTTGTTTTTTGGGCCCTTTCCCTTTGTCATGGCACCAGGAAATTCCTTGAATAACCGGAAATAATTCACTATCTGCCCATGTTCTGATTTAAGATCTGGACACCATTAACTTTCAGCAATTAAACCAATGCTTCCACTCAATTACATGAGAAAAAATCTGTGACCATAAACAAAATAACGGAACTTTGCAACAATAAGTATTTAGTGTATATCAAAGAAATTGTCATTCATCAACTTTTTACATAATACAATTCTTTCAGAGACCGACAGGTATTAGGTTATTTTCTATCTTCCACTCAGGCAATTCGATACGGTCAATAAGCTCAGAGCCAGGAAACCACCTTCTATCTACCTTCAATCTTAGTCAAAATCAATCTGTATCTATTTTCTTTAGTTCAATTTATGTATTTCATAGCTAGGTTAGGGGCAGTGTAGAGGTTATTTCAAAAGCTTGCCACTCATAGTAAAAAAAAGAAAAAAAAAATTCCACATAAATTCCTGCACTAAATTTAGCTACAGAAGTTATCTTGAAATGCCAACATTTTGTTTTCAAGATCAAACATACAAAATTCCCTTTCCTCACAATGACCTTGTACAACATCATTTTGATTTAATGATTTCATTTTTTCCTGCAACTGAATTCTAATATCTTTTCAAACAATGAACAAGTTATGTCTGTCACTGAATAATTCTGATGTTTGACAAGTTATTTTGATCAAGACACTTCAAACAACTATTTCATAGCAGAAATTTCCATGATAAAATAAACGACACTTCTTTCTACACGGCCCATTCAAAATCTATGATACATTCACAATGTATTTTCTCTAGTCTTCTAAAATCGACATTAACTTTGTTCCTTTTTCTTGGGTATCAAACTCTCTGTTGGTCTCAGAAATTCACTGTTACAGCAAGAAATGATTTTCATATGACTAACATGTTGCATCATCAGCTTGTAATGTGTATTTCTAGATTTAGAACTTAATTAACTCATCATGTCATGCCACTTGCACGGATATCCCTGACCCTCTCTCACCACTTCTCCCTATCATTCATCGCCTCTGGCAGGTCTTCAGGGCTACATCCCGTATCCTCACATAGCTGCTGTATGTATGTTCGAGCTGGTCGTCCTGCTTTTGCTTGGCCATATGTGAGGGTCCATAGGAGTACATCACTTATGAGCTCATCCTTGCTTCTCCAGCAGTGTCCTGCATATCTGGTTTGTATAACTTGGATAGTTTTCATGATGGGAGGCAGGTGGCTGTATAGTTGGTACCTTGTGGGGTGTTGCCGCCAGGACTTGTTCAGTATTGCTCACAACATTCTTGTGTAATTGCCGTCTAGTTTCTTGGTAGATTTTATGTATGGGTTGAATTTTGAAAACTTAATTTTAAAGATCCAAAAATGGCTCCTACCTATGCATGAGTAATAATTTTATAAGATGAAAATTTAAATAAAATGAAAAAGATGCCCAACCTTTTTGTTCAAAATAAATTTAAGTCTTTAGATTTTGTGACCATAAAATAAGTCACAGGTTCATTCTAACTCAGACTGTTAGAGGCCATTTGGGTCCAATCTCTGGATCAAATAGATCTGTTTGAAAATTATTTGATCGGAATACTTGAAACTATGTAATTGTGTATCAATTATTTGTATCAAGAATTGTTACTTCCCACTATAAGTAAGTAAAAGTTGGCGACCTAAGTCGAGAGTGACCCTAAAGCTCCCTTTTCAGTAGCTACCACACCAAGGTGTAGGGTAGGGCGCTTCTCCATTCCCAGGATTGTTCCACTTTATCCTTGATCCTTACCTTATAATGCTGAGTGTTAAGCAAGGCAGCATCAAGTACCATTTTTGAGTCTTTGGTATGACTCGACCTAGGATTGAACCCCAGTCTCTAGGACCATTGGCGAACACTCTGCTCCTTAGGCCAAGGAAATAGATTACATCAGTTACTTAAAACTTTATAATCAGTTAAGACTTCAGAATTAAATAACCCAGCAAGGGTTGATATGGCATAAAAGCTAACTACCAAAAAATATGAATTAATAATTCACTTGAAAGGAGGGAAAGAATCAATATTTTAATTACTTGAGACCATATGATTGCTTGAAAAAGACTTTGGAATTAAATAACCCAACTAAGGTTGACATGCCATACAATCAATCAACTTACCCATATGAATTGAGTATCAATGTGTACATGTGTTTATACGATAAGAATCTGAAAAATATGCAGATATTGACTCGGGGGAAAAGACAACCTTGTTGAAGTAATAATCACTTGAAGATGGCTGTTTTTGTTTGGTTTGTTATTAATTGATGAACTTGGTATTTTTTGCAAGAAATTATATTGTTTCAAATAGCTATTCTTACTTAATAATTTCCATGCTCACAGCCACATAGTTTCCAGTATTCCTATTCAATATTAATGATTTATTTACTATTTTATGGTTTCAAGTAACTATTTCTTTTTAATAATTTATATACAGCTATGTTTTCAGATGTTCCAATCATTACAAATACGTTGCAGTCGTGTTTTTTAAATACCTATATAATTTCAAATCTGTTTTTTGATGGGACCGTAACACGTTACCATTCAGTTAAGTGCTTTGGCAAGTGTAATGGTTAGCGATTGCCGAGTTGGCTGGGGCTGTAGAATACACTGACTGCACCTCTGCAGATGGGTAAGACCCCCACCTCCAACAAGGGTCCTTGATATTGACACTAAACAATCTGATGGTGAGGTCCCAGTAATGCTGTGTAAACAAAATCTGCACTCATACTAAACTGAATTAGCTCTGATTGACTAAACTGAATAGCTCGAAATAGAAACGTTTTTCACAATTAAACTGAACTTACATTTAAACTGCATGCTTATGCTAAACTGAATTATTTGAAATTGAACTATTTTTGACATTGAAACTGTACTCACACTAAACTGAATTGTTATATATAACTGCTTGAATAGTTTGGTATGGAAATGTTTTTGCCAATTAAACTGTACTCATGCTAAACTAAATTGTTTGAAATGGAACTGATTATTTACATAAAAATGCATTTGATGTTAAATAACCTACAAAGGTTGATATGCCATAAAACCCATTAAACCAAGGGTTAGTGAGCTAGACGAGTAAACCATTACCAGTGAGTAGGTCTCATTCAGTGCTCGATATATCTGGCTTTCTATCACATTTAAATAAAGTTTATTAAATAACTAAATCAATCAACCAGTCTCCAACTGACTTTCTTTTCCTGTTTTTTTTTTTATTCTGCATCCTCAATAATAGCTTTACTGTTTGAGTTTCTTCCAGCTAATCAGAACCTGTTGCTAATTTGCTACTGATATATTTCTATTTTTAACCCGGGTGTCTGATGCTATTCTGACCCAGACTTGGGGGATCCCCCCATTCGCCTTCCCATTCGTTGCTCCCTTTTTTGTCTCTGACTGCTTCAGATCTCTTTCTCATAAATGTTCCTCTTTTTTCCACTGTCCTGTGGTCGAGCTGTAAATCTTGCTGTAGAATACAACTGCAGAGATGCAGAGGGGTAAGACCCCCTTCCCACGACATGTATTCTGGATATGACATTAAACAATCTGATGGTGAGGCTTGAGTAGTACTGGAGCTTTGGGGAATGCAGAGTACCCCTTTATTGCCATTACTCCCTGGTCCATTCTGGTGTAGAGTAGTAGCACCTGATAGGGTCCTATCTATGGCTCAAAAAGAACTGTTTGACATTTAAACTGAATACAAACAAATGACTTATGCTAAACTGAATTGTCAGAAATAGAACTGTTTGATCATTTAACTGTGTCTATCATCAAAAAGTGTTTACAAATCGCATATTTATTATATATGTAAAAACAGGATTTGGCATTAAATAACCTTCAATGGTTAATATACCATAAAACAAGTTCTTGTCATGCAAGTGAGAGAAGCTTGATAATTTTTTTCTTTTTTGTTTTATAACTTTTGACTGTATTAATTATCATTTTATATATATATATATATATATCCCCCTAATAGATTATTAAATAGTAGTCCTCTACTGCACTTGCGGTATAATTGTTATTGTAGGAAATGGATACTGTGCACAGTTCAAGCCCTTGACAAGGCTGTTTGCATTTCATACCTTGCTAATACTCTTAGGAAAGATGTGAATCCAACTATTTTCTTGCCCAGTCAACTGGGGCTGTAAAATATGCCGACTGCTTCTCTGAAGAGGGGTTAGACCCTCCCCACATACAATGAGTGTCCTCGATATGACACTAAACAATCTGATGGTGAGATTTGAGTAATGTTGGAGCTTTGGAGAATGCAGAGTGCACCTTCATTGCCAATGCTCCCAGATCCACTCTGGCCTGGAGTGGTAGCACCTGATAGCGTTCTATTTATGGGTTGAATAGAACTAAACTGTGTTCTTATGCTAAATTGAATTGTTTGAAATAGAACTGTTTTTGTATGCTAAACTGAACTGTCTGAAATAGAACTGTTTTCTGACATTGAAACTGTACTTATGCTAAAGTGAATTGTTTGAAATAGAATTGTTTGATCATTTAACTGTTCGTAAACAAATGACTGATCTTTTAATAGTGGTACATAACAATACTTGGAACCATTTAACAGTGTGCAAATGAATGAGCAAAGTTGACATGAATAATATTAGTGTTAAATAGCAATACTTATAGCCACTTCACTGTCTGCAAACAATAGATTAATACTGAATAGAATTATTAGTGTTAGATAGCAGTAATTGAAACCATTTAACTGTAGAAACAATAGCTATACCAGTATGTCAAAAAATTAATTCTAACTCATTTAAAAATTAACTTACCTACAAAGGAATCTTTTACATATCATGTATATCTATGGAACTGGCAGCACCCCACAAAGCAGCAGCTGTATGGCCATTTACTACCCATCATGAAAACTATCCACGTTTGACAAACCAGATATATGGGACACTGCTAGAGAAGTAGGGACAAACTCATAAGTGACATACTTCTGTGGACCCCTTCACATGGACGAGTAAAGGCAGGACGACCAGCTGGAACCTACATACAACAGCTTTGTTCCGATATAGGATGTAGCCCTGAAGACCTACTGGAAGCGATGGACGATGGAGAGGGTTAGGGAGAATCATGCTGATAGCATGACATGATGATATCTATGGGAGTCCCATACTTTGTCACATCCTGCTTGTGGTGGAGGGGCTGGGTAAATACAAACTTACATTCAGGTCTTTAAGCTCAGTCTCCTTTCTTCACCAAGTTAATATTAATAAACTTGGGCTTCTACAATACCATAAACAATAAAAAAAAAATGAATAAATCTAATCAATACAGTTAAATAAAACCAACTTTTTTTCCCCTCTTGCTTTGCAAGAATTTATTTTTACCTATGGAAAATTTACTGTAATAAATATGATGAATTTCAAAGGGACTATTTTAAAGAAAATTAACATTTCATTATCCCCTTGTCTTTATAAATCTAGCTTCTACTTTTTGAATACACTTAGCGTTTGTTTAATAAATTCTTGCCATTCTCTCATCATTTGAAAGAATGGAAATTTTTCATGTTTAACTTCTACAATTCTAGGCCTCTCTCACCTTGAGTTGCTGGCTTGAAAAATTGCTGAAAATGTAAAATGTTGTAACCTGCTATTTAATCACTTTTACAGGCTGTTAAAGTTATATATGATATTGTTAAAAATTTTGTTGGCAATAGCAATATAGACATGGGAAATCGTCAGAAATTCCAGCCACCCAGGTTTATGTGCGTGTTAGCAGCATAAATAGCAGCTGCTGAGGTTCAAAGGTTTATAGACCACATTCAAATTTATGGTCTTGACGCACAATAAATTATTTCTGTATTTACAACAAAAACGCGAGTTCAAACTTTTAGTCAATAACTTGGCTTAAACTTGATTTATGTGTACCACTTTAAACATCGGAAAATCTTTATTGACCCCTTTTAATGACAAGCCCAGTCAGCTGGGGCTGTAGAATACATTGACTGCATCGCTGTAGCTAAGTAAAACTCACAAAAAAAAACAAACTAGAGATAAGATACTAAATTGATGGTGTGGCTTCAGTCCTGGAGCTCTGAAGAATGTGGAGTACCCCTTCATTGCCGTTACTCCCTGGTCCCCTCTGTCCTGGAGTGGTAGGACCTGTTAGGGTCGCATCTATCGATCAAATAGAACTGTTTGACCATTTAAATGTGTGTGAACAAATGACTGATGTTTAATAGAATTGTTATTGTTACATAGGAATACTTGAAACCATTTATGTGCAAGTAAAACTATTGGTTTTAGATACTTGAAGCCATTTATGTGTGTATTAACAAATGATTCTAATTTAACAGAAGTATTTGTGTTTGATAGAAATACTTAAAACCAGTTAATTGTGTGCAAAAAACTCATTTGAAAATAAAATTTCCTACAAATTTGCTTACAGATCATATGTATAACCAGTTGACTATGTGCAAACAAATCACTGTTAAATTGAACTGTATGTTAAATAGTAATTCTCGAAACCATTTGACTAAGTGCAAAGAAATGAGGTCTGGCTCGTTTAACAAATGTTACCTTCAAACTATTCATTTACAAATTATGTATATTTAATGTATATGTATAAACAGGACTTGTAGGTTATTTAAGGTCAAGGGTTGATATGCCATAAAACCAAACCAACTAACCCTTTAATGACTTTTTTTTTTTTTTTTCTTTTTTTAAGATCCCTTTCTCACAAAGTTTAATGGGATATTGGGTTCTAAAGTTTAAATTAATCTTTTGACAAGAAAAGCAACATTTTGATTCAGAAAGTCATAGGTTTCTAATCTGTAACTGTTTTATAAATCCATCCTGTGGTATTATGGATTGATATCAACTTCAAGTTAATCAATAAATGTCTTCAACATCATCTATTATTCATTCGTCTAAGTTTGCCATGAATATCAGAACTTATATTAATTGGGTGGGTGGGGTGAGTCCCCATGGCATAAAAGCTAAAGTCCTGGACTGTGGCCTTGAAGTAAGTTCAAAGTCAGTCATGCTATTGCATCCACTTATGGAATAATACCCTAAGGAAAGATAGGAACCCCCTTGTTCACCACCACCCAGCCATAGGTTGAATTGAACTGCTGTTTTTCTACAATAGTAACTTTCGCATTAAATTACCTATGAAAGTTGTCATGCCATTAAACAAAGAATCCAAACCACTTACATTCACCTTCGTGGAGAATGTATCAAACACTGATAAACAAAATGTTTTTCATCTTGAGATATATATTCCCTTATTCTTCAGGTTTTCTAATGTTTTTCATGTCACTGGCTATAATGCATATCCATTTTGGTTTTGATCTTGCTCTTCTCTATGATGGCCAAAACGGCTTGACTATTTCATCTTCCCCTCAACCTGAAGGTTTGCAAAGTCATTTCTAATCCCTCGGATACCCATCAATAACTGCATGGGTCAACTTGTTGTCTGAACTTTGCAACGCATCCAGCCCAGTAGAACCTCTGCTTTTATATGCATATAAATCCAACATCATTGGAAGTTTCTTTGTATTTGTGTATTTTAAAAGTATTCTGCTTTAATTCGACAGTTTTAATTGCAGTCATGCCAAAACTATTTGAAAAAAAAACAGAACCTGATTGATTTCAATTTCAAACTTTTCTGTGCAAATCTCCTGCCTCACAAAAGAACCTGAATGATGTATGAAAATTAAGACTGTTACTGTACAAAGGTGGACTAAAATATTTGTGTGATGATATTGAATCTTCTGTTTATAACTTTTTTGACCAATGGTATCCAAGCACTGCAACATGGATGGAAGAAGTATGTGGGTTGCAAGGCGACTATGTTGAAAGATAAATCCCATTTGGTCACATTCCATGAGTATCTTGGTTAGCCTATGAACTTTTCAATCCACCCTTGTATATTTGTGTGTGGCTGTTTATATTTTCATTATACTCCTCACAAAACTATGCCGGCACTCATGGTGCAATGGTTAGCATCATAGAGAATGGACATTGCAACCAGAGCCAATTCCTGTCCAAGGCTGTTAGCGTTTCTCGTAGCACTAATACCCTTGGGAATGGTATGCATCCCACTATCTCCTCTCCATCTATGGGGAAATAGTTGGGCAGACAGGGTCTTTAACTTTGATATAGCAATCAGTCTAGAAGGAAAACTCTGAATTCAAACCTGTTCAACTCTGTTTAAAATTGACCTTGTGTCACATCCTGCTTGTGTGAAGGGGTCGGGTAAATATGTGTACTCATCAGAAAACAATTTTTTAATTCGTATCTGTTTAGTCATTCATGCATCAATCTATGCAGCGTATTTTTCAAATATGATTAAAAAACCTAAGCATTCACATTGATTGCAAATTGCACCCACTCATTAAAACATAATACAATTAAAATAACCTTTTGGCATTCTTATACAAATTGTACACAAAACTGTTGCTTATAGAATGAAATTACAAATGAACACAGCCCAGTCGGCTGGAGCTGTAGAATACACCGGTTGCATCTCTGCAGATAGGTAAGTTCCGCACCCCACCCCATCCTCAAATAAGTATCCTGGATATAACACAATTTTCGGATGGTGAAGCTTCAGTTCCGGAGCTTCGGGGAATGTGGAGTACCCCTTCATTGCCATTACTCCCTGGTCCACTCAGACTTGGAGTGGTAATACCTGTAAAGGTCCCATTTATGAGTCAAACAGAACTGACCATTTAACTGCATGCAAACAAATAACTGATGTTGAATAGAATTATTAGTGTGTAATAGCTATGATGAGACACTGCTTCCTTGTGTCTCATCGACACATGACTAGTAAAGGCATGGACAGCTTTCGATAGGCTATCGGTCATATGGGAGTCAGACCTGACCAATTAAATGAAACACAGTTTATTCCAAGCAGTGGTTGTTGATACTGCTGTATGTATGCACTACATGGGTGCTAAGTAAACGTATGGCGAAAAAGCTTGACAGCAACTACACAAGAATGCTGTGAGCAATATTCAACAAGTCCTGTAGGATGCACCCAACAAAGCAGCAGCTGTATGGCCACTTACCACCCATCATGAAAACTATCCAAGTTAGATGAACCAGACATGCAGGACACTGCTGGAGAAGTAAGGACAGACTCCTAAGGGACATACTCCTGTGGACCCTATCACATGGATGAGCAAAGGCAGGACGACCAGCTAGAACCTACTGACAGCAGCTCTATGCTGATACGAGATGTAGCCCTGATGAGCTGCCGGGAGCGGTGGACGATAGAGAGGGATGGTGAGAAAGAGTCGGGGATATCCATGTTGATGGTGCAACATGATGATGAATAGCCATACTTGAAAACCTTTAACGGTGTGCCTAAATCTAATTATTGATATTACATAGCAATATGTGGAGCCATTTAACCATGTGCAAATAAAATTTAGTGTGGAATCTTTGAAACTGTTTGACTGCATGCAAATAAATAATGTTGAATAGAATATTAGTGTTAGAGAGCAATATTTGCAACCATTTAACTGTGTGCAATAGAAATACTTAAAGTATTTAAACAAATCAACTCTTCTTTAGAAATAAAATTACTTGTAAACTATCCACTTACAGATAACATATGTATCTATTCAATTGTGTGCAAACTGATGTAAAATTAAATTGTTAGTGTTACATAGCAATACTTGAAACCATTTAACTGTGTGCAAAGAAATGAACACTGGCTCATTTAACTTACCAACACTGTATTTGTTTACCATATTTACCAACCCCTCCACTCGGGCAGGATATGACACAATGTCATTTTTTTAAGCGGAGTTTAACAGTTTTGAATTCAGAGTTTTCCTTCTCCTAGACTAGTTGCTAACCAAGGCTGAAGAACCTAGTCTGCCCTACTATTTACCCATAGCTGGAGGGAGAATAATTGGATTCATACCTTTCCCAAGGGTATTAGTGCTATGTGAAATGCAATCAGTCTCATCCAGGATTTGAACTCGTGTCGCTGTGTCTATTTCCTACGACGATAACCATTACACCAGGGGCACCTCCAAAATGTATTTGTTTACAAATCATATATATGTATATGCATCATACCAAAGACTTTAAAATTAGTACTTAATACCTCCTTGCTTAACACTTAAGTTACCAACTATCTATCTGTTTATAAATATATATATATATATATATATGCATCATACCAAAGACTTTAAATAGATAGATACACTGGTGCTAGATGCAATAAGTGAATGGAGGCATATCTTTGAACAGCAGCCATTCCATTTCAGTTACCATTGTGTGATTGAATAGTGAACTGTTTGTGTTTAGAATTCACTGGAATAAGTGTCCTTTATAGCATGTCTGGTTCGTCTAACTTTGATAGTTTTCGTGATGGTTGGTAAGTGGACGTACAGCGGCTGCTTGTGGGGTCTTGCCTCCAGGACTTGTTCAATATTGCTTGCAGCATTCTTGTGTCCATGCCGTCAAGCTTTTTCCCCCATACGTTTAGTTAGCGTCCATGTAGTGCATCCATGTAGCAGTATCGACACAACCACTGCTTCCTATTTTGAAAAAAAAATTAATATTTTTATTCATTGTTCATTTCTGTCTTTGTGAATACAGCTTCATTTTATATATGTATTCTTCTGACACCTTATATTTTTCAAATGTTGAAGAAAGTGATTTTGTGGATTTAAAAGTGCTGCCATGCAGGCACTAGATGCAATGAGTAAGTGGAGGCATATCTTTAAACAGTAGCCATTTCATTTCAGTTACCATTGTGTCATGGAATAGTGAACTTTTTGTATGTAGAACTCATTTCACAACATGGTCACTTCCTATGGCTATCTCAAGCCTTTAAACGCAAAGAGCAGACTACTAAAAAATTTGATTTGTTGTGAAATCGCAACAGTGTAACTCAATTCTTGGTCACGGCAATATCAATGTAACATGATCCTCCTCACTGCAATGGTAACAATGACTCTTTGACACTTCACCAGTGATTTGATGCCGTAAACTAACCCCACTTGACTGCCGTCCTTCACAATTTTGGCTGTGCTTCTGTAGGTCAAATGTTACAGGTTAGACCTAATTCTCTGGGGATCCTCTCAACAGCCCGCATTGTGATCGATCCTGTTGAGCAGTTATCAGATCCAAAGATTATCTGCTGGTCCACCTGCCGGCTTGTCAGGCTGGAATAGTTTTAGCATCAGAAAAAAAATAACCAAATCGATCCGATTTTATGAAAGGGTTTTTTATTTTATATAATAACAACAATACGTGAAATAAACACAGTTCATAAAGAAAAGGTAATTAAACTGAAATGTCTCTTATATAGAAACAGTACGTTAAGTGTTGGTTATTGGAGAGAGGTGGTTTTCGTCTTGACCTTTTCAGTTTAGCAGCTTGTTTAGTGATTTTTCACTTATCGAGCTTTGTCAACGACACCTGCACATGCAGAACACCTGATTCAATCTCTAACAGGTTTTCTCAATGGATGACATTACATCCACCCAGAGATGATTTCCTCACACCGGAGCTCAACCATCTCTTGCATGTCAACAATCACTGTACGGACCAGAAGTAATCACCCCAGCTGTCACAACAAAACTCTCACATCGGCTCAAGACAGGCTTATTTATTGAGAATATCTTTGCCTCCTGCCAATCACGTGATGCCACGCATAATTAATTGATCTATCCTCTAGTGAGTGTGCCACTATCTAACATCACCCAAAGTAAAATTTCATGTCAGGATTTTCTTGCGTCCTACTTTCTGATGTAAACATTGGGTGCCTCATTCATATGGCCTTGTTCTACATCTAAGCAAAAAGCTTAGTAAATTACTACTTTCTGATATAAACAATTTGTATAAACATCTATTATTGAGAATAGAGTTTATTTTTAGAAGTTACGTTTTTTTTTCTGTAATCTATATGACTTATATTTCCAACTTTGCGAGTAAAATTCTTTAGAACAATCATTATCTACAAACAAGGAAGGATTAACCTTTTTACTGGTAATTTCGCATGATATTCTTATTTTTGTAATATACCAAAGTCCTCACGCCCTATTAACCTCTTGGGTTTTTTCAAAGATGCACCTTTTTTTTCACTTGCTGTTTCTATTTCATTGCATATCTCTCTATATAAATGCTATTAATATTGCTATTTCGAGGCAAAATTGCCCCTGCCACAACAATAAGGCTATGATGAGGTGAGCACAGCAGAACTTTCGAGTGAGGCTTCACAGGTGTAAAACTTATAAAGGCAAGGATTTGGATGATATGATCTTAAAGACAACTCTTCTACAAGGATTGCTGAGACTTAAATAACCCACAAAGG
Organism: Sepioteuthis lessoniana; assembly: GCA_963585895.1. Taxonomy (NCBI): domain Eukaryota; kingdom Metazoa; phylum Mollusca; class Cephalopoda; order Myopsida; family Loliginidae; genus Sepioteuthis; species Sepioteuthis lessoniana. The sequence continues at coordinate 18,641,445 of OY757917.1, read as the reverse complement.
TTGATATACCATTAAACAAAGACATCAAACCAAACTAATTACATTATTACTGTCACTTTCAGACTAATGCCCCTTGGAAAAGGTATGAATCTTTCTTTCCCTTCAGCTCTAGGTTAAATAGTACCACTACTGTTCTTCTACAAGGATGGCTGAGGCTTAAATAACTCATAAGGGTTGATATGCCATTAAACAAACTAAAGCCCAAGAGATCATTCTGGCAGATTTTATATAATGTAAAATAAAGCTCTCAAAATCTAATCTGAAGATTTTTTTTGGTTTATAACTGAGTTTTGTGCATTGATTCTATTTTTGTACTTTTGTTGTTGAAATATCAGAATTTTTCCTTCAGAATATTTTGTTTTGTCATTCTTCAATCTGAGTAATGTTTGGTGCCTATGTATGTATATAATTTGTCAAAGGCTCCCTTTTCAATAACTACTACACCAAGGTGTAGAAGAGGCCGCAATTCCTTTCCCTGGATTGCTCCACTTACCATTGATCTGTACCTTGTATTGCTGAGTGTTATGCAAGTACCCCTTTTTTTTTTTTTTTTTTTTTTTTTTTGAGGTATGACTTGACCTGGGATTGAACCCTGATCACCTGGACCATTGGCAAACACAGACCATTATGCTAATGGCTGTAATTCACAAAACATGCTATATTTTCAACTTTCCTTAAATTAAATTGGATGAAATTTCACTTAAATTTATGTCTCATGCCTCAGTTTAAGTATGGATGACAAGAAATAATAAAACCTGACATTTCCCAAAAAGACTAATGTATATTAAGATGTAATTGTATGACAAGCAATCATCATCATGTCACGCCGCCAGTACAGATCTCCCTGACCCTTTCTAGCCACACGTCTCTATCATCCATCACTCCTGGTAGGTCTTCAAGGCTACATCCTGTATCGGCATAGAGCTGTTGTATATAGGTTCTAACTGGTTGTCCTGCCTTTGCTCGTCCATGTGATAGTGTACAGGAGTATGTTGCTTATGAGTTCCTCCTTACTTCTCCAGCAGTGTCCAACATGTCTGGTTTGTCTAACTTTGATAGTTTTTGTGATGGGGGGTTAGTGGCCGTACAGCTGATGCTTTGTTGGGTGCTGCCTCCAGGACTTGTTCAATATTACTCACAGCATTCTTGTGTAAATGCTGTCAAGCTTTTTCTCCATGTGTTTAGTTAGCGTCCACATCTGTAATTGTTTGTGCTGGGTATCTTCTGCTGGTTTCCTTTTGTCAGTTTGAAACCATGGTCTTTCATTTTATCAAGATGTTCTAAGCACATAGTCTAGAGATGTTTCATTTTAAAGGATAAATACCTTTTCAATCTAAAAATATGCTTATAAAATAGGGATGAATTTTTTGTTATAAAACATATTGCCTGTTTAAAATATGTCTATATGAACACCTGTTGCCATATTTCATCCCTAAAATCTTGTTTGTGTTTATGTGTGTGTATATATATATATATATATATATATATATATATATATATATATATATATATTACACACACACACACACACACACACACAATAAAACGTAAAAATTTGCTACTCTTGAGGTTCACCTGCCTGATCTTCAGGTGAACTTATCTTCACACATCTGAAGTCTATCTGTACTTTAAACGTGTTGATACAAGAAAAATTGGGCTTGTGAAACTTTTGAGTTTTTACTTGTTTTATTCTATTTCATTTTACGATTGAATTGTCATGATATTAGTCTGCATTTTTTTGTGCCTTGAATCCCATATTTTACTTATTTAAAACTATTTTAGTGATAAATTCTAATCATAACTCTGTGTGTGTAGTGTGTGTATTTGTATTTGGGCAGCATTTCTTTGTTAATACATATTTTATTAAACAATATAGTCATTCTTTGTCTCCACATTTTTGTATTTATCCTTTCAAGTCGCCACATCAATTTTATGGTATTTGGCAGGAATTGGTTAATAAACCTCCCATTATTGATTGGTTTCCTAGTACTTTCTGTCCGATCTTGGGCCATCATCAGGGGTGTGTAATTTGCAAAAGCAATGTGACCTTTGCATGTACATGACTACTTTTTAAGTGTCGAGCGTATACTGGTGTGTTGTTGTAGTGTTTATTCTTAAATTTGGTTCTATAAGTAGAAGTAGCATAATACATTTATGTACATTAGTAATGGATTTGAAATTGATTCTATTGAGTTTAGGTAGTTTCTTTCTGATGTGGAGCACTTTGAGAATCTATAATTTTTTGCTTGTTATTTTTTTTTTTTTTTTTTTTTTTTATATTGTTTCCAGTAAGAATTCTCCAAAACTCAGCTTTTGGGCAGGAATGTTTTTTAGATGTTGTGCTATTGAACTGATATCAGAACTGCAGAGTGAGTAGTCTCTAAAAGGTAGTTGAGTTGTTTTGGTTGTTTTTATGACACATCAACCATTCTAGGTTATTAATGCCTAACCCATTTTTAAGCATATAAACAGTTGAATTCCAAACAATTCAGTTTAGCATAAGTATGCAATTTAAATGTCAAAACAGTCCTATTTCAAGCAATTCAGTTTAGCATAATGATACAGTTTAGTTCTATTTGATCCATAGATAGGACCCTATCAGGTGCTACCACTCCAGGCCAGAGTGAACCTAAGAGAAATGGGAATGAAGAGGTACTTCACATTCTCCAAGCATTACTGGAACCTCACCATCAGATTGTTTAGTGTCATATCCAGGATACTTGTTGGGGTGGGGTGTGTCTTATACCTCTGCAGAAAAGCAGTCTGTATATTCTACAGCTCCAGCCGACTGGGCAAGGGTAGTTGAGGTTAAAGCAATGTATATATATTCTATATTGTTTAATCAAATTGTCAACCGTGTGTGTGTGTGTGTGTGTGTGTCTGATGATCGCATAGCAGAAAAACTAAGGGCCATTAATTCTATCTACATTATCCTAACTCAGATCTATATGCATTTATTTCACTCTCTCAAACTACATTATGTATGCATATGGAAGTGGTAGAATCGGCTCCAGTCTAATGGCAAAGCTGTGGTGAAAGCAACCCTTCTGGGAGAAGTTAACTCTTAAGTCAAAACTTGAAGAAGCTCCAGCATCCAATTTCTACTGGTTGTTGATAACCTTTTGATGGGTAGAGTCTCAGAAAAGCTATTGCGAAATAAAACACCATCATCACTCCTTTGGATATGCTTGTCAATGGGTTGTCGCTATGTAGACCCAGAAAGTAGTACAAGTGTCTGTCACTATAATCCAACAACATACATATCTTACTACCTTATCTTACACATCTTGTATATTTTTCGCTTGTTGAACTAGTTATTAATCAGGATGTTTGAGTTGTAATTTTGATGTTAGACAGGCAATATCTGTCAAGATGTTGCAGTCATCATTATATATATATATATATATATATATATATATATATATATATATATATATATATATATATATATATATATAAAGATCTTTACCAGCATATTCAAAAATAAATTTGTTCTGCTTCATAATGGCCTAAAAGAAAAATCCACATTTAGCTCTGAAGTAGCTAAAATTGTAATCCTGGTTGTTGCCAATAATTTTATGAAATTGATGCTGCCAGAAATAAGTTCACGATAAGTTTGTTCTTACTCTCATATGTAATACGATACCTAAATATTTTTGATCTGATCTGAAATTCTTTTAAACAATTTAAGATATTATTTTACACATGCACCTATTCAAATTCATTGGAAAAAAAAACTTTTTGTTGATATTTTTAAAAATTTTATTTATATTTTCACATTTGAACTAAATAGATCCTTAAACTCACTGAGGTGTTTTAAAATGATTTTAAATTTTATTAGAGTGGGTTCATTTTCACATTCTAATTGAATGTAGAATGATCACCCATTTCTGGGACAAGTATTTAAAAAAGAAAGAAAAAAAAATGCTCCCCTCCCCCAAGTAAAGAAAAGATTTTACAGAATTCAAGCTTTCTGGTTATTCATCTTTTTCAGTATTAACTGTTCCAGGAATGGGTGATTACTCTACGTTTTTAATTGTGAAAGTGAGCCCTCTTATAAAATATGTAAAATGGGTGATTATTCTACATTTAAATGTGTAGTGTAAAAATTATTCTACATAAAATGTGTAGTGTGTGTAAAAATAAATGAATAAAAATTGCAGAATTTGAGTTCAATTAGTTCAAGTCACCAAAAAACTACACAACATTTTTTCCTCATGAATTTACCTAATTTAACTTGTGTTATCATGAAAACAAAACGTTTTTAAAAATACATATACACTTTAGATTCTTCACTAACTTGGACAATCGACTAATGGGACCATCCACTATTGACGATCCTTGAATGATTAAACCAGGGCTTCTCAAACTTTTTACTTGATGTGCACCCCTCATAATCAAATCTAATCTATATTCATCTTCAAATAAGTTGATTAAATCATGAAACGTAAATAATTTTCCTGTGTTTAATACTATCTGTATAAGAAAAGAAATCAGTAAACTATATATGCAAATGCATCTTTAAATTTTGAATTCTCTTTAATGGGAAGAATTGGTTTGGTGGTCATTAAAATCACAAATATTAGATTGCAGGTTTGCGCGCGACAAATCATTATGTTCTATGCTTATAGTGCTTCTCTGTTTACTTGGTAAATAATGCAAATGTCCAAAACTCAGGTTCCTCTATGTACAAACTTGCGCAAAGCTTGGGACATTTTGCTGCAGATTTTTCATTCAGTAATATCCAATGAGCAGGTGCCCGTGGTGTAATGGTTATCATCGTAGGGAATGGACACGGCAACACGAGTTCAAATCCTGGACGAGACTGATTGCTTTTCACATAGCATTAATACCCTTGGGAAAGGTATGAATCCAATTATTCTCCCTCAAGCTATGAGTAAATAGTAGGGCAGACTAGGTTCTTCAGCCTAGTCTAGGAGAAGGAAAACTCTGATTTCAAACCTGTTAAACTCTGCTTAAAGAATTGACCTTGTGTCATATCCTGCCTGAGAAGAGGGGTAGGTAAATATGGTAATATCCAATTATTTAGATGTACTTATAGACTTCAATTTAAGATTAAAAATTATTTCAAGTCTTCTTTAAGAAAGGTCTCTAAATTTGAGCTTAATTTGCACTTTCTGCTTCAACATCATTCGTTCATTTAAATGACCTTTGAATGGGTCATATGTGAATGACACATCACTTATCGCCATCACACCCAAACAGGCATTCTGCCAACTCGTCTACTTGATTCAACAATTTTTGTTCTGTTAAAAAAAGGGTTTCACCCAGCTAAAATTTCATTCATTCCCAGGGATCTATATGAATCACTTTGAGAAGCTCTGAGTTGATGGTTATATTGTCAATGTTTATTTGATATTAACATCCTATAATATTGATAATTTCTCTTTTTCTTTTTTACTTCTTCATTCAGGTGGCCACACGACAGAAATGCTTCGTCTGATGAGTGGAGTTGAAGGAAAATATTATCCCCGACACTTTGTGGTTGCGAAAAGTGATCGAATCAGTGAAAAAAAGATTCATTCATTTGAAAACAGGCGAATTGTTAGCTCTGCGGCCGAGAAAAATGTAAGTATTTGTATTTAAATTTTTTTATCGTGATTTCAATAACAAAGATCTCAAATATCTTAAGCTCTATTTGCATTTAACATTGCGCATGATTACAGGTTAATTGCAGTAATCCAGGTAACCAAAGAGATTCACAAACAGTTGATTTTTTTTTTCAACGAGTGAAAATAGTAAAATATGGCAAAATAATATGTCGACTTTACATCATGATACATTCACCTATTTAGATTATGTTTTTTCTGCTACCTTCATACCGTCGTATTTGAATCCATATTTACTTTCATAGATGGAACTGTGAAAAACTTGGCATTGAATACATGCTGAAAGCACTGGTTTCTTTGATTCTCTGATCTGAAGAGGTAGCACTTGATAGGGTCCTATCTATGGGTAAAATAGAACTTTTTGACAATAATACTTTGTGCAAACAAATGACTCAAGATAAATAGAACTGTTTGATCATTTAACAGCTTGTAAACAAATGCCTGTTTAATTGCATTTTTAATGATACATAGCTGTTACATCTGCGGGTGTCGAAACACCATAACTAATGATGTCTTACAGAATATCTATTCCCAAGACGAATATGGTGGGTGTGTGTGTGTATAACACATGGATGACAGACATAGTAGTGGAAAATGAATAGAGTACTCACAGTTGACTTGACTAGAACATTTATTTACAAGGATAAACACATTTGAATGGTACACAATACATTTATCGATATGGGTTGAGCTGTGTGTCACAGCTCCCTCAGGAAAAGGTAAATTAATTCCACATTTGGTTTCCTGGATTTGAAGTCATCCTTTGTTCGTGCTGCCTCCTGTAATCTCATCCCGTTCCCGCATAATCACACGTAATCATACTTGGAATTATTTAACTTTGTTGACTTATGTCCGAGTCATAAATATCTGTGTATAAACCAAATTTGGCATTAGATAACCTACAATGGTTGATATGCCTTAAAACCAAACCAAACTAAACCCAACAGATTCTTTTGACTCTCTCCTGCCATTGTCTATCTCTCTTGGCAGGTCTTCTACATGGCATCCAGTGTCCATGCAGTGCTAGTTGGCCAACACTGGTATGTCCATGTTTGGGAGTCCACGGGATAATTTTTGCCTATGTATTTGACCCTGTAAATCTTGTTTGTCTTATTTGGTTGGTTTGTGAGATGAAAGGCAAGTGGAGGCTACTGCTTTCAGGATTTTACACCTTATGATTGATTTTCACAGCTTGTCAATCTGTCTAGGGTTATTTTATGCCAAGAGGTTAAGGAATTTTATTTATTGTCCATATTTACATTTTTTGTGTAGTTTCTTAAGAGTTTTCTTTTTTTCACATGATCCAATTGAATACAAATAATTTTGAAACAGATCTCTTTAACTCAGATAAGACCCTAACAGGTACTACCACTCCAATTTAGTGGACCTGAGAGTAATGTCAATGAAGAGGTCCACTACACTCCCTCGATCTGACCATCAGATGGTATAGTGTCATAATCCAGACACTTTTTTTTTTTTTTTTTTTTTTTTTTTTTTTAAGGGTGGTACCCTTTTTATGGGATACATTCAATGTATTCTAAGTCTTACTGACCAGGTCATTAAAATACCTTAGGTGCTTTATCAATGACCACTTCACTGCCCACTCTGTCATTGTAGGTGTTTCAAAGTTGACAAAGAGATGACAAGATTTAAGGAAGAGTTCGATATGTGTTCACAGAAAAATCCCATTCACTTTATTGTTGATGTCACAACTTCCCTCTTGACAGTCTGAAAAACAAAGACCTGAAGTGATATTTTCAAGTTGATCAAAGAAAGATCTATTTTTAACATCGTAGTTTACTTCCAATAAGGTGGTGTGTCAATAGCCCTTAAATTTAGGTAATTACTTGTCACTCTTTAACTGACTGACCCTTTTCGAAAATCCCTAATTCTCATGTTTGACTTTCACACTGGCAGTGGGAGTTTTTAAGATTGATACTTCGTTGTCAATCACATAGCTAGGCACCAGTCACTACATTACAATAGGATGATTTGAACAATTGAAAAAGGCTGCTTTTCTAGTAACAGTCTTTATTGAAATACACGTTAAACACTTCCTTGTTGAATTTAGTTTTTGCACTTATCAGAAAGCACTTTTCAATACAAATAATATGAGGAATTTATTTGAAAATATCAACATTGCATTTTGTCTTTAGAGAAATAAGATCATACCAAAAAGAATAAATCAGATATATATTTAAAAGTATATCAAATACGTCAACAAATTAGACCACATTAAAAAAGGTCTATAAAATAATTGTCTATCTCACTCTTTAACAATCTGTTTAAAAAAAATCTGACAAGTGTGTGTGTGTGTGTGTGTGTGTGTGTGTGTGTATATATATATACACACGCTCTCTGCTGAACAAAATTTGGCATTACATAACCCCCCCAAGAGTTGATATGCCATTAAACAAAATACCCTAACCCTAAAACACAATACATTTCACACTTGCCCTAACATTGTTCTGTTATTTCCTTGTCAAGACATCATACCTATATACAATTTTTAAAAGTATTTTTATAATAAACCTTGACAATTTCATATACACATCTGTAATCTGAAGGTTAAAACTTTTATAGAAATCATACTTTGATCACATCATTAAAAAATCAATTTTGTCTTATTTAAAAAAAAATGAAAAATGTATTAATATCCATGCTGTTGGAATTTGCATTTCTGGAACAAATACCAGCAGATTCCTACATATGCAAATTGGTCTACATTTAAGACAATTCTTAAAGATTTCTACAAGTGGTTGGGCACATCTAATAAAATGGAAACCCGGTGCCAACAAAAGAATTTTGAATTGAAACAATGGAAAGAATCATAAGATTCGTTCAAGAAAGCAATCCGCAGTGGAGTGTGGTAAGAGATATTGGTTGTTTCCAGTCATCTGTTTTAAAATTTACTTTGAATAGAAAAGAAATGTGGTGTTTAAAGGTTTAAAAAAAAAATGGAAAACATGCTGTTAAACCATGAAAGACAAAAGTTTCAGGTTAGAAAAATCAAAACGATTCCGGGGGAAGTGGCTAGGGCTGTTGAATATGCCAACTGCATCTCTGCAGAGGGGTAAAACCCTCACTTATGAATGTCCTAAACTGCATCTGATGGTGAGGCTTCAATCTTGGGACTTTGGTCCTGGAGCTAAGGAGACTGTAGATTATCCCTTCATTATTGGAGGTGCCCATGGTGAAATGGTTGTTGTCGTAGGAAATGAACACTGCGACTCGAGTTCAAATCCTGGACAAGACTGATTGCATTTCACATAGCACTAATACCCTTGGGAAAGGTATGAATTCAATTATTCTCCCTCCAGCTATGGGTAAATAGTAGGGCAGACTAGGTTCTTCAACCTTGATGAGGCAACTAGTCTTGGAGAAGGAAAACTCTGAATACAAACCTGTTAAACTTCGCTTAAAAAATTGACCTTGTGTCATATCCTTCCCGAGCGGAGGGGTTGGGTATATAGGAAGCTTGGAAAATAAACTATCAATTTAAATGATTTAATCTAGTTTGTTTATGGTACGTTTTATGAAGCCAGAACGTTCAACTATTAATGGAATAATGTTTTACATCTAATCTGTTATTAGTTTATTTACTGCTAAATGAAAAAATAAATCCCTAAGGTGATAGATAATCCTCTAAATGTGCTAATTCTGTGATTTTTTTTTTTTTTTTTTTTTTCTGGGGGTAGTAATCTTATATCTATTATGCTTTAAAGATGGATCTTATAAACCCCCCATATCTGAATGCCTGCTTTATGTAATTACTTTGGCCAGATCATTCAAAAAATAAGCAGAGATGTCTGCTGACTTCCATGTAGCAATGGGATTGAGTCATGGCTGAAAAGGTTTGTTGACACCAATGCAAATGATTGAAACCTTTGAACATGTGTCAAGTGCTGGGGATTGGCACCTTGACTCAGAGGCAACTACTCTTGACTGTCATATCTGTTTCATAAAAACAAGAATTCTCTGGCTTCTCTCTCTTTATCTTTTTTTTCCCATTTTCCATTCTGTTGACCAATATCCCAATTTTGTTGGGTATTGTTTGAAAAGTTTGTGCTAAATGTTTTTAATGATCCAAGGGCATATTTATCAATCCTTTACTTGCTGAGATCCAAACAAAAGTGTTTTTGTCACTTTCTTTTTGTGTCATTGTTTTATTCCTTTTGACACTTCAGACTGTGAAACTGATGAGGGGGAGTTGAGAAGTTCTCAACCCAACCAAGAAAGGAATGACTTTATGTAAATTTTTGAAACAGCTAAAAACTTGAAAAACATGAAATAGTAGGCCTCCTACCACCCTCAGCATACTGGATAGTAAATGTGTTTTAAATCTGTGAAAGATTAATTGGATCAAAGGTCATAATTGTTGCAGCAAGTCTGTTTATTGTGTGGGCATTCATTCATTGGCTAGGGACACTCACCTGGGATTTGAGATATATTTAGTTTTAATAAATCAGTTGAGATTGAGACTAGACGAGTTCAGAAGTTGGGATTTAAGTGAAATCCCTCTCCCAAATGATGTTGGGAAAGCAATAGCGTATAAATAAAAGGGTCACTTTCCCTCCATCGACTGGACAAAGCCACTCAGACTTCCCTTTTGAAATCGTTCATGAAAAGAAAATATGACCTCAGGAAATAAGAGAATGGTTTTAGCAACCAACTTGTCTGTCATTTCTTCTTTTCTTTCTTCTTTTCTTCCTTCTTCTTTTCTTCCTTCTTCTTTTCTTCCTTCTTCTTTTCTTCCTTCTTCTTTTCTTCCTTCTTCTTTTCTTCCTTCTTCTTTTCTTCCTTCTTCTTTTCTTCCTTCTTCTTTTCTTCCTTCTTCTTTTCTTCCTTCTTCTTTTCTTCCTTCTTCTTTTCTTCCTTCTTCTTTTCTTCCTTCTTCTTTTCTTCCTTCTTTTCTTCCTTCTTCTTTTCTTCCTTCTTCTTTTCTTCCTTTTTTCTTTTTTTTTCTTTATTTCTTTTTTCTTTTTTTCTTTTTTCTTTTTTCCTTTTTCTTTTTACCTTTTTCTTTTTACCTTTTTCTTTTTACCTTTTTCTTTTTTCCTTTTTCTTTTTACCTTTTTCTTTTTTACCCTTTTCTTTTTTACCCTTTTCTTTTTTACCCTTTTTCTTTTTTACCCTTTTTCTTTTTTACCTTTTTCTTTTTTACCTTTTTCTTTTTTACCTTTTCCTTTTTCGTTTTTTCTCTATTTCTTTTTTCTCTATTTCTTTTTTCTCTATTTCTTTTTTCTCTATTTCTTTTTTCTCTATTTCTTTTTTCTCTATTTCTTTTTTCTCTATTTCTTTTTTCTCTATTTCTTTTTTCTCTATTTCTTTTCTCTCTATTTCTTTTTTCTCTCTATTTCTTTTTTCTCTCTATTTCTTTTTTCTCTCTATTTCTTTTTTCTCTCTATTTCTTTTTTCTCTCTATTTCTTTTTCTCTCTATTTCTTTTCTCTCTATTTCTTTTCTCTCTATTTCTTTTTTTAAACGCCCAATTATATTACACAATGTACTACAGCAAAATCCTGGACAGGGCTGTTTGCATTTTCACATTGGAAAAGGTTTAACTTCAACTATTCTCCCTCCAACTATGGATAAATGATTGGACAGACTTGGGTCTTTAACCTTGGTATGGCATGTGGTCTATGAAAAGGAAAACTCTTAATTCAAACCTGTTAAACTCTGCTTAAAACAACCCAGTTGGCTGGGGTTGTAGAATACACCAACTGCATCTCTGCAGAGGAGTAAGGCTTCCCCAATGAGTATCTTGGATGTGATACTATATAATCTGATGGTTGAGGCTTCAGTAATGTTGGAGCTTTGGGTAATGCAGAGTACCCCTTCATTGCCATCACACCCACATCTATTTAACCCATAGATAGGACCCTTATCAGGTGCTACCACTCCTGGCCAGAGTGGACCTGAAAACAATGGCAATAAACAGGTACTCCTCATTCCCCAAAGCTCCAGCATTACTGGAACCTCACCATCAGATTTAGTGTCATATCCAGGACGTGTGTGTGGGGGGGTCTTACCCCTCTGCAGGGGTGCAGTCAGTGTATTCTACAGCCCCAGCCGACTGGGCAACCAACAATATTTGATATGCCACCAAACCAATCTTCTTAAAAGGTAACCTTGTGTCCCATCCTGCTCATGGAGAGGTGTTCGTAAATATATATATATATATATATATATATATATATGTGTGTGTGTAGTTGGGCAGCAGTCCTTCATTTAAGCATGTTTGATTAAGGAATAAAGACTCATTTTGTCTATAATTTTATTAGGATCCTTTCAAATTTACTGACCAGTGTTTTAGTTTCAGGTTGGAGATGTCCAAAGTGCTTTTAGACTTTTCATAGGCCATCATTAGGGGTTATTTGCCTGTGTTAAAAAAAAAAAAAAAAAAAAAAAGTTTAAACTTTTTAATTTTTTTATAACCTTGCAAACATTACATAAATGCACAGTTATGAGGATCATTAAATAAGTTTCCTGACTTTCGTATGGACACTTTTATTGATAGTACACACATGAAACTCTTGTCTGCTTCAAAGTAATCTCTTCTGGGCTGCAATGCACTTGTTGTACCGTTCCAACAACTTCTGGAAGGTCCCATGGAAGTCCTCTTGTGTGAGCCTGTCAATGACCTTCGTCATCTCCTCAGTTGTCTCATAACGACAGCCTGTGAGTTTAGGGAATAACCAAAAGTCACAGGGAGCAAGGTCTGGATTATATGGAGGGTGAGGAATTGTCTTGATGCCCATGTAGGTCAAATAGACTGTGACAAGGATGGACTTGTGGACTGTTGCATTTTCCTGGTGGAAATGCAACTGACTCGATTTAAAAAGTGCTGGCCTCTTCCGACCAAATATCTTCCTGAACTCCCTTAAAACCTCAACATAGTAACCCTAACCCTTTGGCCAATCAACTCTGGTGTATTGACCTCCTTACTCCTCCCACACCTCTCATCATCCCTCACAGACTCCCTGCCTTCCTTGAATCTCTTATGCCACTCAAAAATTGATGCTCGATTCATGCAAGATGCTCCAAAAGCAGTCTGAAGCATTTCATACATTTCTGTGGCATTTTTTCCAAGTTTAAAACAGAATTTTATTGCATATCATTCTTCTAAAGTGTCCTCACATCCAGATTGCATTTTTGAAATTCACCACCTGTGACAATCAGGCTTTAGTAGGGTGTATTCCAATTGCTGCTGTAGCTGTTCATTTGAACTTGAAATCATAAATGGTCAGTCATCTCATTAGATGAATAGCAATAACATACTGAATTTTGAAGAGTCTACGACAATTTTAAATGCCTGTACAAAAGAGTCTGGAAACTTATTGATGCCGATGATTTTGAACAAATTTAAAACTGAACACTATCAATATTATAAAAACTTTAAAAGAAGTCTTTACACTCCAACTTAAAATGGAAACACTTGTCAAGACTTGAAAGGATCCTAATAAAATTATAGACAAATGGTGTCTTATATACACACACACATTTGATTAAATATATATATATATATATATATATATATATATATATATATATATATATATAAAATGGTTTACTCCTAAAATTAAAACATTGTTTAATCTTTGAGTTTCCTAAATTTTTAAGTAGCAGTATGTATATATAATAGTAGACAGACTCGTATATATTTAATATATATATAAAAGATTTGGCATTAAATAACCAACAGTTGTTGATCTGCCACCAAACCAAACCAAAATTAATGAATGATAATTTTTTTTCTTTATTGAAAAGGGTCTAAATCTTCCTTATCTAATGGAAACTTCGTAATTTCTTTTTTTCTTTTTTTTTTTTTTTTTTTTTTTCCTTCTGAATATCAAAGATTGTCTTTTAGCAACTTTTGGGAATTTTCTTAAAACATTGTTTTTGTTCTTAAGTGTGTGTACACAGGATTGGCTAGTCTCCCAACCATTAGGCTAAACAAACACTTGATTGAATTATTCATCCCAGAGTTGAACAGCTACTTAAAGTTTTCATAATCGTCTCCAAGTGGTGGACGAGAAAATTAGCCAAATTTCTACTCCTTTTTCTTGTTTTTTTTTTTTTTTTTTTTTTAACTTATCAGTTTTTATCATATCCCTGTTTATTTTAACCCTTTCACTTTTGCTTTTGTCAGGGTCTAGAATACACCAACTGTATCTCCAGCGAAGGGGTAATACCCTACTTACAACAAAGGGGTGTCCCGGATATGGCACAAAACTCCATTTGGTTGTGAGGCTCCAATTCTGGAGCTTTGTAGGTGTATGAAGTTCCTCCCCTGGTCTTTATAGCTTTTACTCCCAGAACCTGGCCCAGCTGCATCTCTGCAGAGGGGTAAGACTCCCAACCAGTGTCCTGGATATGACACTAAACAATCTACTGGTAAGGCTCCAGTAATGCTGGACATTTGGGGAATGTGGAGTACTCCTTCATTGTCATCACTCCCTAGCCTACTCTGGCCTGGAGTGGTAGCACCTATCTATGGATCAGATAGAACTAAACTGCGTGCTTTTGCTAAACTGAATTGTTTGAAATAGAATTGTTTATATGTATAAAAATGGATTTAGCATTAAATAACCTACAATGTTTGGTGTGCCATAAAACCAAACAGATGTCATTTGTGACTATGTTACACAATACTTTAGCATGCATCTATATATCTATATAATGATTATTTTAATATATCTCATTAAACTAAACTAAAACTCCCTGGACCACTCTGACCTAGAGTGGGTCTTTGGGCGCTCTTTTAGGGCATTTGTGACCTTTCCTCTCCAGTTGTTGGGTCGCATTTGGTAGGTTGTCATACCTCTGGGCGGTTCTGCCGGGTGTGCCTCGGATCTGGAGAGTTCTTCTGGCCTCAGGGGGCCATCCCGCCAGGCTTTTACCCTCCCCCTTCGGGGGGGAGTGTATTACCTGGCGCTTGAGGTGCCCCTAATAAGGAGAATACCGATGGGGGCTAAAGGTATTTTTGGCCTTGCCAGACGCATGTGAGCTTCGGCCCTGCAACTGGACCCACCTTAAAAATGGCCTTGTGCTACATTTGTACGTTGGTGGGACGTATGATAAATAACAGAGTAGTAGTATCTGTTAAGGTTTATATGCTGGGTATGATCCTAAGCTCTACCTGGTAGTGAGGCTACTTTTCTGGAGCTCTTGTGAATATAGAGTACACCTTAATTGCCATTGCTCCCTGGTCCATTATGAGTGGTAGTAGTATCTGTGGATGGTCCCTTCCCTGGGTCAAATAGATCAGGCTGAAAATTATTCATATTGGATAGAAATACATGAAAACATAACTTTGATTACTCATGATTATAGACTAATTAAAAAAAAAAAAAAAGTCCAGTGGAACATAGAAAATATAGTTATGATTACATTGAAACAATTACAAATGAATCAAATTTCAGCATTAAATGACCCATTAGGAGTTGATATTCCATTAAACAAATTAACTGATTCCATCTGTGAGTTAAGTATATCCGTGTGTTAATAGGAATACTTGAAACCACAATTATGTCTGAATTTGCCTCCCAACATGAAAACTATCCAAGTTAGATGAATCAGACATGCAGGACACTGGTGGAGAAGCAGGGACAAGCTCATAAGTGATGTACTCCTATGGACCCCCACATGTGGCCGGGCAAAAGCAGGACGACCAGCTCGAACATACATTCAGCAGCTATGTGAGGATACAGAATGTAGCCCTGAAGACCTGCCAGAGGCGATGAACGATTGGGAGAAGTGGCGAGAGAGGGTCAGGGATATCCGTGCTAGTGGCACGACATGATGATGAGGGATAGTTTGGGCCATTGGCCTAATGAGTCGAGTGTTCATAAGTGGTCCGGGAGACCGGGGTTTAATCTCAGGTCAAGTCATACCAAAGACTTAACAAATGGTCCTTGATGCCATCTTGCTTAACACTCAACATTATTAGGTAAGGATCTACGGTAAAGTGAAGCAATCCAGGGATAGAAGTAGCACCCTCCCCTACACCTCTGTTTACTAGCTATTGAAAAGGGAGCCTTTGGGTCACCCTTGACTACGGTTGCCAACTTTACTTATTTAGTAACAATTTAGTTTGCAAATGACTACTATCATTACTTATTTGGAACCATCGGATTGCTTGAAGAAAAAGTGACTAAATAACCCAACAAGGGTTGTTATGCTGTAAAACCAATAAACCAACGAACTAACCCCACTTCTACTTGTAACCTGGGTAGGTCTAGTACCTTTTCTCCTAACCTGTTTCAGGATTAAATCTGATATATTAAAATAATCGATATATAGATGCATGCTAAGATATTGTGTGGCATAGTTACAAATGACAGCAGTGCCAATGATTACTAATGAGAAACATACAAGTGTAACTTGCCTCTAAAGAACTGCCATTGTTTCATTCCTTCTATTTCTGAGGCCATGGAAGTCTGTGGAAACAGATAACTGACATAATGCTTGGTAGATTCTGTGTTCTCGTTGGAAGCAGCTATTCTTGCATCTTTAAATGATTCTTTTGCTCTCCATCCATGTTAGAGTTTCACTTGCTTCTGTCCCTAGCTACCAAAGGGAGAGAATTGAAAAAGCCAGCTTTTATAGGAATTCACTATTCCACTGATGTTGCAAAGAAAGAGCTTTGGTTCATGAGATTTTTACTGTCTCTTAGCTTCTATTTTTGCTACATGAACCTTATTTTACAAAATGAATACTCAAAGAATGCGTGATACTAAAAGACAAAAACAAAACGATTATTAATTTAACCAGTATAGTAATTTTTTTTTTTTTTTTTTTTTTTACCCACTTGTACCACAAGGTTTGTTTTAGGGGATAAATTCATTCTGATGGTACTAGTCCACTAGCAAAATATGTCAATCTGATCTTCCAGACTATTTATTTTTAATCTGATTTGGCATAATGGTGAGTGTTTGTCAAGGGAATGTGGTTCAATACCAGGTCGAGTGGTACTAAAGACTCAAAAAGTGGTACTTGATGCCTCCTTGCTTAACACAACATTATCATATTTACCAACCCCTCCGCTCGGGTAGGATATGACACAAGATCAATTTTTAAGCAGAGTTTAACAGGTTTGAATTCAGAGTTTTCCTTCTCCTAGACTAGTTGCCTCACCAAGGCTGAAGAACCCAGTCTGCACTACTATTTACCCATAGCTGGAGAGAGAATAATTGGATTCATACCTTTCCCAAGGGTATTAGTGCAATGTGAAATGCACTCGGTCTCGTGCAGTATTTGAACTCATATCGCCATGTCCATTTCCTCCAACGATAACCATTATACCACGGCATGACACAACATTTATAAGGTGTGGATCAAGGGTATGTGGTGCAATCAGGGAAAGGAGTTGCACCCTCCCCTACATTTCAGTGTAGTAGCTATTGAAAAGGGAGCCTTTGGGTGACCCTTGACTACAGTCAACCAACTTACATAGTTGCAGTAGTGTGTATGTTGGAGATACTCATGCTGTAATGGTTACCATTCTAGGAAATGGACATAGCCACTCAAGTTCAAATTCTGAATGAGACTGTTTGCATTTCACATAGTGATTATACCCTTGCAAAAGGTATGAATCCATTTATTCTCCCCCCAGCTATAGCTAAATAGTAAGGCAGGCTCGGCTCTTTAACCTTGGTATGCTAATCAATCTAGGAGAGGGAAAACTCTGTATTCAAACTTGTTAATCACTGCTTAAAAAACTGACCTGTGTCTCATCTGGCTCAAGTGAAGAGGTTGGGTAAATATATGATAGTGTCTGTATATCTATGTATGAATGTGTATGTATAATATATTTATATAGAAGTTTCATATTGTGTAGATTTTCTTGTTTTGTGTATTTGAAAGAATGAATTTGTATGTTTGTTTCGCTATTATCTTTTTTTGTTTTCATTTCTTTGCTTACAGTATAAAATTCACCGAATTCCTCGCAGCCGTTCAGTTGGTCAGTCCTACGTCACTTCTCTACTGACGACTCTTTATGCAAGTCTCTACTGCTTCCCACTTGTCTGCAAGATTCGACCAAATGTGGTAAGTTGATTTTGAGATTTACTCGATTTCTAAGTCGGTAAAGATTTTTATTTATTTATTTATTTATATCTTACACTTCCCAAATGAAACAAGAGAAATTAAATTCACAATTATATCTACTTCACAAAGACAGACAGGATATTTTGATTAATTTTATCATTTTACAATGGTTTTTAAACTTTGACAATAAACTATATTGCCTGTCAGGCTGGGATTTAAATGTAATATCTGTTCATCTCTTTTTAGCTTTGTTCTTGCCTTCCAATAAAATGCAAAAAAAAAAAATTGAGATAGACTTTTTCCTGGAGATACCAATCCTGCAGCTGTACCTCTATTGCAGCAAAAGAGAAGGGTTGTATTTTTATCATTAAGGGTTTTCGGATTGTCTTCCTTTTTATTGTTATTCCTACAATGTTTCAGCAGATATGTACTCTGGCCTTCTTCAGGTATTTTTGTCGAACTCGGAAACCTACACAGAACTTTGAACTACATCTTTTATTGAATCTACGGGGGTTGCCTATTCTGATACCATTTGCCATAACTGGGTATAAGTGTTAAGTATTCCTGTATTGTTACTCATTTGCAGTCAAGATTGAACCTGCGATCTCCAGATGATTCTCCTTATCTGACGTAGAACTCAACCGCCGGCCGCTGTATCTCATCTCTCTGGGAGTTTTGGCTGAAATGAAATCACACGGGCTCCCTTTGTTGAGCTGAAGAAACCACTACTATTCGCCACTGTATGAATCTTTGATCCAAACAGTGGTGCCCTGGTCTCTCAGAACAGTCCTATTGTGGGAGTTGATCAGGCTGGGTTCCATGTTGAAAGGAATTGCTATTTGCAAAGAAAAGAGTTCTTGTCGCAACTACAAGGGCACAAAAAGAAACAAGCAACACTTTTGATTCCAGTATAATAAAACCTTTTTTAAGACTATTGTCTTTATGCATTTGTGTAATTTCTTTTGTGGTGAGATATAGTACAAAAAAAGTCACACAAGATTCACTTGTTTGATCGGAAGCCACAGAGAGAGAGAGAGAGAGAGAGACGAAATCAGTCTGATCTATTCAGTCGATATAAGGGAAACAACTATAGATCTTCGTTACAGACACATCGACTTAGCGGTTTGCTTTCTTGGCTTTGTTGACAAAATTATCTGGATTCGCAAAGATTCTATTTTCATCTCTTGGTTCTGATTGGACCAGCAAGATTCCACAAATCGTTTTCGCGGTATTCAGTGTCTCTGTCTGACTGTGGAAAAATGTTTCTCTCTAACCGCTCAAATGTCTATCTTCCCTGTTGACTACCCCTGGTCTCCTCTGCCGACTGCTTATATGGATTAAGACAAAGTTGAGACAATTTTTGGCTCCACCCATGAATTATAATATGTAAATCGCTTTGACCACCATGCATTTTTGCATAATCTCTGAACCTCTGCAGGAGACTGCTTCTCAAGTGGTACTAAAAATGAATTTGGATTCCCTGCTGAGTTTTCCACAGACATCGTCCACTTAAGTCTGCTTAACCTAATTATTTTGTCTTGGACCTTGGGTCTGGATTTCATCCTCAGATCACCCAAAATCCCATTCTCCATTTATCATAATCTTTAATTAACGAACCCATCCGTCAACCACCCCGAACGATCACACTCGCTTAACTAACAAACTTAACCCCAGAAACGTTTTTCCAAAAGGAAAAGAAAATAGGAAATTCCTTTTCTTTCTCTGTATTAAAAAAAGCAAACTTATTTCTGGAATTACCTTTCTATCCATTTAATTGTAAATTTGTTCCAGTCCCTTAGAACCATTAATTAATAAACCCACATGGGTGGGAGCCTCTCTCTTTTCTCTCTCTCTCTCTCTCTCACACTTAGATGCTTAGGGAACCAATGCCATTACGCTATGTGTCCTGCTGGACAGTTTAGAGTGAATTTTTGGGACTTATAAACTCAGTGTTTTTACTTGTGCTTATATTCATATTTTTTTATCTAACCTTTTTAATTATCGGTTCCCATATTGTATTCATCTCTATACTTGGTCTACTCAGCAGGTCATTGTAGGCCACCATATGTGCTGATTCCTTAAGGTGTCTAATCCTCCAATGTTCAGCTCTATTAACTATTTAAACTTTATCCCATAAGGGCAGATGGTTTCCTTTTTCCTTCCATATATGGTCCACCACACCCCACTTTTCAATCTCACCTCATACTACTGCCTTCCTATGTTCTTCTAGCCTTACTTTTAGTGGGTGACCTGTCTCACCTTTGTATATTTTACCACAACTGCAAGGGATGGAGTAAACAGTTCTAGATCATGTTGAATTCCATTGGTGGCTTGACTCTGAAGAGATATCTCCAGAGAGTTGAACCACTTGCGAATACTGTCCTGATGTCATATGGACTACATATCTTTTGGATCCTTTCGGCTAGTCCTTTGACATAGGGCAGACATACTGTGGTGAGTTTTTGGGTATTGTCCTCTATCCTCTAATCCATGTTTCTTGAAGCCGATGTTATGCTCTCTGGGTAGTTGTTACGATGAAGGTTGTCTCAAACTAATCATTTCTTCTTGATATGCATCAGTATAACTACTAATGGTTTTTGCTTGATGTTGTAAGCAACGGACTATTCCTTTCTTTACCATATATGGATGATGGGAGTTGAAATTGAGGTACTGTCTGGTGAAGGTGGGCTTACGATACACAGATGACCTGAATCCTTGCTCTGTGCAGGTTACTAATACATCGAGGAAGGGTAATTTGTTACCTTGCTCTTTCTCAATAGTGAACTGTATAGATGGTCGGGTTGAGTTCATGTGATCAAGTAATGTCTGAACATCTTCATGAAGCCAGAGAATGAATGTGTCATCTACATATCTAAGCCACATAGATGTCTTTAGTGAATTAGATCCTAATGCCATTTCTTCAAAGTATTCCATCTATATGTTAGCCAATGCTGGTGACAATGACAAATCCATAGCCAGTCCTTCTTGTCGGTATATATCAGATCCCATCCCAAAGTAGGTTGTCTCCACACAGAATGTCAACATTTCCATTAGATTATCTATCGGGATACAAGTGCATTCTTCCAGCAAGTGATCTGCCGCCAGTTTATCCTGTACTGCTGCAAGTGTCTCATCATTAGGTACCTTTTGTAAACAGACTTACTATATCCAAACTCACCATCTGGTTAGAATGAATGGGGGCATCACTGATTCTCTCCAGAAAGTGGACTGAGTTCTTAACATGTGATGAGGACTTACCAGTTAGTGGGCTGATGATCTCCATAAGGAAGCGTCTCAATGGGTGACATGCTAAACTTCGGTTGCTGACAATGGGTCTCAATGGAATACCATCCTTATGAATTTTTGGATGGCCATATGTGTTGTAGCTTACTGTAATGTTGAATTAGCTGTCTGTATTTTGTTTGTGGTATGAGATCTTTATTACCAAGGATCTGTGACGGCTTCCTTTCCATCTTCAGAGTCGGGTCCTTCTTTATTTTACAATAGCCACCATTGCCAATCAAGTCTGCCAGTTTGTTGGAGTGTTCTCCACTCAAAAAAAACTGAATATGAGCACAGGTAAAAACATACATAAAAGTAATAATCCTAGTCAAATAAGAACATTAAGTTTATGTCCCAAAAATTCACTCTAAACTGTCCAGCAGGACACAACATAACAGTTATAGGCGTTGGTTCCCTAAGCTTCTAAGGAGGCAATCATCTGGAGGTTGCTGGTTCAATCTTAACTGCAGGTGAGTAACGATACAGGAATACTAAACACTTGTACCTGGTTATGGCTAACGGAATCAGAACAGGTGACCCCTGTGAATTCTATAAAGGACATAGTTCAAAGTTCCGTCTAAGTTCCCGAGTTCAACAAAAAACACCTGAAGAAGGCTGGAGGACATATCGGCCGAAATGTTGGAAATAACAATAAAGATGAAGACAATAATTCGAAAACCCTTAATGATAAAAATCATCAAGCTTTTCTCAGAAATTTAGACAACTAGAAGGGTTGTAGTCGTCCCCAGAATAAGAACTATTTTTGGCCTTAGATATTGTCCTCCCTGTTAAACTGGCTTTGTACCAATAAAAAAAAAAATAGTAATCTTTACCAGGTGCGACCACAGATTTGCCAGCCTTGTGGCTTTGAAGGAAACCTCATGTTGGTTTCAAGTCTGCCAGTGATTAGTACAACCCATGAGGGACAGGCTTAGGAGGAAACCCTATATTTGTTACTGGACTACTAGTGGTCAGCAAACCCATGAAAAACAGGCAAGTTCCTACATTGCAGATGTTGGAGAAAGAATAGCAACTTGTGTGAGTTATAGTTTTTCCCCACTTTTCTGTGGAATTTCTTCTCTGGAAAGCAATTAGACATACATGTTATCATGTAACTCTTCAATTCTTAACATCTGCCACGTTTAAATATAACACAGATTCTGTTGGAAATTTTAATTAAATGCTTTTTCAAGAACTATTGTTTTGTAATTTAGTACTACATAAAAAAAAGAAGGTAAACATTGGTTTAAAAAAATTTTTAGAATTTTTTTTTTTTTTTTTTTTTTTTTTTTTTTTTTCATTTCATACTTTTATAAATGTAAACAAAAAAGAAATTATTATACAAAAAATTGTACATTTTTAATTTTAACTTTAAGGACACATTTCATTTTTTTTATTGTTATAAATGTGATTTCTTTTTTACCCTTTAAAAATATAACAATTCAACTGAAAGCATTGTTATTGATTACTTAAAGAAAAAAAGAATTTAACTAATACATTCCATTTTTCTTGGAACAAAATATTGATTTTTAATCAGGGCAACTCAAAAGCTTAAAAAAAAAAATTCTGTGTTCCAAGTTTTGTAATAGGGTCCTTGTTACTGTTGCTACCACTACTCTGTCAAATATTTTTTTACAGTAAACAGCAAAAAAAAAATGGATAAGCTAGCCAATAGATTAAATTTGCTTTATTTTTTGAATTCATAAAATTCTCTGAAAAACTCATTTGGTTCGGTTTCTTTGTTTAATGGCATGTCAACCTTTTTATAGGTTATTTAATGCCAAAGCTATTCTCCTAGAAGAACAGTAGTGGTACTATTTAACCCATAGCTAGGAGGATAAGGGGGGGTTCATACCTTTCCCCAAGGGTATTTGCCCAAAAGTGAACATAATGTTAATGAAACAAATGACTTTCATTTACTTAAATTCTTCTATTTATGATTTAATATAATGAAAAAAAAAAGCGTATTATTAAATTAAGTATGTTTATCAGTAAGCTTTTTTATTTATATTTAATGCAATGTAAAAAGCGAAGTAATTTTAGAATATTGTTAAATACCAATTTAGCACAATCCATTTTTATATTTCCTAATGTAAATTGTTTTTCCTTCACTACAGCTTTTATATCTATATCTCAATATGTAAAATCATTTTTTTAGGGCAGGGGGTTAATTACAGTTGTTGTATAATAATACAAATAAATCGGACAGTTTTGTTCATTTATTTCAATTACACTTTGACAAATATACAATCTCATTATAAAAAAAAAAAAAATTTTTTTTTTTTTTTTTTTTTAAGTAGAATTGACAAACTAGTTAGTTATTAAGAATAATTTTGCATAAATTGTTAATATCTATGTAGAGAACAAAAAAAGAATTACAAGAAAAGGACATTAGAAATAAATGTGTCCTGATATTTTTGTTTACGTTTTTTAGTCGAAATTTTTGGTTTGCTTTTTTTACCAAAATAGAATTATTCTGACGTAGATGAAATTTGACAAAAGAAACAAATCTCTTGAAAATTATACAAACTTTCTGAGACTACCCTCTATCATACAGTGGGTATGTATTTACCAACCCCTTCTGCCCAGGCAGGATGTTATAACATATTGACCTATGACCCGGCCAAGCTGTCAGATGAGAAATGCACCTGTGTAAATAACAGGTGCATCCAGTTGAAGATATCAGGGGATAACCTTGACTGTTGATGGGTTGAATTAAGTGCAAATGTGATGCTCACAAGAAGCAGGTGGGTGTCGAACAATTATATAACCCGGTGTGACAGGAAGTTCAGATCAGTAGGAAGTCAGTGTTCCAGTTCGAGGAATGAGAACCAGACCCAGCGGAAGTTGGGCCCCCAGGCCCCTGGTTGAGCAGCCCAGGAGAACGGGGAAAGAAATGCTGCTATGGCCTGAAGAGTGGGGGTCAATATGTTGCAATTTTTGTTCAGTCTCCAACTCACCTCTCACACAACCTTTTCGTAGCCCTTGCAAATAAAGTGAGAGGTATATTTTTCTAAAGAACTGTCCACTCATCGTTATTTTGTTGACTAATGTTCTGTATGCATATGAGTGTGACACCGGGTCAATTTTTGAGCATAGTCTAAAAGGTTTGGTTGGTTGTTTGGGTCTTATGGCATATCAACCTTTGTAGGTTATTTAACGCCAAATTCATTCTTATGTAAATTATCAGTTCTATTTAAAGCAATTCAGTTTAGCATGAGTACAGTTTAAATGTCAAAAACAGTTCAATTTCAAACAATTCAGCTTAGCATAAGTACGCAGTTTAAACGTAAGTACAGTTTAATTGTGAAAATCATTTCTAGCTATTCAGTTTAGTATAAGTACAGATAAGTACACACAGTTAAATGTAAAAATAGTTCTATGTTAAACAATTCAGTTTAGTGTAAGTAGAGTTTCATTGTCAAAAAACAGTTCTATTCCAAATAATTCAGTTTAGCATAAGTACGCAGTTTAAATGTAAGTGCAGTTTAATTGTCAAAAACATTTCTATTTCAAGCTATTCAGTTTAATCAAACAATTCTGTTTAGCATAAGTATGCCGTTAGTTCTATTTAAGCCATAGATAGGGCCCAATCAGGTGCTACCATGCCAGGCCAGAGTGGACCTGGGAGCAATTGCAATGAAGGAGTGCCCCATATTCCCCAAACCTCCAGCATTACTGGGACCTCACCATCAGACTGTTTAATGTCATATCCAGGACACTCATTGTGGGGGGGAGTCTTACCCCTCTGCAGAGATGCATTCGGTGTATTATACAGCCTCAGCCGACTGCGCAATAAAAGGTTTGGATTCATACTTTTCCTTCTCCTTGACTGGTTGCCTAACCAAGGCTTAAGAACTTAATCTGCCCTACTATTTACCCATAACTGGAGGAAGAATAAAAGGGTTCATATCTTTTCCTAGGGTATTAGTGCTTTGTGAAATGCTATCAGCCTCGTCCAGGATTTGAACTCGTGTTGCCCTGTCTATTTCCTGCGATGATAACCACTACACTATGGGGCACCTCTATCATATAGTGGGTGCTTCTTTTTAAATTACATTTATAACTTTGAAACAAACTGCCCATCAACTGTTCTTAATTCCTAATTTCTATAATGTACCTCTGCTACCATTATTTTTGTACATTTTTTTATCTTTCATAATTTGAGGTTTTTTGTTTTTGTTTTTAAACTTTTTTCTCTCCAAAATTGAAATTTTAATTGCTTTAGTTTTTAATCAAAATTTCCCGTGGTATATATCAAAATAATTCCAAAACTATCCTGAACAACACGATGGGAGTTTCTTTTTAAATTGACCCTATTCCTCTAAAATGAACCTCCACCGACTTTGCTCAGTTAAGAATCAAATAACATTCTGATTGGGGTTTGAACTTCTAATCAAGGCAAATAAGTTTCAAGATTATTGATAAAGATTTGACCACTTTGTTTCTTGCAAAGGCTTGGTTGGGTTTTATGGCAAATCAACCATTGTAAGTTATTTAATGCCTAATCCTGTTTACAAATTACATATCTTATTTGTATAAACACAGTCTGTTGATACTTATACTAAATTGAATTGTTTGAATTAGAACTGTTTGACAAAACTGAATTGCTTGAAATAGAAATGTTTTTGACAAATTAAACTGTATACTCATGCTAAACTAAATTGTTTGAAATAGAACATGGATGATCTTTTCAGCAGTTTGCGCATCAAATTTGCTTCAAGCAATCTTCCTCCAAGTGGTCTGGGTCTTTTCACCACATTTGGCACATGTCTGTCGTTCTCTACAGGCTTTCTGGTGGTGTCCATATCTTTGGCATTTGAAGCACCTCCGGGGTGCTGGGATGTACTGCTCAACTCTCCCTAGAAAATAGCTGATCTTCATCTCCTTGGGAGTATGGGGCGAGTTAAATGTTATGATGTAAGTGTTAGTTGGTTAGCTGGGTTTTATGGCATATCAACCTTTTGTAGGTTATTTAATGCCAAATCTATTTTTATGCAAATAGTCAGTTCTATTTCCAACAATTTAGTTTAGCATGAGTACACAGTTTAATTGTCAAAAAGATTATTATTTCCTGGTACTCAGTTTATTTAAACACTTCTAATTCAGTTTTGTATAAGTACAGATTTTGTTTACACACAAATTACATGTCAAAATAGTTCTATATGAAACAATTCTGTTTAGTGTAAGAGTTTAAATGTCAAAAACAGTTCCATTTCAAACAATTCAGTTTAGCATAAACAGGCAATTTAAATGTAAGTACACAGTTTGTCTATTTCAAGCTATTTAGTTTAGTCAAACAGTTCTAATTCAAACGATTCAGTTTAGCATAAGTATAAAGTTAGTTCTATTTAACCCATAGATAGGGCCCTACCAGGTACTACCATTCCAGGCCAGGGTGGACCTGAGAGCAATGGCAATGAAGGGGTGCTCCACATTCCCCACAACCCCAGCATCACTGGAACCTTACCATCAGATTGTTTAGTATCATATCCTGGGCACTCAAGTCTTACCCCTCTGCATAGGTGCAGTTGGTGTATTCAACAGCCCCAGCTGACTGGGCAATACACAATTAATGTTAAAATAATTCTATTTCAAACAATTCAGTTTAGTATAACTACACAGTTTAAATGCAAAAAACAGTAAACTCAAGAAACCACAGTTTAGTTCTATTTAACCCATAGATAGGACCCTTATCAATTGCTACCACTTCGGGCCAGAGTGGACCTGGGAGTGATGACAATGAAGGGGTGCTCCATATTCCCTGAAGCTCCAGCATTACTGGGACCTCACCATCAGATTGTTTAGTGTCACTAGACACTCTCTACAGAGAAGCAGTTGGTATATTCTACAATCCCAGCTGACTGGGCCAGTTAAGATGGGGATACATGACCTGTATACTTGATCAGAACTGTTGCCAATCTTAGGTTCTCAGCACTGGTCAAATTCCTATTCTCTCAATGCAATTGACTCTTAGCCACCACTACCTAGCACCTAAAAGATAAGGGTTGGGAGCTTGCTGCAAGTGCAGATTTAAAAGTACGGTCAGGATAAAACATATAGGTGCTAGGGCTTGACAGCTGATTGATCAGATTGGGCCTATCTGACCGCCTCTCAAACCGAGTAGGGGCCAAAGTTGTGTGTTGCAAGTCATTGACCGGATCAATGACTATTCAACCACCAGGCTTCTGTCCTAGCACCTTACATGTCACCACTCATGGCTAACAAGTGGCCCCATTGGAGGGGGTCTTCCCCTTCTGCTGAGGTGCAGTTGGCATAGTCTACAGCCCCAGCTGACAGGGCAGTTTTTGTTTTGTTTTTTTCTTTTTTTTTTTAGAAAAATATCACTTGCTGTAAAAGGAATAATTCAATGGATAAAAACATAAGTTTTCTAAATATGAGCCATTTTTATTTTCTTTCCAACCATATAGAAAAAAAGCAGAAATTACAATTTGGCAATGATGAATTTGCATCTTAATATGTTCAGTCGAAAGTACACAATTGGCTGGGTATGTTAATTTCCATGTCCCAGCAAATTAGGGAACCTGTTGCCATCAACTTATTCTCTTAAACAAGCGAGTCAAAATGTTAAAGAAGAAAAGACTTCAAGTCTGCCTACTGACATTAAAGCTGGCTATATTAGATCATACAAACTAAGTCTGGAATCTCAATATAATCCACCAAATATCTAAGGTTCTGGTCAGATTTCAGCCAAAATTTTAGTCATGCCTCGAAAGGTTTTAAACTAAACTAGCTCAGCTCTGGTTTTTAGGCAAGATCTATCATTCATACTCTGTTTTACTGTAAAAGGTTGGTTGTTGATTTTATGGCATATCGACCAGTGACGGATATTTAATTACAAATTCTGTTTACAAATCATATATAAAAACACATTTTGTTGATAACATTCTTAGATAAGCCTAAGCTCAGTTGTTCACTCACAGTTGAATAGTTTCAAGTATTCCTATTTAACTGTCCCAATTCAATATCATTTGTTAACATGGAGTTTGTATTTCATTTCATTTCTAAATTAGTCAGAACTAATTTGTTTGTGCACAAGTACTGCTATTATTTCTACTCAGTTGTATTAGATATCTAAATGGTTTCAATTATTGCTATTTCAATTCAATATTAATCATTTGTTTGAAGACAGTAAAGTGGTTAAAAGTATTTCTATTTAATAATGTTGAATAGAATTAATCAGATTGTTCCAAGGACTGCTATGTCATACCAATAATTCACTTTAGACACACAGTCATAGTTTCAAGCATTGCTATTAACATTAATAATTCTATTCAACATTACTCATTTGTTGGCACATAGTTAAATTGTTCCAACTATTTCTATGTATCTCTAACAATTCATTTAAACATCAGTAATTTGTTTACACCCGGTTAAATGGTTAAAGAATTCTATTCCTAACACTTCAATTTAGTGTAAGTCATTTGTTTGCACATATTTCAAAGAGCAAACAGTTCTATTTGGCCCATAGATATGACCCTAATAAGTGCAACCACTCCGGGCCCGATTGGATCTGGGAACAGTGGCTTGCCCAGTCAGCTGGGGCTGTAGAATACACTGACTACTTCTCTGCATAGGGGTAAGACCCTCCCCCAATGAGTGTCCTGTTATGACACTAAACAATCTGATAAGATTCCAGTAATGATGGAGATTCAGGGAATATGGTGTACCCAATCATTGCCATTGCTCCTAGGTCCACTCCGACCCAGAGTTTTAGCACCTGATAGGGTCTTATCTGAGTCAAATTCAACTAAACTATGTACTTATGCTAAATTGAATTTCTTGAAAAAGAACTGTTTTTACACTTAACTGTGTGTAAACAAAAAACTCCATTTATACTAAACTAAATTGTTTGAAACTTATCAAAATGACTTGATTCGGCATTAAATGACCCAAAAAGGTTGATATGCCACAAAACAAAACCAACCATCCAGGGAGCAGTGGCAATGAAGGGATTCTCCACATTCCCTCCTTACCATCAGATTATTTAGTGCTATATATCCAGGACACGCATTGGTTTGTTGGGTTTTACTGGCATATTCACCTTTTGTAGGTTATTTAACGCCAAATCCATTTTTATGTAAATAATTTGTTTTATTTAAAACAATTCAGTTTAGCATAAGTACACAGTTTAATTGTCAAAAACATTTCCATTTCAAACTATTCAAGCAGTTAGATGTAACAATTCAGTTAAGTGTAAATACAGTTTTAATGTCGAAAAACAGTTCTATTTGAAATAATTCAGTTAAGCAGACACGCATTGGGGAAAGGACTCTTATTCCTCTACAAAGATGCAGTCAGTGTATTCTACATCCCAGCTGAATGGACTCCACTGTAAAAGAGTATCCATTTTGGTTGGTTGGTTTTTATGGCATATCAACCTTGTGTACATTTCAGATTACTCGCCTAATTTCGTTCGCCCAGCTGGCTGGGGCTGTAGAATACACTGACTGCACCTCTGCAGAAGGTATGAGACCCCACCCACAACGTGTGTCCTGTTATGACACAAAACAATCTGATCAAAAGGTTCCAGTTATGCTGGAGCTTTGGGGAATGCGGAGTACCTCTTTATTGCCATCACTCCCAAGTCCACTCTTGCCCGGAGTGGTAGCTGCTGATAAGGGTCCTATCTATGGGTTAAATAGAACTAAACAGTGGTTGGAGTTTACTGGGCTTTTTGCATTTTAACTTTATATTTATGCTAAACTGAACTGTTTAAAATAGTATGGTTTTGAAGTTTAAACTGCATACTTATGCTAAACTGAATTGCTCGAAATAGAACTGTTTTGACATCTAAACTGTTTACTTATGCTAAACTGAATTATCTGAAAAAAAAAAACTGTTTTTACATTTAATTCTGTATATTGCCCAGTCAGCTTGGGCTGTAGAATATACTAACTGCTCCTCTGCAGAAGGGTAAGACCCCCCCCCCAATGAGTGTCCTGGATATGACACTAAACAATCTGAAGGTAAGGTTCCAGTAATGCTGGAGCTTTGGGGAATGCGGAGTACCCTTTTATTGCCATTGCTCGCTGGTCCACTCTGGCCCGGAGTTGTAGCACCTGATAAGTGTCCTATCTATGGGTTAAATGGAACTAACTGCATACTTATGCTAAACTGAATTGCTTGAATTAGAACTGTTTGTCTAAACTGAATAGCTTGAAATAGCAATGTTTTTCACAATTAAATCATACATTTAAATTGCATGCTAAACTAAATTATTTGAAATGGAACTGTTTTTTGACATTGAAACTGTACTAACACTAAACTGATTTGTTTAATATAGAACTGTTCTGACATTTAACTGTGTATAAACAAAATCTGTACTTATACTAAACTAAATTAGTTGAATTAGAACGCTTTGAATAAAATGAATATCTTGAAATAGAAATGTTTTTCACAATTAAACTGTACTTACATTTAAACTGCGTACTTATGCTAAACTGAATTGTTTGAAATAGAACTATTTTCATAAAAATTGATTTGGCATTAAATAATCTACGAAGGTTGATATGCCGTAAAATTCAAACAACCAGGCTAAATCTAATTTCGTAGTAATCATTATCAGAAACACATGGCTTTCTCCTTCTCTTTATGTATTTAGACCTCCTCTGTTACGGCCAGGGTCATGCTAAGAGGGAATCCATTTCATTTCAACAATCACATGGTCTAAACAAAAAGCTGGGTTAATACTATCTCATTGAATCCCCCCCCAAAAAAAATTGACATATTTAAGATTTTTTGAAATTTATCTGAATAGCCCTTTTGTCTGGGGTTGTAGAATACACCGACTGCATCTCTGCAGAGGAGTAAAACCCTCTCCCCAACGAGTGTCTTAGATATGAAATTAAACCATCTGATGGTGAGGCTCCAGTACTGCTGAAGCTTTGGGGGATGTGGAGTAGCCCTTCATTGCCATCGCTCCAAGGTCCACTCTGGACTGAAGTGGTAGCATCTGATAGGGTCATATTTTGGGGTCAAATAGAACTATTTCACATTTAAACTGTGCACAAACAAATGACCTATGCTAAATTGAAGTGTTAGAAATAGAACTGTTTGATTATTCAATTATGTAACTACAAAATGTGTTCACAAATCTTATGTATATGTAAAAACAGGATTTGGTATTAAATAACCAACAATGATTGATATGCCATTAAACCAAAGTATCTGAAATCACCAAACCTGAAACCATCATTCTTATGCCATACAAGGTATGAACAAAACAATAACCTGTTGTAAATAAGCAATTAAAACAAATTAAGCTTCCTTTTTAGATACAAATGATTCTTAAATTTTAAAAGTAACTCTACATCCTTTGCGGGATGTCTTCGTGGTGTAATGGTTAAAGCGATGGACTGCGGAATCGTAGTACGCGAGTTCGTACTCCAGTCGCGCTATTACGTTCACTTTCGGGCAAATACCCTTGAGAAAGGTATGAACCCCCTTATCCTCCCAGCTATGGGTTAAATAGTGCCACTACTGTTCTTCTAGGAGAATGGCTTTGGCATTAAATAACCTAAAAAGAGTTGATATGCCATTAAACAAAAAAAAAAAATTTACATCCTTCATTTCAACCCATATGTAATTTTGATAAGTACTGCTAGTAAACTTAATAAGGATTTAGTCACTTTTATTTTAAAAAAAGACCATCTTTCAACACATATGTATAATTAGTGTGTGCTGTTTGTAAACTTTAATTAAAGCAACCTGACATCCTTTATTTTTGATGACCATCTATCAATCCATCTGTAATATGGGTATGTATTGCTGCTCGTTTATGTGGAATTTTTAGAGCATTACACCCTGCCATTTTGTGAAGAAAGTATAGCACAATAGTTACATCCTGTACTATTTAATTATTGAGTCTCATGTCAACTCAGCCACAATACTGATCCCTTCAATTTTATTCTGACTTGCCACAGTGGCATATATATGCCAAACTGAAATTCCCAAAATATTAGAGCAGATTGACCTTTGGTTACCAAGATAGGTCACAAAATTGTGACCTTTTCACCTCTTTTGGCAGAAACCCATTTTAAAATTGGTGTAACTAAAATGACACCAAAACTAATCCTGTTGTTTTTAATAGTTTTTTTTTTTTTTTTTTTTTTTTTTTTTAAATCTCATGAGTAGCCTTTTAAATTGTTTCTTGTTCCATATTTCCACTGGGAAAATTTTTATTTTAAAGTTAAAGATCTGACCTTTTTTTTAAGAAGAAAACTAAAAAGTACATGCACCTTCTCAAAAAAAATTAAAATTTGATGTTGAAGAGAATACCAAAGAGTTGTAGGTGGTTGGTTGGGTTTTATAGCATATCAACCTTTTGTAGGTTATTTAATGCCAAATCTATTTTTATGTAAATAATCAGTTCTATTTAAAAGAATTCAGTTTAACATGAGCACACAGTTTAATTGTCAAAAACGTTTCTATTTCAAACTATTCAGTTTATTCAAACAGTTCTAATTCACCTGATTTTGTTTACACATAGTTAAATGTCAAAATAGTTCTCATATACAACAATTCAGTGTAGTGTAAGTACAGTTTTAATGTCAAAAACAGTTCCATTTTAAACAATTCAGTTAAGCATAAGTATGTAGTTTAATTGGTAAAAACATTTCTATTTCAAGCTATTCGATTTAGTCAAACAGTTCTAATTCAAACAATTCAGTTTGGCATAAGTATGCAGGCAGTATAAATCATTCTATTTACTTTTCCTCATTTGTTTGCACACAGTTAAATTATTACAAGAGTTGCTATGTAACAATAAGAATTTAACATCAGTCATTTGTTTACACACATTTAAATAGATACGTATGATATGTAAGAGACTAACAATTTAAAAAAGTGATTGAGCTTATAAGTTTGCCGACAGTTAAGTGGTTTCATGTATTGTAGTTTTTGATTATTTCTTCAAGATCAAGGCTGGCAACTAGGCGGTCTGTGTCGCTATCCATACTCTCTATACTATACGTCCTTTGTAGGGGTTTTGTTGGTGGTTGTTAATTGGATGGTTTGGTTGTTATAAAGGACTTTGTTGTTGAGGGCATTTTGAATGTACTTCCTGGTCTTTCCTGATTCACTTTAGTGTTCATTTGTATTTTCGTAGTTTGGCTAATGGGGAATTGTGATTTTTGTTTCAGTTGTTCAGGTTTTATGGGAGACAGGTTTTTTAGTCTATCTTTAATGCTTTTTGGTGGACGGATTGGTGATTTATGTAACGGCTGTTTTGATGGAGATTTTTGCACTTTTAGGAGTAGTTTGTGTTGGAGTGATAGATCCTACCTGTGTTTTTGTTTGGACTACAACTCCCCATTCACAACTGGTTGCTGAGCTTGGTAAAATTCAACCGAGTGTAGTTTTTTTTTTTTTTTTTTTTTTTTCAGGTGCTCCTGAAACTTTGGACAATCATGGGCTTCCAACTTGATCAATTTCTCCACGAGTTTTCTGTATTTGGTCGTCATTGGTTCTATCCGCCCTTGATGCAACAGAGGCGTAGCTTCTTTCTCCTATATAACTCCCAACAATTCTCCTTGCTTCCAGGAAGGAAACATTCCTCTTGTGTTTCACCTCAATTATTTGTTTTTCTTTTTGGTAAACATTACAAGATCTTGCGTAAGCTGGATGATCTTGTTGGCAGTTTGCATATGTAATTTCTTTAATGCAATCTTCCTCCACCTGTCCCGGGTCCTTTTCACCACATTGGCATATGTCTGTTGTCCTCTACAGATTTCCCTGTGGTGTCTGTATTTTAGGCATTTGAAGCACCTCAGGGGAGCTGGGACGTACTGCTCAACTCTCTCAAAACAATAGCCGATCTTCATCTCGTTGGGAGTACAGGGCTTATTAAATGGTTAGGATGTCGGTGTTGGTCTGAATTCGTTGTTTGCCTTTCCTGATGGAGATTCTTCTTATATTTGTAAGTCCGTTTTTCCCAGGGCTGATGTTATCTCGTCTTCTGTAGCTAATGCCAACTCAAGGAAAGGTTTGGTTTGGTGGGTTTTATGGCATATCAACCTTTGTAGGTTATTTAACGCCAAATCCATTTTTATGTAAATAATCTGTTCTATTTAAAAGAATTCAATTGAGCATGAGTACACAGTTTAATTGTCAAGAAACATTTCTTTTTCAAACTATTCAAGCAGTTATATATAACAATTCAGTTAAGTGTAAGTACAGTTTTAATGCAAAAAACAGTTTAATTTGAAATAATTCAGTTTAGCATAAGCACGCAGTTAAATGTAAGTACAGTTTCATTGTGAAAAATATTTCTATTTCTAGCTATTCTGTTTAGTCAAGCAGTTCTAATTAAGCTGATTCAGTTTAGTATAAGTACAGATTTTGTTTACGCACAGTTACATGTCAAAACAGTTCTGTTAAACAATTTAGTTTTGTGTAAATACAGTTTCAATGTCAAAAACAATTCAATTTCAAATAATTCAGTTTAGCATAAACACGCATAAACACGCACTTTAAATGTGAGTATGGTTTAATTGTCAAAAACATTTCTATTTCAAGCTATTCAGTTTAACCAAACAATTCAGTTTAGCATAAGTATGCCGTTAGTTGGGCACCTCTGGTGGTGTAATGGTTAGCAAGGTAGACTAGTAAATCTACACGAGTGAGTTCGATTCTCATTGGGTGCCCAAATCATGCGGCCTTGTGCTACACCTAAGCAAAAAGCTTAGTAAATTACCATAAGTATGCCGTTAGTTCTATTTAACCCATAGATAGGGCCCTATCAGGTGCAATGATAATGAAGGGGTGCTTCGTGTTCCCCAAGGCCCAGCATTACTGGGACCTCACCATCAGACTGTTTAGTGTCATATCCAGGACACTCGTTGGGGGGGGGGGTCTTACCCCTCTGCAGAGGTACAGTTGGTGTATTCTTCAACTCCAGCCGACTGTGCAATACACTGTTAAATTTCAAACAGTTCTTTTTCGAGTAATTCAGTTCAGCACTAGTACACAGTTCCAATGTCAAAACAGTTCTATTTTAAACAATTCAGTTTAGTATGAATATGCAGTTTAAATGCAAAAATCAGTATAGTGAAAGAAGCACGGTTTAGTTCTATTTAACCCATAGATAGGACTCATATCAGGTGCTACTACTCCGGGCCAGAGTGGACCTATGAGCTCACCATCAGATTGTTTAGTGTCATATCCAGGACACTCGTTGGGGTGGGGTCTTACCTGTCTGCTGAGGTGCAGTCGGTGTATTCTACAGCCCCAGCCGACTGGGCAATATGAGGAAAGGTGAGAATTTGGCTAAGCAGACTTCTTCCAAAGATTCAATAATAATGAATCTGGGGAAGTCTGCTGCCTCATTCTCCGAGTCTGATTCTGACAAGTTTCTTTGACTTTTTGTTTGAAGACGCCATATATGCTGTATATTTTTCACTGGCCCTGCGCTCTACCACCCACCACAGAGTCCAACTTGTGTTGGGGATAAACCAAGGTGTTACTCATTCACCTTGGTTGAAATGGGGGATACGCAACCAGTATACTTGAGTTGAGGGTAGGCTTCCGAGCCGTTGCCAATTTCAATTTCTCAGCACTGGTCAAATTCTCATTCTCAAGGCAATTGATCCTCAGCCACCGCCTTCTAGCCACTAACAGATTAGGGTTGGGAACTTGCAAGTGCAGATTTAAAAGTACGGTCAGGATAAAATATATAGCTGCTAGGGCTTGACATGACGAGCCAATCAGACCAAGTAAGGGCCAAAGTGGTGTGTTGCAAGCTATTGACCACTCTGTCACTGGATCAATGACTGCTCAACCACCAGGGATCTATCCTAGCACCTTATGGGTTGCTACCCACAGCCAACAGGTGGCCTCATGGGGGGGGTCTTCCCCCCTCTGCAGAGGTAATTTAATCAGCTTTTTTGCTTAGATGAAGCACAAGGCCGCATGAATTGGGCACCCAATGAGAATCGAACTCACTCGTGTTGGTTTGCTAGTCTACCTTGCTAACCATTAGACCACCCGAGGTGCCTTCCCCCCTCTGCAGAGGTGCAGTCGGCGTATTCTACAGCCCCAGCAGACAGGGTGTGCATTATGGTGTAGTCATGTTAAATTTGTCAGGTTTACTAGGACACACAATCCCCATAAGAACAGAGACATTTGTTTAGCTGTCAGGATATGTCATGAGGAAAACCGAAGAAATTTTCTTTTGTTTCCGTAGTGACCTATACTGATGATTTAACAGTGTAGCCTTAAAGTAAATATCCAGAATAAACAAGGGCAGATAATCCAACAGTGAAGAGTAGAAATAAGATAAGTCACCTTGTCGGCAGACCTTAAAATATACTGTCTGCATCCTCTGACGATGAATAATGCCCATCTCAAAATGGTTGTCTTGTGTATGGTACTAAACTGTATGAGGTAGTGAACTTCCACTTCTGGATTTTTGAGGAGTGTGGAGTACCCCATTCATTGCCATACTCCCAGGTTCGCTTTGACCCTGAAAGGTAGTATCTGTTTGGACCTCATTTGTGTGTCACAAATATTTGTTTGGGCTGTATTACTCTGATTCCCATTCAATGATATTCATTATTTTCACGTGATATCAAGTATTCAGTCAGCTAGTGCTGTAGGATATACCAACTGCATCTCTGCAGAAAGGTAAGAAACCCTCCACTGACGAGTGTCTAGGATATGATACGAAATTATCTGATGGTGACGCTCTAGTAATGCTGGAGCTATAGCGAATGCAGAGTACCCCTTCATTGGAGGTGCGCGTGGTGTAGTCGTTATCGCCGTAGGAAATGAACACGGCGATACGAGTTCTAAACCTGGACGAGACTGATTGCATTTCACATGGCACTAATACCCTCGGGAAAGGTATGAATCCAATTATTCTCCCTCCAGCTATGGGTAAATAGTAGGACAGACTAGGTTCTTCAGCCTTGGTTAGGCAACTAGTCTAGGAGAAGGAAAACTCTGAATTCAAACCTGTTAAACTCCGCTTAAAAATTGACCTTGTGTCATATCCTGCCCGAGCGGAGGGGTTGGTAAATAGTACCCCTTCATTGCCAGCACTCCCAGGTCCACTTTGAGCTGGAGTGGTCGGGCCATATCAATGCAAACA
Organism: Sepioteuthis lessoniana; assembly: GCA_963585895.1. Taxonomy (NCBI): domain Eukaryota; kingdom Metazoa; phylum Mollusca; class Cephalopoda; order Myopsida; family Loliginidae; genus Sepioteuthis; species Sepioteuthis lessoniana. The sequence goes on along the minus strand of OY757917.1, from coordinate 18,604,372 downwards.
AATGACTAGTGTTAAAGTGAGTTGTTAGAAATAGAACAGTTTGATCATTTAATTGTGTGTAAACAAATGACTGATGTTTAATTTAATTGTTAGTGATACATAGTAATTATTGGAACCGTTTAACTTTGTTGACTTATGCTAAATTGAATTGTTAGAAATAGAACTTTGATCATTTAACTGTATCTATAAAATATATTTGATATACATGTAAAAACAGGGTTTGGCTTGAAATTACCAACAGTGTTTGATATGCCATAAAACTGAAGCAAACTTATTATTAGATATGAATACTTAAAACTATATAACTGTATAAATAATTTGTATTAGTTTAGAATAATTGATATTATATAACTGTACATAATTATTTTAAAAATGCAATTTTTGATTAGTATGTTGGGTTTTATGGCATATTGACCTTTTGTAGGTTATTTAACGCCAAATCTATTATGTAAATAATCAGTTCTATTTCAAACAATTCAGTTTAGCATGAGTACACAGTTTAATTGTCAAAAACATTTCTAATTCAGTTTAGTTCAGTTTACAGATTTTGTTTACACAGTAAAATGTCAAAACATATAACAATTCAGTTTAGTGTAAGTAGAGTTTCAATGTCAAAAACGGTTCAATTTCAAATAATTCAGTTTAGCATAAGTATGCTGTTTAAATGTAAGTACAGTTTAAGTGTGAAAAAAACATTGCTATTTAAAGCTATTCGGTTTAGTCAAGCAGTTCTAATTCAGGTAGTTCAGTTTAGTATAAGTACAGATTTTTTATGCACAGTTAAATGTCAAAATAGTTCTATATCAAACAAATCAGTTTAGTGGAAGTACAGTTTCAATGTCAAAAAAACAGTTCCATTTCAAATAATTCAGTTCAGCATAAGCATGCAGTTTAAATGTAAGTACGGTTTAGTTGGTTGGTTGGGTTTTATGGCATATCCACCTTTTTGGTTATTGAACGCTAAATCCATTTTTATGTAAATAATCTGTTCTATTTAAAAGAATTCAGTTTAGCATAAGTATACAGTTTAATTGTCAAAAACATTCCTATTTCTGACTATTCAGTTTATTCAAAAAGTTATATATTACATTTCAGTTTAGTGTAAGTACAGTTTCAATGTCAAAAACAGTTCAATTTCAAACAATTCAGTTTAGCATAAGCACGCAGTTTAAATGTAAGTACAGTTTCATTGTGAAAAACATTTTTATTTGTAGCTATTCTGTTTAGTCAAGCAGTTCTAATATTGCTTATTCAGTTTAGTATAAGTACAGATTTTTTTTTCCCCCTACAGTTAAATGTCAAAACAGTTCCATGTCAAACAATTCAGTTTAGTGTTAATACAGTTTCAATGTCAAAAAAACAGTTTTATTTCAAATAATTCAGTTTAGCATAAGCACCCAGTTTACATGTAGTTTAAATGTAAGTACGGTTTAATTGTCAAAAACATTTCTATTTCAAGCTATTCAGTTTAGTCAAACAATTCAGTTTAGCATAAGCATGCCGTTAGTTCTATTTAAGCCATAGATAGGGCCCTATCAGGTGCTACTATTCTGGGCCAGAGTGGACCTAGGAGCAATGGTAATGAAGGGGTGCTCTGTATTACCCAAAGCCCCAGCATTATTGGATTCTCACCATCAGACTGTTTAGTGTCATATCCAGGACACTCGTTGGGGGGGGTCTTCCCCCTCTGCAGAGGTACAGTCAATGTATTCTACAGCCCCAGCCAACTGGAGCAATTTTTGTTTCTACACACCTATATCTTCAAATTTTGGCATAAAATAGCTCATCAGGTGTTGATATGCCATTGAAGCAACCACATGAGCTTGATTTAATTTGGTTTGCTTATGTTAACCTCAGGAATTCCAAAAAGAAAATAATTCAATATTTATCTCATTTCCAGTCGGCATTTAACCGGTTTTATTGGGTTACAACTGTCATATGAAGCTCATATGACTATTAGTTTTCATTAACTATGTGAAACTGATTTCCTTAATTTGTATCCATATATAATATCCAGAAATCATTTACTAAACTTAATTTAATTTTAGCAGAATGCAAGGAATGGGAATTCAACTCACTCTGGTCTATTAAAGATGATGTCCAATTCAGTGGGGGTGCAGGGAGATTTATAATCCTGTAAAAAAATTCTTAATTTGATTGTTAAATTAGTTGTTTGGATTTGGCATTAAATAACCTACAAAAGTTGATATGCCATAAAATCCATTTCTATACAAATAATCAGTTCTATTTCAAACAATGCAGTTTAGTTCTATTTAACCCATAGATAGAACCCTTATCAGGTGCTACCACTCCGGGCCAGAGTTGACCTGGGAGCAATGGCAATAAAGGGGTGCTCTGCATTTCCCAAAGCTCCAGCATCACTGGAACCTCACCATCAGATATTGTTTAGTATCATATCCTGGACACTCATCGCAGAAAGGCGTGGTGGCGGGATCTTACCCCACATTAGAGAAGCTGATGATCATCATTCAAGATATTCGGTCTGAGTGCAGCTTCATGAGTATCTGGGGTTTTTTTTACAAATTAATTTTATTTTTTTATTTATTTTTTTTATTTTTTCCTTTCAAAAGGAACTTCACGTTCTGAGCCATTTTGCTTATGTATTTTGACGTTTTAATTTTTGTCTAAATGAAATCAACCAAATAAAATTTTTGAAAGGAAATATGATGTAAGGGAGATAACTAAGTTTTTTGTAGTTCTCTCCCTTGGAAAATTATGTTTTATTACTATGCTGTTTATTTCCAAAAAGAGAAAAATATGCTGATTAAGTTAGTGTAAACAAAATTGGTTTTTACTTTGAAACTTTTTTTTTTTTTTTTTTTTTTTTATACTAGACAATAGAACAGGGAATACTTTTTAAAAAGAATCTTGCTGTGTTTAGTATTAGCACTTTTTATGCTGCCATTTATACCAACAGAACTTCATCAATTCCTGTTGATAGCACAGATTTCTTTGATGCAGTCTACTCAATCTCACTATTGCCCATTTCTCTCAGTAACTCCTATAGACTGTATCATGTCAGTTAGTCTAATTTATAATTTTATCTACTTTTTTTTTTTTTTTTTTTTTTTTTTTTATCGGTATTGGTTTGTTGGTTTTTACACTGTCAATTTCTCTTGGGTTATTTTATATCAACTGCATCACTACAGTGAAGACTACCACCACTGAGTGTCCTTAATATTACACTAATAATACCCCTTCATTGCTATTACTCCCTGGTTTACTCTGAGCCAGAGTGGTAGTACATGTTGGGGGTCCATTTATGGATTAAATAGAACTGATAATTCAATTTAGCATTCATTCTTGAAACCATTTAACTGTGTGCAAACAAATGAGTTTTGGCTCATTTAAAAAAGTTACCTCCAAACTATTCACTTTAAAAAGCATACGTGAACAGGATTTGGCATCAAACCAAATGGTCAAACCTCATCTTGGGTTATTTATTACCAAAGTTGTATTTTTCTTTTCTTTTTCTTAAATGATTTCTTGTGACTAGTACCCAGGTTGCGTCATACCAAAGACTTTAAAAATGGTACTTGATAACCTCCTTACTTAGCACTCAGCGATATAAGTTACATATCAAGGGTAAAGTGGAGCAATCCAGGGAAAGGAGTAGTGCCCTTCTCTACACCTCGGTGTGGTAGCTATTGAAAAGGGAGCCTTCTGGTTGCCTTTGACTACAGTTGCCAACTTACAGCTTTAAGTAACTATTCTTGACAAATAATTTGCCCACAGTTATGTGGAATTAATAATCCTTTGTAAACTATTACATCTCCAAGTAATTATTCTAAATGAACAGTTATTTGAACTTCTTGCAGAATTCTTGAAAACATATAATGAAATGATTATACCAACAATAATTTGGCATTAGAATCTTGGAAACTGCTTAAAATTTTCTGATAACATCACTTGAAAAATTCTCTTTCCAAACATGGTCACCTTCTCAGATGTTTCCAAATATTCCTGTCTAATAAAGAAATAAGTTGATATAATTTGCTTCCTTGTCATGAAAATCCATTATTCTCTTTATTTTGTATCAAACATTTGTGCAACGATCAGATGTTTAGATACAATTCAGCAGAGTTCCTGTGGCTTATGTACTGAACCACGACATCATAGTGAGTTTAATTCAAATCATGCTATTGCATTCACTTTTGGACTAATACCCTTGAAAAAGGTATGATACCACTCAGCCATGTATTAAATAGTACTACTACTGTTCTACAATTATGGATTTGGCATTAAATAACTCCAGGTTGAAGGTTGATATGCTATTAAAACCAAAAAGAATTGTAACAAAGATGAAGCAAGTAAATGTATTTGCCATTATTCCTAGATAAACTTTTCTTCATATTAATAGGTCATTTCTTATCTTGCTTGATCTCAGGGTCAAATTGTAGCAGCCATCATTCTAACCTGCGACAAAAAAAGAATAAGGGTTGTGCTGTGTGTCAGAGAGCCACTTGGAATTGAACCTGGAACAGATGACTTATTGAACAGGATGAAAGCATCCATTCTTTTCCACCCCCTCATTTAGTTGGGCCTTTTGATAGATTCTGGCATTATGTTGCTAAGTGTCCGGATGTGTAGGCTTTAGCCTCAATAAATGGACAAACCAGTAGCAGATCTTGAAGGCAGTTTGTCCAAGTAATGAGACAGACACAGACAGTGAAGAAAGAAAGATGAGAAAAACAACAAGGGAGCAAAGAGTTGAATAAGATGAAGCAAAAATGTGACTGAAAAGAGGAAGAAGGAAGACAATGGGAAAGATTTTTGGTTTTTTTTAACTTGCATGCATCACAAATAAAAACAATAATTCTCATTAGACAAAACAATGACAGTAAACTCCATCCTTCTGATCAATTAGCTGGTATTAGATAAGTGAAGGCTTATACAATCCACTGCAGGGATTTTATCCAAGCAAAATTATCTAACAGTTTCCACTGACATACTTTTCTTGAATTCTAGCACCCATTTAACTGGAATGCCAGTTGAAAATAGACTTTCTTTACCGGGGACCCAAGCAAGAGCAATCATATATTGCAAAGACCCAAAATATTTGATGACTTCAAGGAATACATCACTGACGAGGCATTCCAGTGTGTAGAAAACATTTCAGAAGACACATCTTAGAAATATCCTGAGATGCATTATTAGTCATGTTCCCAAGTTCATAATGGGTTATGGTTTTTTTGACATCTGACCCTATCACCCATGTAACTAAGCTGAGATTCATCACTTCTTAATCTGGCTGTGAGTAACCTTGGAAACCTGATTTTATTTTATTTTTTTTTTACCTGTGGTTACCAACTGTCGAAGGCCAGGAATATGAATCCCCTAGTGAGAATTGAACTCATTAACTGTGGTCTGCTAGTAGAGGTTGCTAACAATTTTACTACATGAGGTATCCAAGTAATATTTAGATCAGTGGGGAGATTATGATCCTGAAAACTATTGTCAAATTAAACATTTTTAAAAGGACTGCAACAGCTTGTGTATTTGTTCTTTGCAAATTTAGTTTGGTTTCTTTGTTTAATGGCATATCAACCTTCATGGGTTATTCATTTCCAAATCCATCCTTCTAGAAGAACAGTAGTAGTGCTATTTAACCCATGGCTTGGCGGATAAGGGGTTTTATACCTTTTCCAAGGGTATTTGTCCGAAAGTGAACATAATAGCACAACTGGAGTTTGAACCCGTTAACTATAATTTGGCAGTCCAGCATGTTAACCATTACACCATGTGAACTCTCCCCTTTTCCAATTTATATTATTATATAATAATGATAATTCATACAATCAGGCTCAGTCAGTTGGGGCTGCAGAATACTCCAACTGCATCTCTACAGAGGAGTAAGACTCCCTCAATGAATGTCCTAAATATGACATTAAACAATTTGATGGTAACGCTTCAGTAATGATGAAGCTTTGGGGAATGCAGAATACCCCTTCGTTACCATTACTCCCAGGTCCATTGTGAGCTGGTGTGGTAGTACCTGGTCGGATCCTATCTATGGGTCAAATAGAACACTTCGTCATTTAAACTGTGTACTCATGCAAAACAGAAATAGAACTGTTTTTCCATTTTAACTTAGTGTAAACAAATGACTGGTGTTTAATTGAATTATTCATCATACATAGTTTAATGGTTTCTAAGTATTGCTGTAAGCAAACAAATGATGAATAGTAAATAGAATTGTTCATATTTGATAGAAATCAGTGAAACCATTTAACTGCATCAAAAAAAAATGACATCTACAAAATGTCTAGTTTGGTATCATGGCATATCAACCATTGTAGGTTATTCAACGCGCTAATCCATTTTTTTATGTAAATAATCTGTTCTGTTTAAAACAATTCAGTTTAGCATGAGTACACAGTTTAATTGTCAAAAACGTTTCTATTTCCAGCTATTCAAGCAGTTATATATAACAATTCAGTTTAGTGTAAGTACAGTTTCAATGTCAAACAGTTCAATTTCAAATAATTCTGTTGAGTATAAGCACACAGTTTAAATGTAAGTACAGTTTAATTGTGAAAACCATTTCTATTTCTAGCTATTCAGTTTAGTCAAGCAGTTCTAATTCAGCTAAGTATAAGTATGGATTATTTTTACACACAGTTAGATTTCAAAACAGTTCTATATTAAACAAATCAGTCAAGGGTAAATACAGGTTCAATATCAAAAAACAGTTCTATTTCAAATAATTCAGTTTAGCATAAGAACGCAGTTTAAATGTAAGTACGGTTTAATTGTCAAAAACATTTCTATTTCAAGCTATTCAGTTTAATCAAACAATTCAGTTTAGCATAAGTATGCTGTTAATTCTATTTAACCCTATCAGGTGCTACCACTCCAGATTGGGCCTGGGAGCAATGGCAATGAAAAGGTGCTCCGTATTTCCCGAAGCCCCAGCATTACTGGGACCTCACCATCAGACTGTTTAGTGTCATATCAAGGACACTCGTTGGGGTAGGGTCTCCCCCCTCTGCAGAGGCGCAGTCAGTATATTCTACCGCCCCAGCCGACTAAGCAATACACACTTAAATGTCAAACAGTTTTATTTCTGATAATTCAGTTTATCAGGATTACACATTTTAGACGTCAAAGCTGTTCTATTTCGAGCAATTTAGTTTAAATGTCAAAACAGTTCTATTTTAAACAATTCAGTTTAGCATAAATATGCAGTTTAAATGCAAAAATCACTATAGTGAAGAAAGCACGGTTTAGTTTTATTTAACCCATAGATAGAACCCTTATCAGCAGCTACCACTCCGGGCCACAGTGGACCTGGGAGCGATGGCAATAAAGGGGTACTCTGCTTTCCCTAAAGCTCCAGAATCACTGGAACCTCACCATCAGTTTGTTTAGTGTCATATACTGGACACTCATTGGTGTCTTACTCCTCTGCAGTGGTGCAGCTGGTGTATTCTACAACCCCAGCCGACTGGGCAATGAAATGTTTAGAAATTATATATTTAATATACATCTGAAAAAGAATTTGGCACCATTTATTATCTTCTGAAGAATTATCTTCAGTGGTTGATGTGCCATAAAACCAAACCAAACCCAAGTAGGAATAGTTACTTGAGAACATATATTTATCTAATATTAAATTTATACACAATTATATTTGAAACCATACAACTGTGCAAATTATTTGTTTGCACACATTTATATCAAGTATACTAATGAATAAAAAATTGAGAGCGGGGGGATTAAAAAAAGATGCCATAGTTGGTTGGTTGATTTTTATGGCATATGAACCCTTGTAGGTTATTTAATGCCAAATCCATTTTTATACAAATAGTCAGTTCTATTTCAAACAATTCTCTTTAGTATGCGTACACAGTTTAATTGTCAAAAACATATCTATTTCAAGCTATTCAGTTTATTCAAACAGTTCTAATTCAGTTTAATATAAGTATAGATTTTGTTTACACATTGTTGTTAAATCTCAAAACGGTTCCATATTAAAAAAAAATCAGTTTAATGTAAGAACAGTTTCAATGTGGAAAAACAGATCTGTTTCAAACAATTCAGTTTAGCACAAGCATGAAGTTCAAATGTAAGTCCACAGTTTAATTGTAAAAAAAACATTTCTATTTAAAGCTATTGGGTTAAGTCAAACAGTTTTAATTCAAACAATTCAGTTTAGCATAAGTATGCTGTTAGTTCTATTTAAACCATAGATAGGACACTTATCAGGTGCTAACACTCCGAGCCATAGTGGACCTTGGAGCGATGGCAATGAAAGAGTGCTCTGCATTCCCCAAAGCCCCAGCCTCACTGGAACTTCACCATCAGATTGTTTAGTGTCATATACCAGGACACTCATAAGTGGGGTATTCTACACCCCCAGCTGACAGGGCAATACACAGTTGAATAACTAACAGTTTTATTTCAGATAATTCAGTTTAGCATAAGTACACAGATTAGGTTGGTTTGTTGGGTTTCATGGCATATCAACCTTTGTAGGTTATTTAATGCCAAATCTATTTTTATGTGAATAATCAGTTCCATTTCAAACAATTTAGTTTAGTGTAAATACAGTGTCAATTGAAATAATTCAGTTTAGCATAAGCACGCAGTTTATATGTAAGTATGGTTTAATTGTCAAAAACATTTCTATTTCAAGCTATTCAGTTTAATCAAACAATTCAGTTTAGCATAAGTATGCCGTTAGTTCTATTTAACCCATAGAACTGATTATTTGTATAAAAATGGATTTTGCATTAAATAACCTACAGAGGTTGATATGCCACGAAACCCAAAACTAACCAAAAACTTTTAAAGGAATTCATGTATTTAATTGATTCTGTTTTTGCTTTTCATTTATTTTTCTTTGAATATTTTTTGTGGCAGTCCATTTTTGGGAGGGAGGTGGGGGGTGAGTAAATACTGTTACTGTCTTGTACATAATTATATGATCAAGCCTCTTTGGTGACCGGTTTATCTTGGACAAATTTTTTTTTCTAAAGGCTGAGTCAATCTTTATTTACTCATTTGTATGAGAGGAGAGGGGAGTGTATGTTGTATAGTGCGCTTTAAAAGGCATTCTAAATTCATTCATTTATAATTGTCTGTAAATCTTTTTTCTTTCTACAATGACAGGACTGTTGAACATTTAGCCGTTTAAGAGAAATAAGTTTACTATTCAATTACGTGTAAATATTTAAAATCTAACTTTTAATAGGGTTTTATTAGCTATGGGTAAATAGGGCAGACTAGGTTCTTCAGCCTTGGTGTGCAACTAGTCTAGGAGAAGGAAAACTCTGAGTTCAAACCTGTTAAACTTCGCTTAAAAAAAATTGACCTTGTGTCATATCCTGCGCGAGCGGAGGGGTTAGGTAAATATGAATAGGGTTTTCTTAGGTCAAGGGGAATTAAAATGATATACTTCGAAAATTTCTAAAGTTGTCTCCCTTAGTACGTTTAAATGCTGAGTTATGCCCCTTGAATTTAGTTCTTTGCGCATGAGTTAAAACCAAAAGTGGAATATTCACGCATCCCTCAGTATATAATCAACCAGGAGGTGCCTGTGGTGTAGTGGTTATCGTCGTAGGAAATGGACACGGCGACACTCGTTCAAATCCTGGCCGAGATTGATTGCATTTCACATTACACTAATACCCTTGGGAAAGGTATGAATCCAATAATTCTCCCTCCAGCTATGGGTAAATAGTAGGGCAGACTAGGTTCTTCAGCCTTGATGGGACAACTAGTTTAGGAGAAGGAAAACTCTGAATTCAAACCTGTTAAACTCCGCTTAAAAACTGACCTTGCGTCATATCCTGCCCGAGCAGAGGGGTTGGTAAATAGGGCATATAATCAACCAAATATCATCACTTTTGATTTGGTTGGTTGGTTGGGTTTTATGGCATATCAACCTTTGTAGGTTATTTAACGCCAAATCCATTTTTATGTAAATAATCAGTTCTATTTCAAACAATTCAGTTTAGCATGAGTGGCTACCATAGTTGAGGGTGACCAGAAGGCTCCCTTTTCAATAGCTACTACACAGAGGTGTAGGGGAAGGTGCTACTCCTTTCCCTAGATTGCTCCATTTTACCCTTGATACGTACCTTATTTTGCTGAGTTTTTAGCAAGGACATATCAATTACCATTTTTAAAGTCTTTGGTATGATGCGACCTGAGATTGAACCCAAGTCTCCTGAACTTTTGGTGAACACTCTACAGATTGATCGTCAAAAACATTTCTATTTCAAACTATTCAGTTTATTCAGTTATATATAACAATTCAGTTTAGTGTAAGTACAGTTTCAATGTCAAAAACAGTTCCATTTCAAACAATTCAGTTTAGCATAAGCATGCAGTTTAAATGTAAGTACAGTTTAATTGTGAAAAACATTTCTATTTCTAGCTTTTCAGTTTAGTCAAGCAGTTCAAATTCAGCTAATTCAGTTTAGTATAAGTACAGTCGGTGTATTCTACAGCCCCAGCTGACTGGGCCACATCACTGTTGAGGGTTAGCTATTTTTTCATCAGATTTCAATTGGACTTTCATTATTTGTTAGTTGTGCATTGAAAAGTTTTTTGATGAAATTTTTAGGTTGAATCTGTTTTGTATTGTCTAACTCCTCATTGTAAGAAGGTATCCCTCCTATAGCAATTGTCAAGACAGATGGCTAAGAGAGTGGGTTTCTCCTCTATATAGAGGGCAGTAGTTGTAGCCAAGTGGCTAACATGCAGGACTGCAACATCATATTTAGCGAATTTGAAAATTTGGCATGCTATTACATTTACTCTTGGAAAAGGTATGAACTGCTTTATCCTCCTAGCTATGGGTTTAAAAGTACCATTACTGTTCTTCTACAATGATTAATTGAATACCACCCTTCATGGGTTATTTAATGCCAAATTCAACAAAGAAACAAAACCCTCTCTCTGACAGAATTCATTTAATCAAATTTCAGCATTGGATGCATAGATACAGTATTCCAGCCTAAAAGTTATTAAGAAACTTTTTCTTTAATGTTGCTAAATATTACCCATCTTCCCAAAAATAAGAGATTTCAAATTTTTACGAGTTTTCAAGGGTACATGAAAATAAGCCTGAATCAAACTTCTCTCATCTATATTTGGTGTAAATAAACCGAATCCAAAATAAATGAATGATAGAAATAGATGAAACGTCCTTTTAAACATGAATGATTATCCTGAACTTTGATAAAGATAATTTTGTTTGGTTGGGTTTTATGACATATCAATCACTGGAGGTTATTTAATGCCAAAACCTTTTTCTACATATATATAAAATATATATGATTCGACTTGGTTGGGTTTTATGTCACATCTACCATTTCAGGTTAATTAATGTCAAATCCTCTTTATACATACATATATATTAAATAAACATGATTAGCTTTGGTTGGGTTTTATGGCATATCAATCACTGGAGGTTATTTAATGCCAAATCCTGTCTATACTTATAAAATATATATGATCTGTAAAGACATTTTGTTAACATTTTTAAATGAGCCTGTGCCTTTTTTTTTTTTTTTTTTTTTTTTTTTTTTTGTACACAGTTAAATGGTTCCAAGTTTAGTTATGTATCATAAACAATTCAATTAAACATCAGTCATTTGTTTATACACAGTTAAATGATCAGTTCTATTTAGTATTAGTCATTTGTTTGCACTGTTTAAATGTGAAACAGTTCGATTTGATCCATAGATAAGACGTATTACAGGTGCTGGTACTCTGCATTTCCCAATGCTCAAGCATTACTGTAGCATCATCAGATTGTTTAGTGTCATATCCAAGACACTCATTGTGGGGGAGGTCTTACCCCTCTGCAGAGAAGCAGTCAGTGTATCTGACTGAGCAAGGCAGATGAAGGGTTTTTGCCTAACATTCATAGCCATCCCAACTTTCAGGTAATTTTTGAAGTTTCATATGTATTCAGACCTTGTTTATATTTACAGAGATGTTGGTAGTTTAATTTAAGGGTCAATGCATCACTATATCTCACATAGCAAGTTAGACAAAGCTAACCTCTTGACCTTATAAAATGTAGAGACTTATTTTTTGGTTGGAGAAGGAAAAAAAAAAGAAAAAAACTTCCTCATAAACCAAGTTTTTTCACTCATACTTTCAGATTTATAATAAAGTACCTTATCTAATTTTTGTAACAGCCAAAAGTAACTTTAATTTTCTATTAAGTACTTTACTTGTCTGCTTTTCTACAGATTTTATGCAACGGGCCTGGCACGTGTATTCCAGTGTGTTTTGCTGGACTCTTTTTGAAGGTAAGTCATGTATAGGAAGAAAAACTATACCAAGTAATAGCCTGGTAGCCATGCAATTACTACTCACCAACAATTGTTGGTTTGGTTGGTTTTATGGCATATCAACTCTTGTAGGTTATTTAATACGTAATCCTCTTTATAGTTGTATATGATTTGTAAATGCATCGTTTGTAGATAAGATTTTTAAATAAGTTTGAGTTCATTTGTTTACATGCAAATCATAAGTATAACCATTTAACTGTAAGTCAATAATTTGTTGGTAATCTTATTTTTAAATGAGTTGGAGATAATTTGTTTGCACACAAGTATTACTATTGTTTGCACACAGTTAAATCGTTCCAAATATTCTAATACAAATAATTCTATTTGGTATTAATCATTTGTTTGTTCTCACTTAAATGGTTTCAAATATTGCTATCGAGTAAAGTTTTATCTGCACACAGTTAAATGGTTTCGAGCATCGCTATGTGACTCTACCAATTCAATTTAGACACACAGTTAAAGAGTTTCAAGTATTGCTAATCAACACTAATAATTCTATTCATCATTACCCATTTGTTAGCACTCAGTTGAATTGTTAGTGATACATAGCAATACCTGGAACCATTTAACTAAGCATTAATCATTTGTTTACACACAGTTAACTGGCTTAACAGTTCTATTTCTAACAATTCAATTTAACGTAAGTCATTTGTTAGCAGACTCTTTAAATATCACAGTTCTTTTTGACCTATAGACATGACCCTATAAAGTACTGCCACTCCGAGTCAGTGGACCTGGGAGTAATGGCAATGAAGTGGTACTTCATATTCCCCAGAGCTGAAGCCAGAGACTCACCATCAGATTGTTTAATGTCATAATCAGGGACACTTGTTAGAAGGTGGCAGGGTCTTAGCCCTCTGCAGAGGTGCAGTCGGCATATTCTACAGCCCCAGCCGACAGGATGAGTAATATCCAGGACACTCATTGGGAGGTGCCTTAATCCTCTGCAGAGATGCAGTCAGTGTATTCTACATCCCCAGCCAACTGGGCTTCTTACTTGTTCGGTATAGTTCCTGATAACCAATAATTTTCAAATCAGTTATCTTCTTTATTTCATATTAATCAGGAAGCAGAGAAAATATATCTACATCAATCAATCTGAATATGCTTCTGACTCAAGAGAAATTTGCAACAGAAATGAAACAGTATTTTTATTAGATATGTATAAATGATTTGTAAAAATAAACAAAGTTAAATGGTTGCAAGTATTGTTATGTATCATAAACAATTCAATTAATCATCAGTCAGTTGTTTACCCACATTTAAATGATCAAACAGCTCTGTTTCTGACAATTCAATTCAGCATGTTATTTGTTTGCTATCAGTTTAAATGTCAGACAGTTCTATTTGAGCCATACATAGGACCCTTTTAGGTGCTACCACTCTAGTCAGTGGACATGGGAGCGATGGCAATGAAGGGGTACTCTGCATTTCCCAAAGCATTACTGGATGGATGGTTGGTTGGTTTGTTGAGTTTTATGGTATATCAAGCTTTGTAGGTTATTTTATGCCAAATCTATTTTTATACAAATAATCAGTTCAATTTCAAACGATTCAGTTTAGCATGTGTTCAGTTTAATTATTAAAAACATTTCTATTTCACGATATTTAAATGTCAAGACAGTTTTATTTCCAACAATTCAGTTTAGTATGAGTATGCAGTTTAGTTCTATTTGATTTGTTTTTTTAGCATATCAACCATTTTAGATTATTTAATGCCAAATCAATTTTTATGCATATAAGCAGTTCTGTTTCAAACAGAACATTTTATTTTTACACTCAGTAAAATTTTCAAACAGGTTCGGTTTCTTTGTTTTAATGGCATATCAACCTTTGTAGGTTATTTAATGCCAAAGCTATTCTCCTAGAAGAACAATAGTGGTTCTATTTAACCCATAGCTGGGAGGATAAGGGGGTTCATACCTTTCCCAAGGGTATTTGCCCGAAAGTGAACATAATAGCGCGACTGGAGTACGAACTCGCTTACTACGATTCCACAGTCCATCGCTTTAACCATTACACCACAAGGACACCCCCTCAAACAGTTCTATTTTAAACAGTTCAGATTAACATAAGTAGGCAATTCAAATGTCATCAACATTTCTTTGTAAGTTAGTTTGGTTTTATGTCATATCAAACATTGCAAATTGTTCATTGACAAATCCTGTTTAGACTTACATATTAGATACACGTGGTGTGTGAACATTTTTCTAATAACTTTTTAACATACCTGAGCTCATTTTTCAGTTAAATGATTTCACGTATTTCTATCCAATATGAATCATTCTATTTACTTTTCTTCATTTGTTTGCACACATTTGAATAGATACGTATGATATGTAAGAGATTAACATTTTAAAAGGTGAGTGAACTTAAGTTAAATTATTTCAAGTATTATCGTTGTTGATTATTTCTTCAAGATTAAGACTGGCAACTATGCTGTCTGTGTCACTCTCCATACTTTCTATACTATATGTTCCTTGTAGGGGTTTTGTTGATCCCGGAGCATTGCACTGTTTGATTCTTATGTGACTTTGTTCTTGAATGTGCTTCCTGGTCTTTCCTTGTTCACTTTGGTGTTCATCTGTATTTTCGCTGCTTGGTTGGTTGAGTTTTATGGTATATCAACTTATGCAAGTAGTCAGTTCCATTTCAAACAATTCAGTTTAGCATGAGTAGACAGTTTAATTGTCAAAAATAGTTCTATTTCAAGCTATTCAATTTAGTCAAACATTTCTAATTCAAACCACAGTTTAATTGTCAAAAATATTTCAAGTGATTCAGTTTAGTCAAACAGTTATAATTCAAAGAAATCTGTTCAGCATAAGTACCCAGTTTATTTGTATAAAAATGAATTTAAATAGAACTCATCTGTTCTATTTTGAACAATTCAAAGTACACAGTTTAATTTCTATTTCAAGCTATTCAGTTTAGTATACATATGCAGTTTAGTTCTATTTAACCATAGATAGGGCCATATCAGGTGCTACCATTCCAGGCCAGAGTAGACCTGGTTAGTTGGTTGGTTAGGGTTTACGGCATATCACCCTTTGTAGGTTATTTAATGCCAAATCCATTTTTATGTAAATAATCAGTTCTATTTCAAGCTATTCAGTTTAGTTGAAAAATTCTAATTCAAAGAATTCAGTTTAGCATGAGTATACAGTTTAATTGTCAAAAACATTTCTATTTCAAACTATTCAGTTTATTCAAACAGTTCTAATTCAGCTTCGTATAAGTACAGATTTTCTTTACACACAGTTAAATGTCAAAACAGTTCTATGTTAAACTATTCAGTTTAGTGTAAATACAGTTCCAATGTCAAAAAACAGTTCTATTTCAAATAATTCAGTTTAGCATAAGCACGCAGTTTAAATGTAAGTACTGTTTAATTGTCAAAAACATTTCTATTTCAAGCTATTCAGTTTATCATAAGTATGCCGTTAGTTCTATTTAACACATAGATAGGACCCTTATCTGGTGCTGCCACTCCAGGCCAGAGTGAAAGGGGTACTCCACATTCCCCAAAGCTCCAGCATTACTGGAACCTTACCATCAGATTGTTTAGTGTCATATCCAGGACACTGATTGGAGAGGGCGGGTTACTCCTCTGCAGAGGTGCAGTTGATGTATTCTTCAGCCCAAGCCGACTGGGCAATACACAGAGTTAATGTAAAAACAGAACTGTTTTAACATTTAAACTATAATTATGCTAAACTGAATTATCTGAAATAAAACTATTTTAAACAATTCATTTTTGCATAAATATGCAGTTTAAATGCCAAAAACAGTAAACTCAAGAAACCACGGTTTAGTTCTATTTAACCCATAGATAGAACCCTTATCAGTTGCTATCACTCCAGGCCAGAGTGGACCTGGGAACCATGGCAATGAAGGGGTGCTCCACATTCCCAGAGCTCTAGCATTACTGGAGCCTCACCATCAGATTGTTAAGTTTCATATATAGGACATTTGTTGGGGGAGGTCCTACCCCCTCTGCAGAGAAGCAGTTGGTGTATTCTACAGCCCCAGCTGACTGGGCAGTTCGCTGGTTGGCTTATGGGAGCTTGTGATTTTTGTTTAAGTTGTTCAGATCTTATGGGAGACAAGTTTTTTTTAGTCTGTCTTTTATGCTTTTTGGTGGACAGATGGATGACTTGTGTAACAGCTTTTTTGTTGGAGATTTTGCACTTTTAGGAGTGGTTCGTGTGTGAGTGGTAGATTTTACGTATGTTTTTGTTTTGACTACAACATTGGATCTCTCCCCATTCCCAACCTGTTGCTGAGCTAGTGCTTTGTAAAATTCGTCAAAGTATAGTTTTTTTTTTTTAGATGCTCCTTAAACTTTGGCTTGTTGTTGGCTTCCAACTGGTTGGTTGGTTTTTATGTCATATCAACCTTTGTAGGTTATTTAATGCCTCTTCCTCATTTATTTCCTCACAGTTAAATTATTACAAGAGTTGCTATGTAACAGTAAGAATTTAACATCAGTCATTTGTTTACACACATTTAAGTAAGTACATAAAAGATTAACAATTTAAAAGGTTGATTCAAGCAGGTCATTTTCACCTTATTTGTTTTGCCCAGTCAGCTGGGGCTGCAGAATACACTGACTCAATGAGTTTCCTGGATATGGCACTAAACGATCTGATGGTGAGATTCCATTGATGCTGGGGCTTTGGAGAATGCAGAGTATCTCTTCATTGCCATTGCTCCCTGGTCCACACTGGCCTTGAATGGTAGCACCTGATAAGGGTCCTATCTTTGGGTTAAATAGAACTAAACTGCATACTTATGCTAAGGTAAATTGTTTGAATTAGAACTGTTCCCCAACTCTTTCTTACCATTGGTTGCTGTCATTCATTGCTCCTGGTTTGGTTGGTTGGGTTTTATGGCATATCAACCTTTGTAGGTTATTTAACGCCAAATCCATTTTAATATAACTAATCAGTTCTATTTCAAACAATTCAGTTTTGCATGAGTACAGTTTGTCAATCATTTCTGTTTCAAACAATTCAGTTCATTCAAGCAGTTATATAACAATTCAGTTTAGTATAAGTACAGTTTCAATTTGAAAAACAGTTCAATTTCAAATAATTCAGTTTGGCATAAGCACGCAGTTTAAATGTAAGTACAGTTTAATTGTGAAAAACATTTCTATTTTGGGCTACTCAGTTTAATCAAGCAGTTCTTATTCAGCTAAATATAAGAACAGATCCCGTCTCAAAACAGTTCTATTTTAAACAATTCAGTTTAGTGTAAATACAGTTTCAATGTCAAAAACCGTTCTATTTCAAATAATTCAGTTTAGCATAAGAAACAATTCTGTTTGGCATAAATATGCAGGCAGCATAAATCATTCCATTTACTTTTCCTCATTTGTTTGCACACAGTTAAATTATTACGTGAGTTTCTATGTAACAATAAGAATTTAACATCAGTCATTTGTTAGCACACATTTGAATAGATACCCAACCCCTCCGCTCAGGCAGGATATGACACAAGGTCAATTTTTAAGCGGAGTTTAACAGGTTTGAATTCAGAGTTTTCCTTCTCCTAGACTAGTTGCCTAACCAAGGCTGAAGAACCTAGTCTGTCCTACTATTTACCCATAGCTGGAGGGAGAATAATTGGATTCATACCTTCCCCAAGGGTATTAGTGCTATGTGAAATGCAATCAGTCTCGTCCTGGATTTGAACTCGTATCGCCGGGTCCAATTCCTACGACGATAACGACTACACCACGGGCACCATTTGAATAGATACGTATGATATGTAAGAGATCAACAATTCAAAAAAGTTACTAAGCTTATAAGTTTGCCGACAGTTAAGTGGTTTCAAGTATTGTAGTTTTTGATTATTTCTTCAAGATTAAGACTGGCAACTTTGCGGTCTGTGTCGCTATCCATACTCTCTATACTATACGTCCTTTGTAGGGGTTTTGTTGGTGGTTGTTAATTGGATGGTTTGGTTGTTATAAAGGACTTTGTTGTTGAGGGCATTTTGAATGTACTTCCTTGTCTTTCCTTATTCACTTTGGTGTTCATTTGTATTTTCGTAGTTTGGCTAATGGGGAATTGTGATTTTTGTTTCAGTTGTTCAGGTCTTATGGGAGACAGGTTTTTTTAGTCTATCTTTAATGCTTTTTGGTGGACGTATTGGTGATTTATGTAACGGCTGTTTTGATGGAGATTTTTGCACTTTTAGGAGTAGTTTGTGTTGGAGTGATAGATCCTACGTGCGTTTTTGTTTGAACTACGACATTGTATCTCTCCCTGGTTGCTGAGCTGGTGCTTGGTAAAATTCAACCGAGTGTAGTTTTTTTTCAGGTGCTCTAGAAAATTTGGCCACACATTGGCTTCCAGCTTGATCAATTTCTCCACAAGTGTTCTATATTTGGTGTCGTCATCGGTTCTATCCGCCCTCTGTGCAACGGAGGCGTAGCTGCTTTCTCCCATATAGCTCCCTACAATTCTCCAAGCTTCCAGGAAGGAAACATTCCTCTTGTGTTATTTCTTCTTCTTTTTGGTAAACAATACAAGTTCTTGCATAAGCCGGATGATCTTGTTGGCAGTTTGCACATGTAATTTCTTTCAAGCAATCTTCCTCTGCATGGTCCGGGTCCTTTTCACCGCATTTGGAACATGTCTGTCGTCCTCTACTGGCTTCCCTGTGGTGTCCAAATTTCTGACATTTGAAGCACCTCAGGAGAGCTGGGACGTACTGCTCAACTCTCTCAAGACAATAGCGGATCTTCACCCCTTTTGGAGTTTGGGGCTTATTAGATGTAAGTGTTGGTCTGGATTCATTATTCACCTTTTCTTATGGAGATTCTCTTTATATTTGTAACTCCCTGTTTTCCCAGGGCTGATGCTATCTCATCTTCTGTAGCCAATGCCAACTCTCTACTCCCGATAACTCCCTTGGAAGTGTTGAGTTTCTTATGTGGATACACTCTGCATTTGGTTGCATGAAACGTTTTTATTTTTAATGTTTTCTGGCTGTCTACCTCGACAAGCAAGTTAGCATTCCTTGTTTTCTTAAGTTTTCAGACTAGCTCTTGTCGATATTACTTTTTCTATGAGGAAAGGTGAGAATTTGGCTAAGCATACCTCTTCCAAAGATTCAATAACAATGAATCTGGAGAAGTCTGCTGCCTCATTCTCCAAGTCTGATTCTGAGAGGTTTCGTTTAGATTTTTTGTTTAAAGACACCATATATGTGGTATATTTTTCGCTGGCCCTGCACTCCTTCACCCACCATGGAGTCCAGTATACTCAAGTTGATGGTAGGCTTCTGAGCCGTTGCCAATTTCAAGTTCTCAGCACTGGTGAAATTCCTATTCTCAACACAATTGGCCCTCAGCCACAGCCTTCTAGCACCTAACAGATGGGGGTTGGGAACTTGCTGCAAGTGCAGATTTAAAAGTACGGTCGGGATAAAATATATATGTGCTAGAGCTTGACCAGCCGATTGATCGGATCAGGCCCAATCCGACTGCCTGTCAGACCAAGTAAAGGCCAAAGTGGTGTGTTGCAAGCCATTGACCACTCTATCGCCGGATCAATGACTGCTCAACCACCAGGGATCCGTCCTAGCGCCTTACGGGTCGCCACCCACGGCCGACAGATGCCCTCATTGGTGGGGGGGCGGGTCTTACCCCTCTGCAGAGGTGCAGTCAGCATATTCTACAACCCCAGCCGACAGGGCGTTCATTGCTCCTGGTCAGTCTTCTTGACTGCATCTGGTGTCCACAAAATGCTGATGTGTATTGGTCTAAGCCAGTCAGCTAACACTGGAGTGCCCATATGTTGGGAGTCCAATAGAGAACATCGCTTATCCTTACTTTTCCAGCTGTGCCCCCCACATCTTGTTCATCTTACTTGGATGGGAACCTACTATCTGTCTCAAAAGCCATCCAACTGCCGTTTTTTTTGGTGGTGTTGCTTCCAGGATTTGTTCAAAGCATTTAGTCATGGTTATACTACTATGTGCTATGTAACTGAAGCTTATGTCCTGGTTTACACCAAGAAGGATTCATGGAGAAACTGACAATCCATTCAGTGAATCCTGTGGAGTAAGCATGTGCATTTTTTACTATTTAGATCAATTTCCTTATAAAAGTTTTTGTGTGTGTGTATGTATATATATATATATATATATATATATATATATATATATATATATATATATATGAATAAAATGTGTGTATAAAATTTTTTGTAAGTCCAAAAAGAGAATAAAAATATTTTAAAATAGATAGGTTCACGAACATGGTTTGGTTTGTTAGGGTTTTATGGCATATCAACCTTTGTAGGTTATTTAACGCCAAATCCATTTTTATGTAAATAACCAGTTCCATTTCAAACAATTCAGTTTAGCATGAGTACACAGTTTGATTGTGAAAAACATTACTATTTCTAGCTATTCAGTTTAGTATAAGTACAAATTTTTTTTACACAGTTACATGTCAAAACAGTTCCGTGTCAAACAATTCAGTTTAGTGTTAATACAGTTTCAATGTCAAAAAACAGTTGTATTTCAACTAATTCAGTTTAGCATAAGCATGCAGTTCAAATGTAAGTACGATTTAATTGTCAAAAACATTTCTATTTCAAGCTTTTCAGTTTTATCAAACAATTCAGTTTAGCATAAGTATGCTGTTAGTTCTATTTAACCCATAGATAGGGCCCTATCAGGTGTTACCATGCCGGGCCAGAGTGGACCTGGGAGCAATAGCAATGAAGGGGTGCTCCATATTACCCAAAGCCCCAGCATTACTGGGACCTCACCATCAGACTGTTTAGTGTCATATCCAGGATGCTCATTGGGGGGAGTCTTACCTCTCTGCAGAAGTGCAGTCAATGTATTCTACAGCCCCAACCGACTGGGCAATTCACAGAATTAATGTCAAAACAGTTTTATTTCAGATAATTCAGTTCAGTATAAGTACACAGTTTAGATCTCAAAACAGTTCTTTCGAGCAATTCAGTGTAGCATTTGTATGCAGTTTTAATGTCAAAACAGTTCTATTTTAGACAATTCAGTTCAGTATAAATACGCAGTTTAAATGCGTAAAAACAGTAAACGCCAACCACCGTTTAGATCTATTTAACCTATAGATAGGACCCTTATCAGGTGCTACCACTCCGGGCTAGAGTAGAGCTGGGAGCGATGGCAATAAAGGGGTACTCCGTATTCCCCAAAGCTCCAGCATTTTTGGAACCTCACCATCAGATTGTTTAGTGTCATATCCAGGACACTTGTTGGGCAGGGGGGTCTTACCCCTCTGCAGAGAAGCAGTCAGTGTATTCTACAGCCCCAGTCGACTGGGCAAGGTTCACGAAGAGATTTGTATTTTTTAGAATTCTTTTTTTTTTATATATATATATATATATATATATATATATAATATATATATATATATATATATATATATATATATATACACACACACACATACCGGCTCATTAGCCTTATGGGTAGAGTGTTTGCCAATGGCCTGAGAGGCCTGGGTTCAATCCCAGGTCATGTCATACCAAAGACTTTAAAAATGGTATATGATACCTCCTTGCTTAAACACTCATATAAGGTATGTATCCTAGGTAAAGTGGAGCAATCCCGGGAAAGAAGTAGCGCCCTTTCCTACACCTTGGTGTCGTAGCTATTAAAAAGGGAGCCTTCGGGTCGCCAATTTTACTTTTATTTATATGTACACACACATCTAGGATGGTATCTTGGAACCTTTTTACTTTAGGTAATGAAGTCTTAGCTAAAGAATTGTAATAATGTGTAAACAAGAAGCAAGAGATGATTATTCTTTTTTTCTTTTTTTTCAGCATCTACTTCTGTTGGATATTAACATTGTTTACGTGGAAAGCCTGTGTCGGGTACAGACCTTGTCACTCTCAGCTCGTCTCCTTCTCCCCATCATTGATCATACCCTGGTGCAATGGCCACAGCTGAAGGAAAAATACCCAGGTGTTGAGTTCATTGGCAGGCTCGTCTAATGTTCACACAAGTTACTGACCACAGCAACCATGATCGGCATAATAACATGGACCTCATTTGAGAAAAGATCTTCGCTTTCTTGCAACAATCTATTAGCAATTTACAGTCCTTTGAGGACTGAAAAAGTGATTTTTTTTTTTTTTTTTTTTTTTTTCCCCCCCCCAAATATTGTAATTCCAAAATGATAGACTAGATTATAAACTTCATGATAAGATAAGAATACAGTCATAAACTTAAAATAAATGACTATCTCTATTTTGTACTTTAACCCTTTTGCTGGCAAATAGCATTTTTTTTTATCCTTGTAGAGTGGATGAATTACTTTCAGAAAATTAGCAAAATAGTATGTTCAAACAAATCACTCATTTATAAAAAAACAAAAAAATTCATCAGCAAATATTGTTTTCATGCTATTGTATTCTGATACACAAATCACTCACTTTTAATTATATTTTGCCAAACAACTTTTAAGCAGTCCTACTATGGTTTACAATTGTGTAGTAATGTTTTTTATACATTTACATCGGCTGCTCAATGAACAATTCAAGAGAAAAATGTTTTACATTGAGCTTGTACAAAAACAAGATGTCAGTGCCTGCAAAAGGGTGAAGTGTTTTTTTTTTTTTTTGTTTGTTTTTTTTTTGTTTGTTTGTTTTTGTTTTTTGTTTTTTTTTGTTTTGTTTTTTTAATAGGTGGGCTCAATTTTTCTGCTTAGAGTACATTTAAAACTTTTAGTATTTCCTTACTGATGTTTCATGAAACAATCAAAATTTTAATCTTCTTTGCGATAAAATTATAGAGATCTTGCCCCTCTTACTTGAACCAAACTGCTGTATTTTATACAGATACTTGAATAATTCCTGTCACCAATGGCACTTTACTTATTCTAACATTCCTACTCTCTAACTTATTCTTAAGCTTCATTTCATATCTCTTTCATTCCAACGACCTTTTTTTTTTTTTTTGCTTTTTTTTGCTTTTGTTTCTTCCAGTTTTCTGTCTACTCAACTAAATGCCTGATGTTTCCATAATGGTCACATAGCGGAAATGTTGTGACAAAGTAGCATCTTTTCCCTACAAAATCTTACACTAACCGCTAAAACCCCCTAATTCTAAACTAGAAACTTTCTTCTTCGATAATCACTCACTCATAAATTTTGCTGGTTACAGCATTGCTATGTCAACGTCAGTCGTTTAACCTAGTAATCAAACTGTTCGTGACTGAAATTAAAACTAATGTCAGATATTCAAATATGCAACTTCTAATATTTCACCGGCCAAATTTAAGTGGCATCTAGATCAATTTGTTCTAAGGTCAAATAAATATTAAACGGCCTCAGTGCTAGAACTGTAACCATGCATGGCATATGCTTGAATTCCTTCACTCTAACATATTCCATCAGACTTGTCATGTATGTGTGATGAATAAAGTTTCTTATGGTCTACATTTATACTACATCTATCAAATTTCATTAGGAAAAAAAAAAAAAGCCATAAAACACAAAATGTACTGTATTCACAATTAACGCTAGATACAGCCATGTGTGAAATAGACACGGCATGTTGATAACACATATACATCGAACATATAAAGAAAATAGGAATCTTGAAAATCAAAAACATGTAACGACTTCTTGTTCAGGTACGAAACCTTTTTATCAACTTTGAGTTAAAGCTTTCGACATAAGGAGGAGAGACACAATCTTCTATGCTGTCTTATGCATTTGGCTCCCATCTCGATCGGGCCCCATAGGGCGCAAGTTTGCCTCGCGTCTGCAAGCTCCAAAATTGGATCCTCCTCGTTTGGCGTCTAGTACTCAACTCTCTCTAACTTTCTTTCAATTCTCCACAAACTTCTGCGCGCTTCCAGTGAGTGACATCACTCGCACTCCGTCACCCGTTTCGTCTCGGACTATTGTGACATCTGAGTGACACATTTGTCTGCCCTCTGTGCGCGCGCCCGCGTTAACATCTACATCAATGTTTGCACCTAACTAACCCATGTGCTGAGCCGAAAGGTTCTCAGCCTAACTAAACTCAAAGGCATGAACTCGAAATCCCTTGGCCATTACGTTACAAAAAGCCCAAACTGATGGCAATATTCTTGAAAACTTTAAAATTATCATTAGGGTCACTGTTTTTCAAGTAGTTAACAGGGTTTCAAGTAATTAATGATAATCATTTTTAAACAATTATAGCTTCAAGTGACTTTTCCTCATAATAATTTTTACACAATTACTAAGCTTCAACTAACTATTGTTAATAATCATTTATTTAAACACAATGGTTAAATGATGCTGGTTGGTTGGTTGGTTTTTATGGCATATCAACCCTTGTAGCTTAATTAATGCCCAGTCCATTTTTATACAAATAATCAGTTCTATTTCTAACAATTCAGTTTAGCATGAGTACACAGTTGAATTTTCAAAAACATTTCTATTTCAAGCTATTCAGTTTATTCTAACAGTTCTAGTTCAAACAATTCAGTTTAGCATAAGTACACAGTTTATTTCCATTTAACCCATAGATAGGACCCTATCTGGTGCTACCACTGGGCTAGAGTAGACCTGGGAGTGATGGCAGTGAAAGGGTACTCCACATTCCCCAAAGCTCCAGCATTACTGGGACCTCACCATCAGACTGTTTAATATCATATCCAGGATACTCGTTGGGGGGTCTTACCCCTCTGCAGAGGTGCAGTCGGTGTATTCTACAGCCCCAGCCAACTGGGCAAGAGGTCATTTATTTGCACACAGTTAGATAGCAATACTTGAAACCATTTACCGACAACCAATTCGCTTACAAATCATATGTACAACAATTTAGCTGCGTGCAAACAAATGACATGTATAACCATTTAACCAGATTTGTAAGTGAATAGGTTGTTGTTGGTTGGTTGGGTTTTATGGTATATCAACCTTTGTTTGTTATTTAACACCTAATCCATTTTTATGCAAATAGCCAGTTCTATTTCAAACACTTCAGTTTAGCATGAGTACACAGTTTATATGTCAAAAACATTTCTATTTAGATCTATTCAGTTTAGTCAAACAGTTCTAATTCAGCTAATTCAGTTTAGTATAAGTAGAGATTTTGTTTACACAGTTAAATATCAAAAATAGTTCTATATTAAACAATTAAGTTTAATGAAAGTACAGTATCAATGTCAAAAACAGTTCCATTCCAAGCAATTTAGTTTTGCATAAGCACACAGTTTTGTCAAACAGTTCTGATTGAAACAATTCAGTTCAGCATAAATATGCAGTTAGTTCTATTTAAACCATAAATAAGGCCCTATCAAGTGCTACCATTCCGGGCCAGAGTGGGCCTGAGAGAAATGACAATAAAGGAATGCTCTGCATTTCCCAAAGCTCCAGCATTTCTGGAACCTCACTATCCGATTGTTTAGTGTCATATCCAGGACACTCATAGGGAGGTCCTACCCCACTGCAGAGGTGTATTCTACAGCCCCAGTCAACTGGGCAATACACAGAGTTAATGTCAAAACAGTTTTATTTCAGATAATTCAGTTTAGTATAAGTACGCAGTTTAAATGTCAAAACAGTTCTATTTTAAACAATTCAATTTAGCATAAATACGCAGTTTAAATGCAAAAAGCAGTCAAGTCAAGAAACCACGGTTTAGTTCTATTTAACTCATAGATAGGGCCCTTATCAGGTCCTACCACTATGGACCAAAATAGACCTGGGAGCGATGGCAATAAAGGAGTACTCCACATTCCCGGAACCTCACCATCCGATTGTTTAGTGTCATATCCATGACACTCTTTGGTGGGGTCTTACTCCTCTGCCGAGAAGTAGTCGGTGTATTCTACAGCCCCAGCCAACTGGGCAATAGTGAATTTGATTCTCACTGTGTGCTTTGGGTGAAAGTAAACTAACAATGACACCATGTGGGCTGCTGTTGGTTGAAAATGAGTAGATGCAAGTGGCATGCAGTGAATGTTATGACACCACATAACAGACATGTAATGTGCACAATCATCAGACATATGAACTCTCAAGTAATGGACTTCTAGTTTTCATAATTCTATAATTAATAACCTCAAAAGATATTTAACCCAATTTGTGTCTCAAGTATCTTTTTTTTTCTTTTCTTTTTTTTTTTTTAAATAACTGGAGGCTAAATTTTAAGCTCCAGTTATTGTAAGTGTTTCTTTGACATTTTGATTATTTTGGAAATAAAGGTAGGTGGGAGGTATCATCCATTTTAGCTTGGGTGTCAAGGAAAAAAAACATAACAATTTGTTAATTAGCACACAAAAATTAGTTCGTATCAGATTCCCAAGAGGGTGAGGATGTGGCAAGCGATTTTTTTTTTTTTTTTTTTTTTTTTTTTTTTTTTTTTTTTTTGTCCTGGGGATGAGCCCATACATCAGACGAAAGTATCCCATCTATAGTGAATGTATTCCAAACTTCTGAAGAGCTAGAATATACCTTTATAAATATATTTATTCAAGTGAGGCTTTCTAACCATTTTTAGAGTTTGATTCTCACTTCTGATCTTCATTAAAAAAAAAAAAATCCAATTACTATATTTTAGTTAAGTTTATTAATTATTAAACTTAATGTTTTGATTAGTGTACAGTCTTTTAAAAAAGGAAAAAAAAAATTCTATTAAGCTTCCTTGCAGATATTTATGCAGCCACACCCACATTTCAGTAAAGAGATAAATGCTGTTTTATTTATTTTTATTTTATTTTTTTTTGTTTTAAATTATTATCATTATAGTACAGAAACCAGTTGTCCCATTTAATTCTCACGGGCAGCTTTTTTTCCTTTTTTTTTTTTTTTTGCTTCTGATTATTTAATGGCAATATATAGATTCATTATAAAATCCTTTTTTTAAATATTGAATGCAATTGAAAACTGCACTAAGCAGAGTTTGAAGTTTTTTTTTTTTTGTTTTTTTTTTTGTTTACTGCTTTAAGCTATGAAATTTTTTGTGCAATGTGTCCTTAACCTTCTTTGGCTGGAAAGGGTCACTATTGAAAGAAAGTAACCTGTTCTTTGGTCAACCAAAACATTGGCTCTAAAAAAAAAAAAAAAAAAAAATTAGCAAAATTGATACAAATTTCTCAACCTCATTGGGCTAGTGGGTAGTGTTTGATGGTTTGAGAGACCTGGATTCAATCCCAGGTTGCATCATACCAAAGACTTTAAAAAATGGTACTTGATACCTCCTTGCTTAACACTCAGCAATATAAGGTACGTATCAAGGGTAAAGTGGAGCAATCCAGGGAAAGGAGTAGCGCCCTCCCCTACACCTTGGTGTTGTAGCTATTGAAAAGGGAGCCTTTGGGCCATCTTCAACTACGGTCACCAACTTATTATATTTATAGATCAGGATTTTATAATGACATTATATATTTTGCAGGGAAATATATAATTAAAAAAAAAAGTCTAAATTTTTACTAAGTGATTTGAGGATCAGAAAAAAATAACTGATTTTGGCACAAAGCACTTGATTGTTTTGCTGCTGTCTTTTACTCTGGTAAAACAGATAAGCAATGCAAAGCCTGGCCAGTATTGTGATGGTTGATGAATTTTATTTTATGCCTAGAGGTTAGGGAATAAGGTAGATTGTTGAAATTGTATGTCTGTATTTACACTTTAGTAATCACAAAATGATATGATTGTTAACTACAAAATAACACAAGATTATATTCCTGATTGCTAGGTGTAAATTCATTGAAGCTTTTTGTCCAAATTTAATTAGACAAGTTTGTTATCTTCAAATGTTATGCTCCCTAGGAATTTGGGGTATTAAAATGTAGAATTTTTTTGTGTATGTTGGTGAGGGGAAAATGCTTGTAAACTTTTTGACTATTTTCTATTAAAAAAAAGTTAAATATAGAATTTGGAATTTTTTGTTGTGGGGAAGGGATGCTTGTCCAATTCTTTTATATATTCTTTTATATATTTTTCATTATACTTTGCTGTTATTTGACATACTTGCATTTAAAAAGGGTCAGACTGAAAACAGCCTTCACGTCTAAGTCCTAAGAAACCCGTGAAATTTTAATTTACCCTTTCTTTTAACTTAAAACATTTAAAAATATAGATGGGGGTCTGTGCACAAAATTATTTAAGAAAGAAAAAAAAAGGCCCTTGTCCCCACTCCAGATTTCATTTTTATATTTTTTAAGCATTCCATTAAGTTTACGTTAACCTTTCATATGCATGTCTTTTTGCTTAGTGTACATATAAAGTTCTTTATTTTTTACATTCACTAGCTGCTTATTAAATGTGACTTAGGATGGAGCAGAAGTAACGGAGCTATCAGTAATATTTTACAATACAAGACTATTTATTTTTTATATAATGCTTTAAAAAAAAAAAAAATGTTGACATTTCTATGGGAATACCTTTTATTTCTAGCTATCTCCTGTCTATCATTTCTGACAGAACATTCTTGGAGTCTTCTCCATAATATCAATTCTGGTATTCTTATTCATAGAATTTGGTTGTTTGTCCAGCATTAATTTGTCGAAAGTGATGTTTCTTATTTATTAACATCAGTTTAGATGGTGAGTTATCAAAAACATTGTATCTTACACTTGGGGAGTTTTCCTAGGTATTACTATGCTACGTTTGCACACAAGTCTGTATTATGGGAAATACTTTCCTGCACACACATTGTTACAGTACTCATGAAAATGAGAACTTTTTTCTTTTTTTTAAATTACTTGCTAAATGTAGTTGATATTGGTTGGGTTTTATGGCATATCAACCTTTGTAGGTTATTTAACGCCAAATCCATTTTTATGCAAATATTTCTATTTAAAAAAAAAATTCAGTTTTGCATGAGTACACAGTTTAATTGTCGAAAACATTTCTATTTAAAGCTATTCAGTTTAATTAAACAGTTCTAATTCAGCTAAGTCTAAGTTGAGGTTTTGTTTACTTACAGTTAAATATCAAAACAGTTCTATATTAAACAAATAAATTTAGTGTAAGTAGTTTCAATGTCAAAAACAGTTCAATTTCAAACAATTCAGTTAAGCATAAGCATACAGTTTAAATGTAAGTACAGTTTAAATGTCAAAAACATTTCTATTTCAAGCTATTCAGTTTAGTCAAATAGTTCTGTTCCAAACAAATCAGTTTAGCATAAATATGCAGTTCTATTTAACCTATAAATACGGCCCTATCAGGTGCTACCATTCTGGGCCAGAGTAGACCAGGGAGCAATGGCAATGAAGGGGTGCTCCGCATTCCCCAAAGCCCCAGCATCACTGGAACCTCACCATCAGATTGTTTTGTATCATATCCAGAACACTCATTGGGAGTTGGGGTCTTAGCCCTCTGCAGTGAAGCAGTTGGTGTATTCTACAGTCCCACCCCCACCCCAGCCGACTGGGCAAATTACCTGCTAAAGATTCCAAGAATGTCACAAGTAAACATTGTGGAGACGGTTTGAAATCATCATAAAAACGGTACTCTGTTGAAGTGTGTTTTTATTCATTTATTTAATCACCCTGTATAGGTTTGGTTTCTATTAACCGCACTTATCTCTGCCCCACCTTGTACCTAGAAACTTCAACTCATCTTTTTCCATAACTCTACCTCTGAGAAGGACAAACCACCTCACGGGGGAAATAGTAAGGCTTATTAAATTTGTGTGAATATACGTATATAACTGCAAATCTTTTGTATAAATGGGTATTTTCACACTTGAAAAAATTAGCAGCCAATAATATTCTGCCTTCAAGTATGTGACAGGCTTACCATAAAAAATAAATCTTATACTTATCAAGGGAGATAATCAAGCTAGAATATAACTAGCCACCATCTTGAAATGAGCTAGCCTGTTTCACATTCTATGGAGCTATATATTTAAAAGGTTATTCTATAAAAATAGTAAAAAAGTGTTTAAAAGCATTTTAAACCCTTGTAATGGCAATGAAAGGGTGATTACATATCAGTGCTTCTGATCTGAAACCTCACTTCAAGATGCAGTTTAGGGTCACACTTAGGATTCAAGTTTAAGAAACACTGACCTCTAGATATTACATTAAAAATGCTGATTATTGTGGACAGGTTGGTTGGTGTCTTATGGCATATCAATCATTGAGTTATTTAATACCAAATCCTGTTTTTTGGTGGGGTGGGGGTTTTATATATAATATATAAAATTATCTCTCATAGACACAGACTGTGGTCAGGAAGAAACAGTTTCAGTGATCATTTGTGGTTGAGAGGCAAATCAACAATGGAAAGACTTTCTTTAGCATGGGAACCTTGTCGCAAAATAAATTAGCAAAGAGGAAATCAAAAATCACTTATGATAAAGTTGTTTTGTGTTTGGGATTTCTTCTGACTCTTCTGATCTTCTTAGACTGTGTCTTCAGATCTGCGACTACTCTCTCTCGGCTAAATCTGCGAGCCTAAACATATGCAAATCACACAAGTTGACATCTTGATCAACATTGTTTTTATTTTAGATATAACTATCCTCAGGCTGAGCTTTGTAATCCCTTTCAAATATAAATGTCCCTGTTTACAAAACTAATTGATGACAACAGGGTAAACTGTGTGAAATCAGATATGAAATACATATCATACATTACCTACCTAAGATAACTTTTCAATGCTGCAGAACTGTAATTTGTCCAACTTTCATGTCCTGCTCTGATACAATAAGTCAGGAAAATCCCAAATTCTCAGGATATGAAATCCAATTCAACATTCATCTTATCTGAAAGGGATTTTTTAAATTATTATTTTAAACTAAAAATACTTTTAATTAATTTTTCTTGGAAATATATATAATAAAATGACAAAAATAAGAATTTAACCAGAAAATTGTAAAACTATGAAACTTTTTTTTTTTTTTTGCTGCTGTATATTTTATGGTTATGCCTTCCTATTTCGGCTTTTGGAGGGTGAGTCAGATCTTTTGAAGAGCCTGAGAGCTGTGATTGAAGTCCAGAAGGTCATACATTCCAACGTAAGTATTTTAAAAAGGTGCCATAGTCCTTCTTGTGACTAAGATATTTGATGATAGATTGATATAGTTAAAAATCAATCTGGGGTTATTTTATGTTTAAAAAATTATGCGCATTCATATTTAATTTTTTTTTTTTTTGTGCAGTTGTTTATTTCAGATGCTTTTGACATATCATTAAAATGAAATAATTGTTTTTTATTAATAATATTTTATGGTATTGATCATGTTTACGTCTATTTTTCTCAACGGTCCCAATATCATTCATGTTGATATTTTCAAATAGGTCCTTCATATTTACATTCGGTCGGGGACAAAAAACAAAACACCTAATATGAGAATGAGAAGTTTGGAGGATCTTAAACAGTCTCAATCATAACTCTCTGGCTCTTGTATTTAAAAATAACTAATTTAATGTACCCTGTTTGTGTTTTTTAAATCTACAGTAGATTAAAATGTTTCACTATTCTTAACATAATTCTTAGTGAGACTTTTCATAGACATCACCTTATAACACCTATTGGAATTATTTGGGTTTGGGTACATAAAATTTTCATCTTATGGAAAAGAAGCTTCTGTCCGATGTATGGGACAATGGCACCTAGTTAATTTTTTTATTCATTTTTGTTATAAATATTGTTGCTGGAGTAATTAACCACTCCAACCTTTCCACATTTTTTTTTTTAAAGATTTAAAGTAGATGATAAAACTGACAATCTTCTTTATAAGGATTATTTTTGCAGTTAAATCACTAAAGAAAAAAAAGGAATGAGTGACGATTCACTGACACACATATATATATATATATATATATATATATATATATATATATACACACACACACATATATACACACACCACATAAAAGAAAATCCTTTAAAAAAATTTTTTTGTAATATTTCAGCAGACTTTTTTGTTGTTAGATCAGCACCTTTAGACAGAGAAATTTCTTTTGAAGATTTAGAAAAAAAACCCACAAAATTCTGGCCACCCAATCTCCCTGACCCAAATTTAATTTTTTTTTTTTTTTTTTTTTTTTTTTGTTAGGGGCTGGGTAGGGAAATAGGGTAGCCGGAGTTTTGTGGGGTTTTTCTAAATGTTCTTTACATCTGTATCTTCAGACAAAGAAATAAGAAATTTCTAACATTTAAAAAAAAAATATCTGCTGAAATAAATATTATTACAAAAATGAATAATTTTTCTCTTTTTATATGGAATTATTTGCTCTATGCTTTAATCTATTGTTTGACATAGAGCTCTCTTTTGGATTTTGAATTACATGGATATTGCAGATAGAAAATCCAAAAAAATAGAATCATTCCCATCATCGGCTGACTCTGTGTTGGATAATATAAGGCTTTTTTATTTATTTATATATATATATATATATATATATATATATATATATATATATATATATATATATATATATAATTCGAGTTTTTATCATGCTCTACTGGCCAGTATTTGAGCACTTTGATTTAAGAAAAACATTTAAATAGTTTCTTTATTCACTACATTTAACCGTTCAATTTCCAATTGAAAGAGTTATTCCTGATTTCAAAATGCCATTTTCTTTCAATTTTTTTTTCTTCTAAAATTGAATCTTGTACAAAGCTTCTCTTTCTAATTTGTAAATAAAGCATAGTTTATAGTACTTTAAGGGATGGAGTAAATTTTAAGACATTTTCAAATGGATTCTTACAAGAACTTCATCAGTTCTCCTTTTGCTCCTGTCAACAACAGCTCCTTTCATTTTCTATTTTCTTTGGAAATCAAAAGTATTCATTTTATATGCATTGTTGATCAGATATGATCAAGTTTATTTTTGTTCTAAACCCTCTTCCCCCTATTCTCCCTTTCCTGATCTTGAAATCAATGTTTAATCAAAATTCATCATAGTTCTAAATTTCTTTCCACTGAAGTGCAAAAAAAATGGTTTTGTTTGTATGCAGTTATTTGATATGTATTTTATATTTTTGCTTTTTGACAATGCAGTGTATGTATTTTCATCTCTTGATTACAACTACACTTTTTTTTCTTTTTTTTTTTTTTGCCTACCACTATTTGTGGGTTTAATCTGAACTTTAGTTAATCATGTCTCATCGTATATTCATAGAAGAAAAAAGTTTTTTTAAATGTTATACTTGAATTTAACCCTTTGACTTCAAATCAAATTCTTTTTTGCTGAAAAATTTTAAAAAGCACCTTTCACAAAGTGTGTTGAAGAGGGGGAGAGCTTCAGGGTTTGTTTTTTGTTTTTTTTTTTCTTTTCATTCTTTCAATGTCATCTAAATCAGAAAAAATTGGCCTGTTATTTTGACAGTTATCTCAATTTTCATTCTCCCATCCCCCAAGAAATATCTTAAGATAGCACTGACACTTACCATGTGCCATTGACTTTTTAATGGCACATCAACACTTATAGGTTATTTAATATGTACAAAGTGGATTAGGCATTAAAATGTTACCAACAAACTATTTGTTTACAAATCATATTTAAATGAACTAGAGTTTAACACTGGATGCAAACAATAGCAATACTTGGTTGGGTTTTATGGCATATCAACCTTTTGTAGGTTATTTAGCACCAAATCCATTTTTATCAAAACAGTTCTATTTCAAATAATTCAGTTTAGCATGAGTACACAGTTTAATTGTCAAAAACATTTCTATTTCAAGCTATTCAATTTAGTCAAACAGTTCTAATTCAGCTAAGTACAGATTTTGTTTATACATGGTTAAATGTCAAAACAGTTTTATATTAAACAATTTAGTTTAGTATAAGTACAGTTTCTTTTGTTGGATTTTATGGCATATCAACCTTTGTAGGTTATTTAATGCCAAATCCATTTTTATGTAAATAATCAGTTCTTTTTCGAACAATTCATTTTATCATGAGTACACAGTTTCATTGTCATAAAAATTTCTATTTCAAACTATTCAAGCAGTTATATATAACTATTCAGTTTAGCATAAGCACGCAGTTTAAATGTAAATACAGTTTAATTGTAAAAATTATTTCTATTTCAAGTTATTCAGTTTAGTTAAGCAATTCTAATTCAGTTTAGCATAAGTACACAGTTCAAATGTAAGCCCGGTTCAATTGTCAAAAACATTTCTATTTCTAGCTATTCAGTTTAATCAAACAATTCAGTTTAGCATAAGTATGCCATTAGTTCTATTTAACCCATAGATAGGGCCCTATCAGGTGCTCCCATGCTGGGTCTGAGTGGACCTGGGAGCAATGGCAATGAAGGGGTGCTCCATATTCCCAAAGGCTCCTGCATTACTGGGACCTCACCATCAGACTGTTTGGTGTCATATCTAGGACACTCGTTGGGGGGGTCTTACCCCTCTGCAGAGGTGCAGTCGGTGTATTCTAGAGCCCCAGCTGACTGGGCAAAAGTACAGTTTCAATGTCAAAAACAGTTCTATTTCAAACAATTCAGTTTAGCATAAGCATGAAGCTCATATGTAAGTACACAGTCAAAAATATTTCTGTTTCAAGCTATTCAATTTAGTCAAACGGATCTATTTAGCATAAGTATGCAGTTTAGTTCTATTTGATAGGACCCTGTCAGGTGCTTCCACTGCAGGCCCGAGTGGACCTGGGAGCAATGGCAGTGAAGGGGTACTCCACATTCCCCAAAGATCCAGAATTACTGGAACTTCACCATTAGATTGTTGTGTGTCATACCCAGGACACTCGTTGGAGCAGTCTTACCCCTCTGCAGAGATGCAGTTGTTGTATTCTACAGCCCCAGCCAACTGGGTTACACATAATCACATGATTTGGGAGGGTCTTACCGCCTTATGTAGATCTCGTCAACTGGGCTGTAATTTTTAGGATCAACAATTAAAAACTGGAAATTCTGGTTCCTATTAAGTCAAAGTATTGAGCAGTCAGAATAAATTTTCATTACAAGTGATCACTAAATAAACAGCATGTAGTGTAAGCAAAACTTAGTAAATAGCAAAAATCTAAAGATCTTTTAGCTTGTATTTTTACAGTGCCAATTTAGAAATGATCTAGATCTAAATTTTCTATTTCAACCAGTACAGTTTGGTTGGTTCGCTTTTATGGCATATCAACCATTATAGGTTATTTAATTTCAAATCCTCTTTATATATATATATATATATATATATATATATTTCTAAAAAAAAATTTTTTTTTATTTATTTTTTTAAATCTCAGGCTCATTAAAAAAAATTAATTTTTATTCAAGTATTGTTATATAAGTCACAATTTAACATCGGTCATTTGTGTCCACACAATTTGTAGGTAATTTTATTTTTAAATAAGTTAGAACTAATTTGCTCACTCATATTGTTATTGTTTCTACACAGTTAAATGGTCTCAGTTATTGCTATCTAACACTAATAATTCTATTCAATATTAATCATTTGTTCGCTCATTGTAATACTTATAACCATTTCACTATTTAATGCTTATCATTTTATTGAGCACTGTTGATTCATTTGTTCAAATGGTTCCAAATATTGCTATGTTGTAACAATATTTTAATTTAGGCACACAGTGAAACAGTCTCAAGTATTGCTATTTAACACTAATAATTCTATGCAGCAATATTCATTCCTTTTGCCCACAGTTGAATGATTTCAAGTATTGCTGTTTCACTAACAATTCAATTAAACAGTCATTTGTTTACACACAGTTAAATGATCAAACAGTTCTATTTAGCATAAATCATTTGTTTGCACTCAGTTCAAATGTCAAACAGTTCTATTTGACCTATAAATAGGACCCTATCAGGTGCTACCACTCCGGGCCAGAGTGGACCTGGGAGTGATGAAGGAGTACTCCACATTCCCTAAATCTCCAAGCCTTGCCATGTGATTGTTTAATATTTATTGGTTGTGGGGTGGGGGCTTATTTCTCTGTAGAGATGCAATCAGTGTATTCTACAGCCCCAGTACACTCTTCTGCCATCTCCAGATATCTCATAATAACAGAAACACCTATTCTGATCTTTCTTCAGAGTACCAAGTAAAAATAGTATCGACTTAGATTTCTAAGTTGTGTCCCTTGTTTTCTATTCAATTGTGACCAAAA
The DNA here is from genome assembly GCA_963585895.1 of Sepioteuthis lessoniana. NCBI lineage: Eukaryota > Metazoa > Mollusca > Cephalopoda > Myopsida > Loliginidae > Sepioteuthis > Sepioteuthis lessoniana. The sequence goes on along the minus strand of OY757917.1, from coordinate 18,567,976 downwards.
AGAAAAAGTTTTGAGCAAATCTCTTACCATTTTTGCTTTCCACTCCTAAAATGAATTTTTTTTTTTTTTTCTGCTGGAGATGTATGTCAAACCTGAAGAAGACCAGAGAGTATTCATGTTTCAACTTCCACAAAAGATAAAAAAGAAAGTTTAATCTTCCTTAAAACTAGACAGCAAAAGATTGAAACTTTTTTTTTTTTTCCTTCCCTGTGGGGGAGAAAAAAATCCCATTGCAAGAATTATTTCAAAATCTATCTTTGTTACAAGATTATCTTGTTTATTGTGAACTAGATCAATCTTCAGTAAGAATATCAAAGTTGTAAGATTTATAACTCCAAGGATATGAGGATCCACACAGTGGTCAGAAAATATTTACATCAACAGCTTAGGTGGGGGGGGGAGTAAAACGGCATATCAACTCTTTATAAGTTATTGAATACTGAAATTTTATTCATTAGTAAATGTTTGGTATTAAGGTTCGTTTCTATTTAAGCTACTGAGTTTAGTCGAACAGTTCTAATTGAAACAATTCAGTTTAACATAAATATGCAGTTCTATTTAACCCATAGATAGAACTCTTATCAGGTGCTACCATGCCGGGCCACAGTGGACCTGGGAGCAATGGCAACGAAGGGGTACTCTGCATTCCCCAAAGCTCCAGCATTACTGGAACCTCACCATTAGATTGTTTTGTGTCATATCCAGGACACTCATTGGGAGTGTCTTACCCTTCTGCAGAGAAACAGTGGGTTTATTTTACAGCCCCAACCGACTAGGCAATCAGTGAATGGTGGAAATAATGTAAACGTTAAAGAAAGATGATGATTCAAACTGCATTTACAGGAAACTAAGACTACACTTACATGGTTTGGTTTGCATTTCACATAGCTCGTATAATTTTGAGAAAGGTATGCATTCAAGTATTCTTTCTTCAGCTATGAGCAAATAGTAGGATAGGCTAAGCACTTTGACCTTGTTACATCCTTCTTGTGCAGAGTTTAATGTTTAAATTCGGTTTTCCTTCTCCTAGACTGGTTGCCTTACCAAGTTTAATTTAAGTTGTGGTCTGACCTGGTATGAAACTTCAAAACCTCAGATTGTGTGTGTGTGTGTTTTTTTTTTGTTCTTTTTTTTCTCATCCTGTCTTGATTTGTTATGGTTGGTTGCCTACTAGCATTGACTAAGGGTGCCTCTGGTGTTGTAATGATTTGTAAGCTCGACTAGCAAGCCTACATCAGTGAGTTAAATTGAATGCCCCTTTCATATGGCCTTGTTCCACATCTAAGTATGAAGCTTTTTATTAAACATCTCAATTTGGGAAGGCATTTAAAAATAAGTAAATGGATGTAAGGTTGGTTGCTTGATTGGTTGGGTTTTATGGCACATCAACCTTTGTTGGTTATTCAGTGCCAAATTCCTGATTACATGATTTGTTGGTTTTGTTTTATGGCATATCAACCCTTTTTAGTTCATGTAATGCCAAATCAAATCATTTTGATACAAGGTTTGTTTTAAGTTTTGAATATCTTCGGATACTTATCTATGGTATTTATTTCTTTGGGTTTTATGGCATATCAACCTTTTGAAATAGAACTGTTTATTTGTAGATTATTTGATGTCAAATCCATTTTTATACAAACAATTCAGTTTAGCATAAGTATGCAGTTTAGTTCTATTTAACCTATAGATAGGGCCCTATCAGGTGCCACTACTCTGGGCCTGAGTGGACCTGGGAGCAGTGGCATTGAAGGGGTACTCCACATTCCCCAAAGCTCCAACATTAATAGAACCTCTCCATCAGATTGTTTAGTGTCATATCCCAAACACTCATTGGTGGGTGGGGTCTTGCCCCTCTGCAAAGAAACAGTCTGTTTATTCTACAACCCCAGCCAACTGGGCAATTGTATTTCTTTGCATTTCATTTCATTCAATAATTTTCAGAATTGTCTGATCGAAAATATTTTTCTTTATATATCCACTGCTTTTTGAAAGGATATCACAGCATCTACTTTTAGTCTTTTTAAACAGTTCTTTCATATTGTTTGCGCTATAAAATATTCCTCTTGTAAGAGCCAGATCAATGCATTACATGAGAATGTTTTATTGTGTACACAGTCTGGCATGCATGACACATTGATTATATGACTTGTAAAATAGTTTGACTGTAACCTTTTAAAACAAACCTGAGCTCATTTCTTTTGCTCACAATTAAATGGATTTAAAATCAAAACATTTTGAACATATCTATGGGGCCCTACTCAGAGTGAACTTGGACGTAATGGCAAATGATTGGTTGACTACAAGATTCAGTTTAACACTCTTGCCACAAAAAAAAAGAATAACCTGGGTATGATGCTGTCCTCTTTGCAGAGAATGTAGTTGACAGTTTTTAGAATATGTCAATTCATGGTGGAACCATATTCTGTCTAAGGAAAACTAATTTCTCTATAAAAGATAAAGTTTTGGGTTTTGCCTCTGTCTGCAGTGGCTTTTCATTTTCTTTCGGCTGACTGCTATCAATTAATTGTCAATTTAGCAGTCCTCTACATAATTGCCAAGATGGTTGCCTATTTCTTACCACTGGTACTAGATGTCAATTTTAGCCCTTTCACTCTCTTTGGGACACCATTATCCTGAAAGTATATTCTTAGGGTTAAAATGAAATTTAACTGGCACACTTTTTGAATATCCAAAATTAGAAAAAAAACCTACCCTTTTCACAACCAAGTTTAGGTCTGGGAATATCCAAGATGCTAATTATCAAAGCTGGTTGGCTCTCTAAGAAAACTGGTTTAATACAAATTCTTAAATGAATTTTTAGCCTTGTGCCAGACTAAGACCTTTTTTTTTTTTCATCTCGATTATCTTATGTGAGAGGAAAAAATGTTAGACAACAGGTTTTTCCCTTGAAAGTGTTGGATAATTTGTAGGAAAGGCAACAAATCAGTTTAAATGATTGATGAAGTTATAAGGCTCTTCTGTCAACGAGGGTTTTGAATAAGAAGATAATTAAAATCTAATTACTCTGGGGGAGTGGGTAAAGAGTAGAAAATGATGCTATCATGTAAGTATTAGGAGTGTCAGACAATATAAATTGGTAGGTCCTGCTTTAGTGGCTGAGAGAGTTATCTGTTACAAATGATCAATGTTAGAGCTAGCCGGGAAAACTGCACTTTTTCCCCCCTTCACTCAAACTTTAATTTAGAAGATAGTGCAGCTATCATCCAACTTTATTTGGCTTTAGTTTGGTTTTATGACACATCAACCATTATAGGTTATTTATGCTAAATCCATTTTTAATCATATGAATGGTTCTATTTCAAATGATTCAGTTTAGTATAAGTATAGTTTTTTGTTTAAAAACGGTTAAACATTGGTTGGTTGGCTTTTATGGCATATCAACCTTTGTAGGTTATTTAATGCCAAATCCATTTTTATGCAGATAGTTCTATTTCAAACAATTCAGTTTGGCATGAGTACACAGTTAAATTGTCAAAAACATTTCTATTTAAGCTATTCAGTTTAGTCAAACAGTTCTAATTCAAACAATTCAGTTTAGCATAAGTATGCCATTCGTGCTATTTAACCCATAGATAGGGCCCTATCAGGTGCTACTATTCCGGGCCTCAGTGGACCTGGGAGCAATGGCAATGAAGGGGTACTCTGCATTTCCCAAAGCCCCAGCATCACTGGAACCTCACCATCAGATTGTTTAGAGTCATATCCAGGACACTTATGGTGGGGAGGTCCTTAACCCTCTGCAGAGGTGCAGTTGGTATATTCTACAGCACCAGCCAACTGGGCAAACAGTTAAATGTGAAAACAGTTCAATTTCAAACAACTCAGTTTAGCATAAGTACAGCTTAGTTCTATTTGACCCATTGATAGGACCCTATCAGATGCTCCCACTTCAGGCCAGGATGGACCTGAGAGCAATGGCAATGAAGGAGTACTCCACATTCCCCAAAGCTCCAGCATTACTGTAACCTGACCATCAGATTGTTTAATATCATATCCAGGACACTCAATGGAGGTGGGGGATTAGCCTTCTGCAGAGAAGCAGTCGATGTATTCTACAGCCAACTGGGCAACTTTATTTGACCTTGTGCTCGAGTGTAAATTGCCAGATGATCAGTTTAGTCCAGTTAATGAAAAGAAAATCATTCTAAACTGATCAGGTTGTTTGACTGCATGTCAAACCTGTGTAGTTTCATTTGATGACCCAATCATGTTCAACTTGGCTTATTCAATGGCACATCAACACTTTATGGATTGTGTCAAAATTTGATTTTTTTTTTTTTTTTTCTAACATATTAACTCCTTATCGTTATCATCTAAGGTAAAGCATAAATCTCTCTGGCTAAGGTTACATTTTTAGACAGACTGCTTTACTGCATTGGTAAGGCAACCAATCTAGGAGAAGGAATTCAAATAAGAACTGCTTAAATACTGAACTTTTCTACCTCTACCACAGGGATTGGGTAAATACATTGGCAGCTTAAAAATGTTGATACTGCAAGTTTTTACACACCCACACGCATATACAAAGTATTTGATAGTTAAAAATGTGTTATGTATTTTTCAACATTTTAATAAACATATCTCCCTTTATGTAAACAAAAGAAAAAAGTTTATTCTTAATAATATGATTTATTGAGTTTAAATATTTTATCATTCACCTAAAATTCTTGTGAGTTGATATGTTTCTAGGAAAGAATCTGTTTTAATGGAACATCTGCACTGTCACTTAAATTCTCTCAGCTAAAACCTTTTAGATTCTTAAGTCTTGGGCTAATATCTTAGCCCATGTTAGTTTGGCCTATTGCTTTATTGTTCATTAGTAATACTCTTGGAATATTCTTTAAATATTGGAAGCTCCCCCATCACTCCAGCAGTGGCTAGTTGGCCACTATAGACAAAGGTTTACAAGACTTAAGAATATAATTGCATATTTTACCCCTAATGTGCTTCCCTGCCCCTACCCAGTATTGAAGTTTGCACACAGTCCTATATTTACGAGATAACTGTCAAAATTGTCAATTCAGGTTAAGAGTCCAAGACACATATCTAAAGCAAGGCTTTTGTCAAGTCACTCTTGTAAAATCCACAATGGCTACCATCTTTTCTGTGGCTAAAGTTTTTTTTTTTTTTTTTTTTCTGTAAAAATTCATTTCTGGGTAAAAAAAAAAATTTTTTTTTATTTTTTATAGAAATATTTTCTTTCTCTTGCCATTGATACAAGGCTAACGATAAAGAATGTAAATTGCATGATTTGCCTTGTGATATTTTTTACCTTAGACAAGTCTTTCACCACTTTTTAGCCAACCGAGCGGGGCCTCGTTTGGTTTTAAACTTACACATGTCTTTCAATTCACCTGCTGTAGATGTATGGACACTGCCATAAGATGCACATAACTATAAAAAAAATTTAAATAATTTCAAAAAGAAAAAAAATGTTAAATTTCGCTAATACTTGTATAGAAAAGAAAAAGTAACTCCAACAAATATACCTGCAGGTAATATTTATTAAGCAAAGTGGAAAACATGCTTTATTTTGTTATTTTTATTTTTGTGATCTGTGTCTATTTTGCTTTTTTAAATTGATCTAGAAACAATTTTCTAGGACACCTGCTCGTAGAGCAGTGGTTAGCAAGTCTTGCAAATATTTATTGGTTGAATTGTATCCTGGCCTTGTGCCAGACTACACTGCTTGAAATAAAGAATTTTGTTCATAAAGAAAGACAGTGTAATCATTCTGAAAATTATGTAGAAATTCCTAACTTTTAAAATGGCCATAATTGATTTTTTTTTTTTTTTTCATTGCATATCAACCTTTGTAGGTTGGTTGTTTGGGTTTTAGGGCATATCAACCGCTGTGGGTTATTTGGAGGTATCATGGTTTGCAAGTTCGAATAGCAAACCTACACGAGTGAGTTCGGGTCTCATTGGGTACCCCTTAAATATGGCCTTGTGCCACATCTAAGCAAAAAGCTTAGTAATTTACCACTCTGGGTTGTTTAATGCTCAATCCTGTTTATACATATATATCGAATATATAATACATCACTCACTAAGTCCCAGGTCTAACTAATAAAACAACCTTTAGACAAAATTCGACTTTATTCATCAACAGTCTAAGGTGGTAGATACACCGATTCCAAACACTTCTCTAACAATTTGATACCTTTTTGCTGAATGATTTGTCTATGGTCTCAAAATACACCTCAGTTTCTCATATCACATCTTCATTGGAACCAAATCTCATTCACTGGGGGCATTCTTTTGAGGTTTGCAAACAGCTAGTAGTCACTGGGGGCCAGATCTGGAGAATAGGGTTGGTGCAGAATCAATTTGAAGTGCAATTCATGTGGTTTTGCCATCATTGCTATCGACTTGTGACACAGTGCGTCATCTTGGTGAAAAGGCACTTTTTTCTTCATTTGTGGTTCTTCCTTTCTCAAAGTAATCGATGAACAAAACACCTTGTGCATCCCAAAATACGGAAGCCAAAACCTTGCCTGCTGATGTTTGTGTCTGGTCACTTTGGATGGCTTTCACTTGCTGCTGTCCACTCAGCAGACTGCCTGTTTGACTCAGGAGTGAAGTGGTGGATCCATGTTTCCTCCTTTTTGTTGTGTTGAAACAGTTGCAAACAATGCATCCACTTTGAACACAGCTTTCTCATTGACAAATATTCATACAAAATTGTGAATACAGTGCCTCCTGATATCTTCAACAAACTCCACTAACTCGTTTTGGCCAACTGTAAATTGAAATTGTGTGAAATAGCAGAGGAGTAGGTGTTTTCCGGGACAACTCCCGAATTTGGGTAAGCTGACTGTTCAGTATCATTTGTGTTTGTACGCTCACATTTGAAGTCAGCATACCCCCTCTTAACTTATTTCCAACTGAGTAGATTTGGTTGATTGGTTGTCTTATGACATATCAACCCTTTTCTCGTCATTTGACACCGAATCAAGTCATTTTGATGAAAGTTTGTTTCAAGGTCTTCGTATCTTCAAATATTTATTCATGGTCTACAGTAGACAGAGCAGAGTCTGAAAAACACTTATCAAACCATTGCTTTGCTTGAACAGTATTTCCCCGCCCCATCAGAAAGCAATGCTTTATCAACTCATGAAATTCAGATTTTTCCATTGTTTTGAAAATTTGTAACAGTAGCTTCAATTAAATGACTAATTTGTAAACTAATAATCTGATCGGGCTCAAAATTTGGCATGTGCCATTTGAAGGTTAGTACTTTATAAAAATCGTGGATATTTTTTTTTTTTTTACTAGCGCCCTCTGTATGTTGGGCTCGGGACCTATTGAGCAATGTGTTATGATTTGTAATCACACATTTGGTTGGTTGGTTGGGTTTTTGGCATAACAACATTTGTAGGTTTTTAACACCAAATTCTGTTTATATGTATATATGTTCAATCTAATATTTCTAAACGAATGCTTTGATGAAATTTTTGGATGAGCAGGTTTTCATTTGTTTGCACATTGTTTACTGGTTTCAAATCATATTTTTGGTACAAGCCTCTCTTGCAAGAAGGTTGATTTGGTTTCATGGTATATCAACCATTTTAGGTTATTTAATGCCAAATCAATTTTATACATATAAACAGTTCTATTTAGCACAGGTACAGTTTCCGTTTACACTCAGTAAAATGTAAAAACAGTTCTATTTCAAACTATTCAGTTTTACATAAGTACGCATTTCAAGTGTCGATAATTGTTCTTCGTAAGATGGTTTGTTTTTAGGTCATATCAAACATTGCATATTGGTTAGTTGGTTTGGGTTTTATGATATATCAACCTTTTGTTGGTTATTTAACGCCAAATCCATTTTTATTCAAATAGTTCTATTTCAAACAATTCAGTTCAGCATGAGTACGCAGTTTAATTGTGAAAAGCATTTCTATTTAAAGCTATTCAGTTTAGCATTAGTGTAAGTACAGTTTCGATGTCAACCAGTTCTAATTAAGCTAATTCAGTTTAGTATAAGTACAGATTTAAATGTCAAAACAGTTCTGTTAAACAATTCAGTTTAGTGTGAATAAAGTTTCAATGTTAAAAAAGTTTTATTTCAAATAATTCAGTTTAGCATTAGCACGCAGTTCAAATGGAAGTACGGTTTAATTGAGAAAAACATTTCTATTTCAAGCTATTCAGTTTAATCAAACAATTCAGTTTAGCAAAAGTATGCCGTTAGGGCCTTATCTATGGGTTAGATAGAACTATCTGGTGCTACCACGCTTGGCCAGAGTGGACCTGGGAACAATGGCAATGAAGGAGTGCTCCGTATTCCCCAAAGCCCCAGCATTACTGGAACCTCACCATCAGACTGTTTAGTGTCATATCCTGGACACTCCTTGGGGAGGGGGTCTTACCCATCTGCAGAGGTGCAGTTGGTGTATTCTAAATGTCAAAACAGTTTTATTTCAGATAATTCACTTTAGCATGAGAACACAATTTAAACGTCAAAACAGTTCTACGAGGTGATTTCAATAAGTTTTCAGACTATTTTTGTATTGGTATTTTTATGGATAGTACACTCATGAAACTCTATTCCCCTTCAAAATAATCTCCTCCGGCTGCAATGCACTTGTACCATTCCAACAACTTCTGGAAGGCCCCATTCAAGTCTTCTTGTGTGAGCATGTCAATCATTTTCATCTCCTCAATTGTCTCATAACAATAGCCTGTAAGTTTTTTCATTGAGCTTAGGGAATAACCAAAAGTTACTGGGAGCAATGTCTGGACTATAGGGAGGCTGAGGAACTGTCTTGATGCCCATCTTGGTCAAATAGTCTGTGACAAGGATGAAGTTGTTGACTCGTGCATTGTCCTCGTGGAAATGCTACTGACCCGATTTGAAGAGTGCTGACCTCTTCTGACGGAATCTCTTCCTCAACTCCCTTAAAACCTCAACATAATATACCTTGTTGACAGTCTGTCCAGTGGGAACCCAGTGCATGTAGATCATGCCAGTGCTGTCAAAAAAAGGGATCATCAAAAGATTGTGGGTGGACTTGCTCTGTCTGGCCTTCTTGGGTCTGGGACAGCTAGCATGCTTCCACTGGGAACTCTGTCTCTGGGTCATAGCGGTAGATCCAGCTTTCATCGCTGGTCACTAGAGTATCAAGAACTGCGGGATCTGAATTGATTAGCTCGACTATCTCCCTGTTGTCATAACAACGTCTTTCTGATCTTCTCTGGGCACCCTTGGGACAAATTTTGCGCAAATCTTCCGCATCTTCAGTTCCTTGCGAATAATTGTGTGTACAGTTCTCACACTGACATCAAACTGTGCACTTATTGTCTCTATAGACACACGACGGTCCTTATCCATGAAATTCTTTATTTGGCCAATCAACTCCGGTGTTCTGACTTCCTTACTTCTCTCACACCTCTCATCATCCCTCACAGACTTCCTGCCTTTCTTGAATCTCTTATGCCACTCAAAAACTGATGCTCGATTCATGCAAGATGGTCAAAAAGCAGTCTGAAGCATTTCGTACGATTCTGTGGCATTTTTTTCCAAGTTTAAAACAGAATTTAATTGCATATCGTTCTTCTAAAGTGTCCTCACGTCCAGATTGCATTTTTGAAATTCACCAGCTATGGCAATCAGGCTTTAGTAGGGTGTACTCTAATAGCTGCTGTAGCTGTTCATTTGAACCTGAAATCATAAAAATTGGTCAGTCATCTCATAAGATGTATAGCAATAACATACTGAAATTTTCGAGCGTCTACGATAATTTTAAATGCCTGTACAAAAATATCTGGAAACTTATTGAAGGCACCTCTTATTTCGGGCAATTTAGTTCACCGTAAGTACGCAGTATAAATGTCAAAACAGTTCTATTTTAAACAATTCAGTTTAGCATAAGCACGCAGTTTAAATGCAAAAAAACCCAGTAAAGTCAAGAAAACACGGTTTAGTTCTATTTAACCCATAGATTGGACCCTTATCAGGTGTTACCACTCCAGGCCAGAGTGAACCTGGGAGCGATGGCATTAAAGGGGTCCTCTGCATTCACCAAAGCTGCAGCATTACTGGAACCTCACCATCAAATTGTTTCGTGTCATATCTAGGACACTCGTTGGGCGGGGGGTCTTACCCCTCTGCAGTGGTGCAGTCGGTGTATTCTACACTCCCCGCCGACTGAGCAAGCGAGAATTTGGCTAGACAGACCTCCTCCAAAGATTCAATAACAATGAATCTGGGGAAGTCTGCTGCCTCATTCTCTGAGTTTAATTCTGACAGGTTTCGTTTAGTTTTTATTTCAAGATGCCATATATTCTGTCTATTTTCAGTTGACCCTGCGCTCCACAACCCACCATGGAGTCTAACTTGTGTTGGGAATGAATCAAGTGGGTAACCCATTTATCTTGGTTGAGACGGAGGTTTCGGAGCTGTTGCAAATTTCAGGTTTTCAGCAGTGGTCAAATTCCTATTTTCTTAACGCAATTGACTCTTAGCCACCGCCTTCTAGCACCTTACAGATAAGAGTTGGGAATTTGCTGCGAGTGCACATTTATAAGTATGGTCGGTATAAAGCATAGGTGGTAGGGCTTGACATAACCAGCCGATTGATCGGATCAGACCTTATCCGACTGCCCGTCAGACCAAGTGAATGGCCAAAGTGGTGTGTTGTAAGTTATTGACCGCTCTGTCGCCGGACCAATGACTGCTCAATCCCTCCAAGCGCCTTTCAGATCGCCACCTTTGTTTGTTTGGGTTTTATGGCATATCAACCTTTGTAGGTTATTTAATGCCAAAGTCATTTTTTTTTTTTTTTAGAGAAATGAACAGTTCTATTTCAAACAATTCAGTTTAGCATTAGTACAGTTAAATTGTCGAACTTTTCTATTTCAAGCTATTCAGATTAGGAAAACAGTTCTAATTCAAACAATTAATTTCAGAATAAGTTGTGATTTTGTCCACATAGAACTCTTGACATTTCAAACAATTAAGTTTAGTATAATATCGAGAGTTCTATTTCAAATAATTCAGTTTAGCTTAAGTACGCATTTTTGTTCTGTTTGACCCAGATAGAACCCTAACAGGTGCTACCACCCCGGACAAGAGTGGACCAGGAAGCGATGGCAATGAATTCCAAATCTCTAATATTACTGGAACTTCACCATTAGATTGTTTAGTGTCATATCCAGGACACTCATGGGGAGGGGTCTTATTCCTCTGCAGAGTTGCAGTCGGTGTATTCTACAGCCATTGACGACTGGGCAATACGCGGTCTGTGTCGCTGTCCATACTTTTTATACTATAGGTTGTTTGTAGGGCTTTTGATCCGTGAGCATTGCACTGTTTAGTTCTTGTAGGCGACTGTTCTTGAGGGCATTTTGCATATGCTTCCTTGTTTTTGCGTTATATTTACTGATATTTTAAAAACTTCCACCCAGTTGAAAAAATTTATAAACCATTCAAAGTCGTAAACCATTGAATGGCTTCAGAGCGAAATGTCTCCAATAAAGATTTTAGTTATAATACGTTTAATTGCACAGGTAGTAAAGATGCATTTACCTATGAATTGAGAAACAATTGATCAAGACTGACGGGTTTTTTCCAACTATTCAAGAACTGAAATGTAAGAACAAAAGAATTTGAGAACTTCTAAACGAAGATAAAATTTCGAGAGAATAGAAAATGGGGACACGAAAATGTTTCTAAATAAAGCAGTCCATGATCAAACGACTCACCCGTGAAGTTGAAAATATGTCTAGCAAAAACCACACCAAATAAAATGTCAATTAATAATTGGAATGTCCTCTAAGATACGGTTCAGTCAAAGTATTTGGTTTGGTTTTATTGCATATCATCCATTGTTGGTAATTTAATGCCAAATCTTATATATATATATATATATATATATATATATATATATATATGATATGACTTCAAAACATTTTGTAGATAACGTTTTTAATGGTTATGTCTATCTAAGAATACACACCTAAAACATTATTTCAAACAATTCAGTTCAGCCAAACTACTGTTTAAATATCAAGCAGTTCTATTTGAACAATAGATTAGACCTTTTAGGCTGGTTGGTTTATGGCATATCAACCTTTGTAGGTTATATAATGCCGAATCAATTTTTATACAAATTATCAGTTCTTTTTTAAATAATTTTTTTTTTTTTGGCACAGAGTTAAATGGTTTCACTTTATTTCAAACAATTCAGTTTAGCATAAATATGTAATTTTTTACTTACACACAGTTAAACGGACAAACTGTTTTATTTTTAACAATTCAATTTAACATAAGGCAACAAACTTAAATGGTTCCAAATATTGTTATGTAAACCAAACAATTTGATAAAACATCCGTCATTTATTTACACAGTTAAATGTAAGATATTTATCACTGCCTCCCACCAGACAGGACTTGACACAAGGTCAATGACCCGAAGGCAGATTAGAGTGGGGATTTAGGGGAGGGGAAGGTCAGGAACGAGCCAAAACTCGAACCCTGCTGGTCTATGCAGCTCATTGACCCACTAAGTGCAATGTGGATCTAATGAGCAAAGCAGTTTCACGAACCCAAATCTGGGTCCGGGCACGGATGCTGGGTTATAGTTTGAACTAGACAGCAAGTTCTAGTGCTATACATAGGTGACAATGTTACAGGTGGTCCAGCCGAAGCTGGGGACCTTTCGGCCTCGAATTTGCCATTGATTTCGATACCCCATCCGGCATGAATCCCAGACGGCTCAGCAAAGGCCGGGGAAGTATTGTATTTGTCGCTGCCTCCCACCAGACAGGACTTGACTCAAGGTCAAAAGCCCAAAGGCCGATTAAAGTGGGGATAAAGGAGAGGGGAAAGTCGGGAACGAGCCGAGACTCGAACCCTGCTTGTCTGTGCTGCTCATCGACCCACTAAGTGCAATGTGGGTCTAATGAGACAAGCGGTTTCACGAATCCAAATTTGGACTCGGGCACGTATCCCGGGTTATAGCTTAAACTAGACAACAAAATCTAGTGCTATTCATAGGGGACAAAGGTTGCAGCTCGCCCACCCGAAGGTAGCCCAGCCGAACTTGGGGGCCTTTCGGCCTTGAATCTGGCATTGATTTCGATACCCCATCCGGCACGAATGCCAGACGGTCCAGCAAAGGCCAAGGAAGTATATTTCACAGTTAAATAATTCAATTTATGGGTAACAAAAACTGTACTTAAGTTTGGTTTGGATTCTTTGTTTAATGGTTGGTTGGTTGGTTGGCTTAGCATCCTTTGTAGATTATTTTATGCCAAATCTATTTTTATATAAATAAGTTCTATCGCAAACAATTTAGTTTAGCATGAGTACACAGTTTCATTGTCAAAACACTTATTTCAAGCTATTTACTTTAGTCAAACAGTTCTTATTCAAGAAATTCATTTTACTACTATATATTTTGTTTACACACAGTTAAATATCAAAACTGTTCCATATTAAACAATTCAGTTCAGTGTAAGCACGCAGTTTAAATGTAAGTATAGTTTAATTGTCAAAAACATTTCTATTACAAGCAATTCAGTTTAGTCGAACAGTTTTAATTCAAATAATTCAGTTTAGTATAAATATGCAGTTAGTTCTACTTAACCCATGGATAGGGCCCTATTAGGTGCTACCACTCAGAGCCAGAGTGTACTAATGGCGATGAAGGGATGCTTCGCATTCCCCAAAGCTCCAGCATCACCGGAACCTAACCATTAGATCAATTAGTGTCATATCCGGGACACTCATGGGTGAGTAGAAAACACAGACTGCAGATGTGCAGGTCTAGAGCCTCAGCCAACTGGCAATATTCAGTTTAGTCAAACAAGTCTATTTCAAACAACTCAGTTCAGCTTAAGTAAGCAGTTTCGATGTTAAAACAGTTCTATTTCAAGCAGTTAAGTTTTGTTAAAATATACAGTTTAATTGTCAAAAATATTTCTATTTCAAGCAATTCAGTATAGTCAAACAGTTCAAATTCAAACAAATCAGTTCACCATCAGTATGCAGTTTAGTTCTATTTAATTTTTTGGTTGGTTTGTTGGTTAGGTTTTATGGCAAATCAACCTTTGTAGGTTATTTAATGCCAAATCCATTTTTATTCAAATAAGTTCTATTTCAAACAATTCAGTTTAACATGAGTACACAGTTTAATTGTCTAAAACATTTCTATTGCAAGCTATTCAGTTTATTCAGACAGTTCTTATTTTGCAAATCTAGTTTAGCGTACGTACAAAATTTGTTTACACTGTAAAATGTCAAAACAGTTTAGTGCAAGTACAGTTTCAATGTAAAAAACAGTTCAATTTCAAACAATTCAGTTTAGAATAAGCACTCAGTTTCAATATAAGTACAGTTTAATTGTGAAAAACATTTCTATTTCAAGCTATTCAGTTTAGTCAAGAAATTCTAATTCAGTTTAGTATAGGTATAGATTTTGTTTACATTCAGTTAAATGTCAAAACAGATCTATATTAAACAAATCAGTTTAGTGTAAGTAGAGTTTCAATGTCAAAAAACAGTTCCATTTCAAATAATTTAGAACTCATACATAAGGCCCAATTAGGTGCTACCATTCCGGTCCAGAGTGGACCGGGAAGCGATGGCATTGAAGCGGTACTCTGCATTCCCCAAGCCCCAGCATTATTGGAGCCTCACCATCAGATTGTTTAGTGTCATATACAAGACACCCATTGTGAGGTGGGGTGTTACTCCTTTGCAGAGGTGCAGTCGGTGTATTCTACAGCCCCTGCCGACTGGGCAATACTCAAAAACTCAAAACAGTTTCATTTCAGGTAATTCAGTTTAGCCTAAGTACACAGTTTAGAAGTCAAAACTGTTCTACTTCGACCAATTCAGTTTAATATAGGTACGCAGTTTAAATATCTAAACAGTTCTATTTTAAATAATTCAGTTCAACATAATTATGCAGTTTAAATGTAAAAAACGTTAAAGTCAAAAAACCACGGTTTAGTTCTATTTAACCCATAGATAGGACCATTATCAGGCGCTACCACGCTGGGCCAGAGTGGACCTGGGAGTGATGGGATTGAAGGGGTTATCCATATTCCCCAAATCTCCAGCATTACTGGAACCTTACCATCAGATTGTTTAGTGTCATATTCAGGAAACTCGCTGACGAGGGTCTAACCCCTATGCAGAGAAACAGTCGGTGTATTCTACAGCCCCAAGACCATGCGAGGGTTTCAAAAAGCAAAAAAAAAGCCCATCCCCTCGGCTACTGAAAAATTGGAAGGAAGGTCAACCACTGAAGGATTAGAAAGGGGTAGACCGCTTTTGAAAGACCCGAGAAATCTAAGGGAACAGAGTGAGGCTCTTTGGGTCAAGCTGGTCCTTCTTACCGGGTTCCCCGTCGTACCAACCCATGCCAAGAACAGCTCGTTAATCGAGCCAGCAAAAAGATGCAAACCAACTGCCAGTCTATAAAACCCAACCAACGAAGAAGGAAGGCTAAAGACCCGGAAGAGTACTGGGCATACTTATCTACCCAATCTTTGATGGAACCAATCGGCTGGAAGCTCGGACAGCCTCCTTTATTTTAACTGATCTAAAATCTAAGAGACTGGCAGGTGGGTTGGGTTTTATGGCATATTAACCTTTGTAGGTTATTTATCGCCAAATCTATTTTTATGGAAATAGTCATATCTATTTCAAACAATTCAGTTAAGCATGAATACACAATTTAATTGTCAAAAACATTTCTATTTCGTGCTATTCAGTGTTGTCAAACAGTTCTAATTCAGCTAATTTAGTTTAGTATAAGTATAGATTTTATTTACACACAGTTATGTCAAAACAGTTCTATATTAAACAATTCAGTTTAGTGTAAGTAAAGTTTCAATTCAGTTTCAAACAATTCAGTTTAGCATAGGCACGCAGTTTAGATATAAGTATAGAATAATTGTCAAAAACATTTCTATTTCAAGGTATTCGATTTAGTCAAACAGTTTTTATTCAAGTAAATCAGATTAGCATAAATATGAAGTTCTATTTAACCCATAGATAGGGCCCTATCAGGTGCTACCACTCCGAGCCAGAGTGGACCTGGGAGCGATGGCAATAAAGGAGAACAACACATTCTTCAAAGCTGTAGCATCACTGGAACCTCGCCATCAGATTGTTTAGTGTCATATCCAGGACACTCATGGGGGCGGGTCTGACGGCTCTGCAGTGGTTCAGTCGGTGTATTCTACAGCCCCAGCCAACTAGACTATACACAGAGTTAAATGTAAAAGTTTTATTTCAGATAATTCACTCTAACATAATTACGCAGTTTAGATGTCAAAACAGTTCTTTTATGAGCAATTCAGTTTAACAAAGTTTAAATTCAAAAAGCAAACTTTAGGAACCATGGTTTAGTTCCTATTAACCCATAGATAGGACCCTTATGAGGTGCTACCTCTCCAGGCCAGAGTGGACCTGGAGGCGATGGCAATGAAGGGGTGCTCCGTATACCCCAAATTTCCAGCATTACTGGAACCTTAGCATTAGCTTGCTTAGTGTCATATTTAGGAAACTCAAAAGCGGGGGTCTTACCCCTCCGCAGAGAAGCAGTTGGTATATTCTACAGCTCCAGCCGACTGGGCACCAAAGAGACTGGCTGGACTAAAGGAATCTTTTAGAGTCGGTATTACTGCTGGCGGTGTTTTGCCACATGGGACGTCCTATTACCCACCGAAAATGAGGCCAAAATTTCGCTGCTAAAAACAGTTACCAAGTTCTACCGGCTCCAGAATCAATGTAACTAGGGGTAATGTACCTGTCAGCTTCCCGGGGAACGTACCAGCTTCGCTCCTTAGCACACACGGGAGAGTAGAGTAGGTGAACCCTACCAGGTACAATGTTGGGGTAGAAAATGGGGACTACTCCTTCCTCGTCCGTTTAAAGAGATCTGATACAATCGTTTCAGGAGATCTGATACAATCATTTACGAAGGTCGGCAGATGATGGTCGTCGAGGAGGACCGTTGACCTCACTGCTGGTTCTGTAATCAGTTAGGGTATTTAGGCTGAGATTGCCCACAGAACCCACTGAGAAAAACCAAGAAACGCCGGAACCTAGGGACAAGCAAAAGGTGGGGAAGAAAAGGAAAATTCCTGAAACCAACCAAAAGTCCACCTCAGCCACTCCCGACTAACCTCCTACAAAAGGGACCGCTCAAGATCTTCCCTGTAGGCGAGGAACCGATCGAAATACCGTCTTCCCACCCCCAGCCAGGAAGAAAAAGGCAAAAATCAACCATTGAACCTGTTGAGGAACCGATGGGGGCACCACCACCCCGTTAAAAGGAGGAGGGACAGCTCAGAAACAAAGCCGAAAAACACCTTTTAAAAAAAGTTGGTTTCCCAGTCCTCTTCTCAGAAAAAGAACCCTGTGGAACCCACCAAAATTTCTTTCCAACCTCCCTAAGAACCTGCCCAGAACAAAAAGAAGCACAATGGACCAGGTGGTTCATATAGAAACCCTAATCAGAGAAACATGCATAAAAAAGGAACACCTGGTGGCAGTCTTTTTTGATCTTGAAAAGGCCTATGACACAACGTGGCCATACGGAATTCTCAAAGACCTTAAAAACTTTGGGTTACAATGTAGACTTCCCATCTTCATCCAAAACTTTCTTGAAGACCGATCTTTCAGGACACTGATTGGCAGCACATACTCTGATTCGAAGCCACAAGAGGTGGGAGTTCCTCAGGGCAGTATTTTATCAGTATCCCTATTTATAATAAAAATAAACAGCATAACATCCTGCCTCCCTCCAGAAATCAAAGGGTCATTATATGTTGATGACTTCCTCATCTGCTATAATTCCAAAAACATGACTACCATAGAAAGGAAAATACAACAATGCATAAATAAAATCCAAAAATGGACCACAGAAAATGGATTTACAATTTCAAATAGTAAAACAAAATGTGTACACTTCTGTCAAATCCACAAGATTCACAACCACCCTAAACTTACATTAAATAACACTGAAATACCCATAACAGATGAACATAAATTCCTTGGCATTATCTTTGACTCTAAATTATCATTTATCCCACATATAAAAAAGCTAAGAATAAAAGGCAATCAAGCCATGCAACTATTGAGAGCCATAGCCCACACAGACTGGGGTGCTGATAGAAAGACCCTTATCAAGCTATGTAGATCTCTAATAAGATCAAAACTTGACTATGGCTGCTTCATATACGGAGCAGCCAGAAAATCCTACTTACAACGACTGGAAACAATACACCACCAAGGACTTCGCCTCACTTTAGGGGCCTTTAATACTTCCTCAAAGGAAAGTCTATACATAGAAGCAAACGAACCCCCTCTCTATTAAGAAGACAAAAATTAGCACTACAGTACTACATCAAACTCATCTCCTGTCCACAAAATCCTGCTTATGACTACACCGGCAAAACAAAATATGAAAACCTGTATCAAAATAACCCCAAAAAAATCAGACCTTTTAGCTTAAGAATAAGTGACCTCCTCAACGAAATCAAAATCAATACTAAAATAGTACACCATACCATACTCTTCAAAACGGCACCATGGACCATAAGGCAACCATCTATAAACTTAGAACTGGCTAAGTTACCCAAAACAAAAACACATCCCATTACTTATCAAGAGAAACTCATAAAAATACAAAATAAGTTCCCAGATCACTATCACATCTATACAGACGGATCCAAACAAGGAAAAAAAAGTAGGTTGTGCAGCTATTTCTCAAAAAAAAAAAAGAAACCCTAAAACGCCTACCTAATGAAGCTTCAATTTACAGTGCAGAAACCACAGCCATTGATCTAGCTATGAATATCATTGCAAATCATAAAGCTTCCAAATTTATCATATACACAGACTCCAAATCAGTCCTGCTAGCACTACAGAACAGAGATACATCATCCTCCTTGATCACAAAGCTCCTAAACAAACTAAACACCCTCTCTAAAAATAATAACATCATATTCACCTGGATACCAAGTCACATTGGCATCCAAGGAAATGAAAAAGCAGACAAAGCTGCAAAAAAAGCTCTTCAAATTGATATGTGCAAAGCAAAAATCCCATATACAGATCTAAAACCAACCATAAAGAAATTTATATCAGACAAATGGCAGAAATCATGGGACAATCAGACCCAAAACAAACTCCATGAAATACAAGAAGCTATCGGAGAGTGGCCAACAGGCTACAGAAGTAACAGAAGAGAAGAAGTAATACTTGCTAGATTGCGTATTGGGCACACCCACATTACTCATTCACACCTGTTAAAAGGGGAGGATGCCCCAGTGTGCCCATCATGCAAAGTACAACTCACAACCAAACATATCCTTCTAAATTGTAACAACCTTAAACATATCCGTACTAAGTACTATCAAGCAAGAAACCTGAGGGACATCTTTAAGAATACAAACCCTGAAAACATTTTTAATTTTCTAAAAAAAAGCAACTTTTTCAGCAAGATATAACCAAACATCTCTATAGAACCGCTACTTTGATGACTGAAATTCAAAATAACCTTTTTGGCATTAAATGACCCACAGGGGTTGATATGCCGTTAAAAAAAAAAAAAAAAGAACCTGCCCAGCCCTAGTCCTCGCATACACCTTCCCCCTTCCCGAAACTAACCAGCCCATACTTTCACTCAATTCACTCCAACTGGGCAAGCTGGGGCTTTGGGAAATGCGGAACACCCCTTCATTGCCATGCTCGCAGATCCGCTCTGGCCCAGAATGGTAGCCCCTGATAAGGCCCTATCTATGGGTTAAATAGAACTAAACTGCATACTTATGCTAAACTGAATTGTTTGAATTAGAACTGTTTGACTAAACTGAATAGATTGAAATAGAAATGTTTGACAATTAAACTGTGTACTCATGCTAAACTGAATAGTTTGAAATAGAACTGATTATTTGTGTAAAAATGGATTTGGCGTTAGATAACCTGCAAAAGTTGATATGTCATAAAACCTAACCAACCAGTTAAATGGTTTCAATTGTTGTGGTCAAACACTTCTCTTCAATATGATTTGGCGAGTCTTCTAGAGATCAAACCTCGTTGGTTATTTGATCCCTAATCCTGTTAATATATTAAATAACTGCTTAATCGACGAATAATGTGTAAGAAGGATTTCAAACAAGCCGGAGCTCCTGTTTGCGCTGTTAAATAATCTTAAGTATTGCTAGCTAAGATTAATTTCCTTTAGTCATTTGTTTAAGAACGGTTACATGCTTTGTAAATGAATACTTAGTTTATCATTTGGGTTTATGGCATATCAACCTTTGTAGGTTATTTAATGCCAAATCCTCTTTATACATATATATTAAATATATATGATCTGGTTTGGTTGGGTTTTATGGCATATCAACCTTTGTAGGGTATTTAATGCCAAATCCATTTTTATACAAATAAATAGTTCTATCTTTAACAATTCAGTTTAGCATAAGTTAAGTAAGTAAAGTTAGCGACCATAGTCGAGGGTGACCCGAAGGCTCCCTTTTCGATAGCTACTACACCAAGGTGTAGGGGAGGGCGCTACTCCATTCCCAGGATTGCTCCACTTTACCCTTGAACCGTACCTTATAATGCTGAGTGTTAAGCAAGATGGTATCAAGTACCATTTTTAAAGTCTTTGGTATGACTCGACCTGGGATTGAACCCAGGTCTCCCGAGCCATTGGCGAACACTCTAACCGCTGGGCCATTGGCAGTTTAGCATAAGTACAGTTTATTTGTCAAAAACATTTCTATTTCAACCTATTCAGGTTAGTCCAACAACTCTAATTCAAATAATTCAATTTAGTATAAGAATAGATTTTGTTTACGCAGTTAAATATCAAAACAGTTCTATTTCGAACAATTCAGTTTAGCATAAGTACGCAGTTTAGTTCTATTTAACCCATAGATAGGACCCTATCAGGTGCTACCAACTCCGGACCAGAGTGGAACTGGGAGTGATGGCAGTAAAGAGGTACTCCGCATTTCCTAAAGCTCCAGCGTTACTGGAACCTCACCATCAAACTATTTAGTGTCATGTCTAGGACACTCGTTGGTGGGGTGTCTTACTTCTCTGCAGAAAAGCAGTCTGTGTATTCAACAGCCCCAGCCGAGTGGGTAAAAAATGAATATTTTGTACATTTTCAAGTGAGCTACAGCTTATATATTTGCACAATTAATATTTCCATTATTTATACAGTTAATGATTGCAAGTATTGCTATCTAATACAAATATTTCTAACATTAATCATTGGTTTGGACAGTGAAGTGGTTCTAAATATGGCTTAAACGTTGATTTGTTTGCAGTCAAATGGTTGGTTGGTTGGATTTTATAGTGTATTAACCTTTGGCGGTTATTAAATGCCAAGCCCTGTTTGTTATATATTGACCCTCGACCGAGCCGTCAATCAAGAGATGCACCTATGTAAGTAAGCGGAAGAACAGCGGAAGCGGGTGGGCGTAAGACAATAAAATAACCAGGTGCCCGGGGCGGTTCGAGTTAGTTGAGGACAAGATGCCGAAGAGTTTTAACACATCACTCAATAAATCCCGAGCCTGACCAATATGTGGCGCCACTAATAAAAAAATCCATATAATTTTTATAAAGTACTTTTTGACATTGAGTCTACTCTACTCAACAGTTTAATGATTAGTGGGTCCTCAAGTTTTTATTGTTTAATGATAGTAATATCGAGAGCCAGTCTGAGAATGATAAATTTCTTCGAAATGATGTTGAGAGCTTCGTCTCTTGCACGGGATTCTGCTGTGAAGATGGAGCTCTCAATTGGAAGAGCTTTCCTTGAGAATAATTTTATTGAGAACAGCTGTGTACGCTGTTTTATCGTTGTCCTTAGAGCCATCCATGAAGACATATCAGTGGTTGGGATGGCGTTGGAGGATATTGCGAAACATCTGATAAGTGTGCCCAGTTGGCTGGGGCTGAAGATTACACAGACTGCTTCTTTGCAGAGGGATAAGACCCCCGCTTACTTTCAAATGGCACATGTCAAAATTTGAGCCCAATCGGTTTATTAGTTTATAATTGGTTATTTAAGTAAAGCTACCGTTGCAAATTTTCAAAACAATGGAAAAATCTGAATTTTGTGTGTTGATAAAGCATTGCTTTCTGATGGGTGGGGGAATACTATTTAAGCAGAGCAATTGTTTGGTAAGTGTTATTCGGACTCTGCTCCGTCTACTGTACACCATGGATAAATATTTGAAGATATGAAGACCTTGAAACACACTTTCATCAAAATGACTTGATTCGGCGTCAAATGACCCGAAAAGGGTTGATACGTCGTAAGACAACCAACCAAATCTGCTATGTTGGAAATAATAGTTAAGAGGGGGTATGCTGACTTTAAACGCGAGCGTACAAACACAAATGATGCTGAACACTCAAGTCGTCCAAATTAGGCAGGTGTCCCAGAAAACACCGACTCCTCTGGTATTTCACGCAATTTCAATTTACGATCGGCCAAAACGAGTTTGTGGAGTTTATTGATGATAGCATTGCTTTTTGATGGGAAAAGATAGCGTTCAAGCAAAGCAATGGCTTGATAAGTCTTATTCGGACTCTGCTCCGCCGGAAACAACTGTTAAGAAGTGGTATGCTGGCTTTAACCACGGTCGTACACACACAAATGATGCTGAATGCTCAGGTCGCCCAAATTCGTCAGTGGTCCCAGAAAACACCAAAAAACTTAACGAACTCGTTTTGCCAGATCGTAAACTGATGTTGCGTGAGATAGCAAAGGAGTTGAAGATATCAGAAGGCAGTGTATTCACCATTTTGCCTGAACATTTGTCAATGAGAAAGCTGTGTTCAAAGCAGATGCTGCGTATGCCAAAGTCGATCAAAAACAACAACGCGTTGCCGATTCAGAGCGGTGTTTTCAACTGTTTCAAAGCAACAAAGAGGAGTTTTGCGTAAATATGTGACAATGGATGAAAGATGGACCCACCACTTCACTCAGGAGTCAAATTGGTAATCAGCTGAGTGGATAGCAGCAGGTGAAAACCGTCCAAAGCGACCAAAGACGCAAACATCAGCAGGCCAGGTTTTGGCTCCCGTATTTTGGGATGCGCAAGGTATTTTTTCATCGATTACCTTGGGAAAGAATCATCAATGGCGAATATTATATAGCATTATTGGTGCGTTTGAATAAAGAAATCACAAAAAACGGCCACAAATGAAGAAGAAGAAAAAAGTGGTATTTCACCAAGACGACGCATCGTGTCACAAGTCGATAGCAACGATGGCAAAACTACATGAATTGCACTTCGAATTGCTTCCGCACTCACCCTATTCTCTAGATCTGGCCCCCAGCAACTACTGCTTGTTTGCTACTTAGCTGAATTAGAACTGCTTGACTAAACTGAATAGTTTGAAATAGAAATGTTTTTAACAATTAAACTGTACTAACATTTAAACAGCGTACTTATGCTAAACTGAATTGTTTGAAATAGAACTATTTTCATAAAAATGGATTTGGCGTTAAATAACCTACAAAGGTTGATATGCCATCAAACCCGACCAACCAACCAACCAACTACCGGCTGTTTGCAGACCTCAAAAGAATGCTCCAGAGAAAGAGATTTGGCTTCAATGAAGTGATATCGGAAACTGACGTGCATTTTACAAAAAAAGGCACCGAATTGTTTGAGAAGCGTTGGAATCAGTGTATCATCCTAGAAGGAGGCTATGTTGATGAATAAGGTGAATTTGCCTAAAAATTGCTGTTTTATTAATTAGGCCCGGGACATATTGAGTGATTTGTTGTGTAGTGTTGCAGAGCCAGTTTTTCACATTAGAGTTGTTGGGGTGTTTCATGGGTATTTAAAGCTGTTGAGACCAGTTTTAAGCCTACGATGTCATTTAATCTACAGATCTTCCAAAAGGCCTAAACAGCTCGATCCTATGGTCTTGGCAGATCTGTAGATAAAATGACATAGTCCAGTTGTGAGCGGATCAGTGATATGTAGAGTTTAAGGAACGTTTGTCAGTCGGCTCCCCATTCTCTGTAGGCGACCACTTGCAGAAGTTGTTAGGTTCGGGTGGATTTCGTTTTTAAATTTTGTTTGGCGGATGAATATTAATTTCCTGTTGAATATTACCCCAAAGAATTTATATTCGTCAACGACAGGTATTTTGATATCTTCAAGTTTGATGACAAGGTTGTTGCGCTTTTTTCTTCAGAAAACAAAAAAGCACACGTTGGGTTTTGGATTTAGATAATTTGAAACCGTTGTCTGTTACCCATTTATTTATTTTGTTTAGGTTCAGTTGTAATTGTCGTTCTTTTATGTTCATGTGGGTAGCTCAATCGAAGATGACGAAATCGTCGACGTAGAGAGCACAGTCGACTGTGAAGTTGAGGCATTTGACAATGTTGTTAATTTTTATTGAAGAGAGATTAACTGATAGGATGCTTCCTTGTAATACTCTCCTCTTAATTTTGCAGGTCAGAAAGAGTGGATCTCACGTGTACCTTAATGTTTCTTTGGGAGAGAAAGTTTCTAATAAAAAGCGGCTGCCTTCCTCTTAAGCCTAGATCATATGTCCCGCATGATACCATATTTCTAGGTAGTGTAGTATGCCTTCTCCAGGTCAAAAGAATTGCCGTCAGATGCTACTTTATTATGAAGGTTTCCCTGATGAAGGTTTCCAGGTGGATCAAATGGTCTACGGTTTCTTTCTTTTTCCGGAATCCTGTGTACATATTGGTTATTAGGCCATTTGACTCAAGGTAGCACGTCAGTCTATTATTGATCATCCACTCCATTGTCTTGCAGAGGCAACTAATTAATGCGATGGGTCGATAGTTCTGCAGATCAGAAGCATCTTAGACTATAATTGTCCTATCCTCCAGATTGGCAGTCTCCATGTTTCTTGGAAAGCACCACTCGAGCAGATGTTATCGAAAGCTTTTAACAGGCACATGGCGGCTTCTTCAGGTAGGTTTTTGTGAAGCTCAATGTATATCTCAGGGCCGATTGCTGTGTTTTGGGATTTATTAACGGATTCCACAAATTCAGTTATGGTGAATGGTTTGTTGTAATCTTCGGAATTTCTTGTGTTAAAGATTATATTTTTCTGAGGTCTGTTTAATTTTAGTGAATTTTTTGTTGACTTGACCGGAAGAATTTCTGGAGAATGTTTTTGCTGGCAGATCGGTGATGGCCAGTTTTCTATTATTTTTGGTTCGTTACGGAGAGATGATTGAGTGGGTTTGTTTGTTTTTTTATATTTTAGGCTCTCGATCATATGGAAGACGGACCTAACCGATAAAATGAAACGCAGTTTCTTCCAGGCAGCGGTTGTGTCGATACTGCTATATGGATGCACCACATGGACGCTAACTAAGCGACTGGAGAGGAAACTAGACGGAAATTACAGAAGAATGTTGAGAGTAGTATTGAACAAGTCGTGGCGACAACACCCCACGAGACACCAACTATACGGACACTTGCCCCCCATCACGAAAACTATACAAGTTAGACGAACCAGACACGCGGGACACTGCTGGAGAAGCAAGGACGAGCTCATAAGCGATGTACTCCTGTGGACCCCCACATATGGATGTGCAAAAGCAGGACGACCAGCACGAACTTACATACAGCAACTATGTGAGGACACAGGATGTAACCCTGAAGACCTGCCGGCGGCGATGAATGATAGGGAGAAGTGGCGAGAGAGGGTCAGGGATATCCGTGCTGGCGGCGCGACATGATGATGATGATGATGTTTGTTTTTTACCAGTTATTTTCCGGAGTCAGGATTTTTTTCCTCTTTGATAGTTTTACGTGCTTATGCTCAGTAGAATTTAAAGGCGATTAAGTTGGAGGTTGTGGATTCTGTATTAAATTTTCGCAAAGCTGTTCGTCATAGACTGATAGCCTCTCCGAATTCTTTGCTAAACCATGACCTTTCCCGTTTATGAGTGATTGGGTTTTGTGGGATACATATTTTTGCAATTTCAATATGTTTGACAGTATAGTGGAAAGCAGAGTAAGTGTTATTTTGTATGAGGTTTTTAAGACACAGAGATCGGAACTCTTCCCTATTAGCTTTATTGAATCTCCATCGAGGAGGGCTTTTTTTTATGGGTGCAAACTCTCGATCACAATTGGAAAATGGCCGCTCCTGCATGTATCCTCATACACCCTACTGGAGAAGTCGATAAAAATGAGGTGTTGCAGAGGGTTAACTCTATGGCTGAATAGGTAGCAGAAGATGGGTCAATAAGTGTTAGAGACATAGATCATTATAATTGATAATGTTTTCCAGTATTCTGCCTTTTTGTAATGGTATTGTAGTTGTTGAAATATCCCAGCAGGATACAAGGTGCGAGGAGTAGTTGTTGTAAGTTGTTGAGTTCCTTTTCGTTAATTGCATCAAATGGTGGAATGTACCGTGTGAAGATATTTATTATTCTGTGTAAGGTCACTTGCTGGAGATGAACTGGAGTCCAGTGTTGAAGTTGATTTTGCTTTCAAGTATGTTATTCCTAATTATGATTAAGACATCTCCCGAAGCTCAGTGATCGATATTGTGGTAATTTACAAAACTTTTTGCTTTGATGTGACACAAAGCCATATGAAAGGAACACCCACTGAGACTCGAACTCATTCGGGTAGGTTTGCTAGTCGAGCTTGCAAACCATTACATTACCAGAAGCGCCCCTGTGACCGGTATTGTGAATGAAATTATAACTTTAGTATTTTTTTATTTTAATGTCATCTTTCGTTTACAGGACTATTTCTTGGAGATAAAGTATTTTGGAGTTCTGGCTGGTCAAAAGATGTTGTAGTTCTTCGAAACTGGCCCGGATTAATCTGCCGTTCCACTTTATCAGGATTGAGTTTCGTGTTTTCTTTGAATTGGTGAAGTTTATTGTTATAGATTGGAGTTATTGTTTTTTTGTTATTTGTTTTTGATGCTAGGCGCTTTTCTCGCCATTGCTCCGATGAAGTTAAATGTATTTTTGACATCAGTCTTTAATTTTGAGGGGTCTGAGGATTGTCTAGGTTGATTCGACAACTTTATTTGCTCCCGTCCAGATGATGGGGTATGATCTATTTTGAATTGTGGGGAACGTTCTATTTTATTTTCACAATTTGCTTTGGCGTTTGAGATGTTGGTTTACTTGAGGATATCTATTTCAGAGGTAGGAGGACGGATTGGCGATTTTTGTAGGCTTCGTTCTGTTGGTGATTTCTTATTTTAGGAGGAATGGCCTGTGTTTAAACAGTAGATTTACTGTGTTCTTTTTCTTCTTCGAATGTTTCCTTAATTTTTAATTTAATTGTGGGGGCTTCCGTTCATTTTGTTTACTGAGTTTCGTGCAACAGAGGCGTTGGTGTTTTCTCCCATGTAGGAACCTACTATTTTCCTTGCTTCGAGGAAAATTGGTTAGTTCTTTTGGGCTATATGGCATATAAACCATTGTGAGTTATTCAATGCCAAATCCTTTTTATACATATATGTATTAAATATATATGATTTGTTTTGGTTTTGTGGCATATTAACTATTGTAGGTTATTTAATGCCAAATCCTCTTTATACATATATACGAGGTGCATACGATAAGCATACAGATACATATATATAGATATATATACATGCACATATATATATATATATATATATACACACACACACAAATATACGTACATACACACGTATATATACACATATATACACTCATATACACATATAAATATACACATACACGTATATACACGCATATATATATACATATATATATATATACATGTATATATATACATATACATATATATATATACATATATATATATATATACATATATATAAAGTAAGTTGTTTGCGACATTTATCGAGGGCAACCAGAAGGCCCCCTTTTTATATAGCTACTAAACTGATGTGTAGGGGAGGGCGCTACTCCTTTCCTTGGATTGCTCCACTTTACCCTTGATACGAGGACTATTCCTTCCTCCTGTCTCTTAAAAAAAGGTTTCCTGGCCATTCCTAATACTATCCAGTTCTGGAATCAGTATTAACAATTGTGGTGGAGGGATGCAAACCCCACTGTTGGCTGTGTCACCAGCAAGGCCATCTAGCAAGGACCTGCTCCAGTAAGTTAAAAGACGCCGACAATGATCTGGAACCTCCAAAAGATCCGGAAGATAACCCCAAATTGGCGGAAAGTTGAACGGAGGTGATCAGAAATGGTTACAGGGCGCCTCCTCCAACACCAAAAGAGAAAAGCCAAGACGGGAGAAAGAACGAAATAAAGAACACAGAGGTTCCTGTGGCGGTAGTGGAGGAACAGAAAGAAAAGCCATCTCCCCCTAAAAACTATTAGAAGAAGAGTAAAAAGAAACGAGTTGAAATTGAAGTTACCAGCGACAACTAAGCCAGCGGATATCCTTCCGGAAAAAATGGACCTCGCCTCCACCATAACCAACAAAAGCAGGCACCACAGTGTCGATAGAGAGGCCAAAAAGATTAAGAAAGGTCTAGAAGCTCAGCCCACTCACCCTCGGAAAAAATGGACGCTTCAGAAATTACCATTCTTCCCTACTCCCCTAAGAAGCCTGCACAATCTCCGTCTTTGCATACACTCACTCCATTCCCCTCTCCCCAGCTCTCGGTCCCGGTCTGGACACAGGGCTAAAAAGAAAAAAAAATCCAAAACTAGGTCTGCGTCACCTACAAGTCACACATCACCCAAACTGTTAGGAGCAGACTTATGCGCTGTTTCTCAAGCCGAAGAAAGCAAAAGAAACTTTTAAAGCCTCTTTTCAAGATGAAAATATTAAAAAATAAAAATGTGGAAGACCCAAGTAATTTTAAAGGTGTACCCATGTTGTCCACCTTCATTCAATCGGCCGACAGCCACACCAATCAGGTATGGCGATTTCTAGCAAGGGCCAGCAAGGGCCAGCAAGGTCGAGTCAAATGCAAGGCTGAGGGAGTTGGAAAACCCTTAACTCAAAAATCTTACTAGTTTTTGTTCATTGAGGGTTCCAGTTTACTTTCACCCCTCCCTCTATAGGGCCTTAAAATTGAAGTTCCCCCTTCGATGTCGGGGGTCTGTGCAAGAACGGCTAAATAAGGACTGAGCTTGGCACTGGTTCCCGGAAATAGGCCGTCGGCAACCTTACCCCGAAGGAATTCGAGGCCGTCGTTGATAGTGAGTTAGGGGAAGTGAGTCAGGATGACTCTAAACGTTGCTAGTGTGAATATGAGGGGACTGAGGGATCCCAGCAAGTGTGCGTACTTGCTGGGTGAACTCTCGAACATCCTTGTGCATTTCGTTGCAGTGCAAGAGACTCACTTCATTTGCGCAGCTGAGTCTCGGGTGCTGGAGAGGGACTTTTTCTTTTTTTCAGCATACGGGAGCCGTTGTAACGCCGGGGTCTTTTTGCTAGTTGGACGCAGCCTTGACGTGAGTGTCAATCTTGTCTTTACAAGTGACGAGGACTGATTGATTGAGGCCGATGTTGCCGTTAAAAGCTTCGAGTGGTTGCGGTCTATGTGCTCAATATCGCTGCGGAGAGACGGCCTTTCTTTCGACGGTTGGGGCCGTTCCTTAATGACCAGAAGTGGCTAGTTCTAGTGGGCGACTGGAATGTGACCTTTGACTCCTATCTAGATAGGGGCGGATGGGGTGCTAATGGATCGGATAGGTATGAAAGCAGCCTGATCGACTTGCTGGCCGTGCACGATTTGGTCGACAGGTTTTGTCTGGATCACGCAGAGCGGGAGATATGGACGTGGTTAAATAATTCGCCCTCTGCCCAGATTAAATCTTATTGGGACAGAGTGTTAGAAGAGACGATATTGAATTCATTTCTGGTCCCATTTTCTCCTGGATAGAGCAGACTGACCATAAACTCATTAGGGCTAGTCTGTGGTTAGCCAATAGGCCTAGCCTGGCTAGCTACTGGAAGTTCAATAACTCCTTATTGGAGATAAGGGACTTCCAGGAGCAGCTGGGAAAACTAATTCAACGGGCGTTAGTGGGGACGGCTACCGGAAATAGTATAGTATAGGATTATGGATTTCACTATCAATTACGGTACAAGGGTCAATTTACATAGAGCCAAGGAGTTGAAATCATTCGAAGATAGACTTTCGGGCGGTAGTAGGGGAGAATTCCCTAGAAGTAGATTTAACTAAATGGGACCTTGAGTGTGAGACTAAGTAGAGTTCCGAAAGAAGCCGTGAAGCATAACGTGTTTGCTTGCGAGGAAGAGTTTCAAAGGTGCCTTGTCGGTATATCGAGTCCGTCATGTCCCCGGATGGGCGTGCGCTCCGGTCGAACTGGGACATACATGAAGCCGTTCGGGCGCATTTTCGGGATCGATTTGTCCGCTTGCCTAATCTCCCAATACAGGAGTTTGGCAGCGATTTAGCCGACTTCACCCGCCTTCAGGAGACAGAAGCGGCTGGTTGCGAGTAGTTGGTTACAGAGTGCGAAGCGTATGATGTGTTGAAGCAGGTCGGCCTCAACAAGTCGCCGGGACTGGATGGCTTGCTCGACGAAGTGTATTTGAGGATATCGCACACGTTTGTCCCTGTTCTGACGGTTATGTTCAATAATTGGTTTGCCCAGGGTGCTATTCCTGGTAGCATTGAAGAAGAAAGTCGGCGGTATGTTTGGGAGGAACTATGCGATTATAGGCCCGGGTCGTTAGGACCTGAACAGAACTACGCTGTGAAGGGAAGATCGATCCAAGACAACTTGCATTTGGTACGCAAAATTATAGAGGGGATAGAAGACGACACTGAAGTCACGCTGATCAGTTTAGATTTGTCCAAGGCCTTCGTTAGGGTGGATCGTCGGTTTTTGGCGACCGCCGGATTCGAACTAGAGTTCCACAAATGGATCAGCATTCTGTACCGCAAACCCATGCCGTGGTGCAGGTGAACGGAATGCGTTTGGAGGTCTTTGCAATTGAGCAGTTGGTCTGGCAACGTGCCCCCTGTCTTCACTTCACTTCGTCCTTGCATTGGAGCCCCTGCTCCGTAGGCTCAGAGATTACAAGACAAATCCGGCCGTGATCGCAGTTTTTTTGTCGTCCGTGTCAGGGCAAGGGTATCCGCTTTCGTTAATTATATTACAGTTATTGTGTCCCGCCGTTTGAACATAGAGCTGTAAAGATGGTGGTTGCTATGTACGAGGAGGTGACAGGAGCCAAGGTCAATTTTGGCAAGAGCGAAGGTCTGCAGTTAGGTGCTTGGATGAGTGGCGTTCCTCTACCTAGACCCTTCTGCAGGAGCAACGGACCTGTTAGCATCCTCGGTATGTGGTTCGGAACGGATCTCCAGCTAAAGCGAAATTAGTCGGAAGTACAGACAAAGGTAGAAGCGCAGGTGGGTACCTGGCTTTGAAGGCGCTTGTCCTTAGAGGGTAGAGGAGAGGCATGCGCCGTGTACGTCTTCCCCTTGATCCTTTACCAATTATCTGTACTTCTAAGAGCCCTCAGTGGAGTGGGGGGACTGAAGCAATCTACAAATTGCTTTGGGGAGGACGAAGCCCGATTGTCCGTAAATAGATCTGCCGTCAACGTCTTTGCAATGGGGG
This sequence comes from Sepioteuthis lessoniana, assembly GCA_963585895.1. Classification (NCBI taxonomy): domain Eukaryota; kingdom Metazoa; phylum Mollusca; class Cephalopoda; order Myopsida; family Loliginidae; genus Sepioteuthis; species Sepioteuthis lessoniana. Next base: position 18,536,369 of record OY757917.1, on the reverse strand, counting down.
CTTTGGAATGCCTGATCTGGAGAGTGATTGGTTTGCTAAGAGATTAGCTTTCCTGGGTCGACCCTTGACGAGAGATACGGTATGGGGACAGAAAGTGAAAAAGGCCTTTTCTCGTCTAAAGTTCAACTCCACCCTTCTTTGCCGAATGCCACAAGGCTCTTCGTAACCTACCCGGGTCCAGTGACCTTTCTCAGTCTAGGAAGGAACTATATTAGGAGTTAGTGGTGGGTTAGGGTGGCACCGCTTTGAATCCGCTCGGGGAGCGACCCGGCTGGTCACTGAATGAGATTCACTCCCAATGGAATTCGGCGCCAGGTTCGAGTTTCTTGAACAACTCGCTCACCTAGCGGCTCGTACGAAGTGCGTTGTCCCTCAAAGGCTGGGCTTTCAAGGCGGGCTTGGCAGACATGTCCGATTGTGCTCGCTGTGGCAATCGTCTAGAAGAAACGGCTTTGCACGCCTTCTACTACTACGAGCAGGTCCGCTCGTTTTGGTGACCCGTCGAGGAGTGGACAAGCCGAATTGATACCAAACAGTTAGTGCTGCTCGACGTCGTAGACAATGTTGATCCTCCGTGGAAAGGTGAGAAATGGGTAGTGTTTCTCATGATCCTAGCTGTGGCCCGAATGGTTATTTGGGTTACGCTAAAGAAGGGATTGTATTACGATGCAAACTTTTCTCTTCGTGATCTGATTCTTTACTTTAGAGACAAAATCAGATTCAAGACAGAAAACGCTTGGGTCGCATAACATTCGATAAAAGGTGGGTGAATGCAGCAAGCTTGGTCGTATGAAAGGGGGCAACGTTGGAGTCATCATTCCCTCCCTTTCCCACTCATGGCAGCAGCGAACCGGGTCCTTCGGAGCCCCATCCCGGTTAAGCTTAGTTTTCAATTGTTTCCCTTTGCCCCTAGTTAGCAGTATGATGTGTATCATTGGCCCCCGTCATTTAGTTTCCAAGATCTTCCTTTCCCCAATTTTTATATCCCTGTCTCATACGATCCCAGCCCGATATTTGCCAAAGATGTTGGTTTCTCATACGCTTATATCTCATGCTACAGTTCCAGTCCGTTCCCTTCCCCTCATTGCTTTTTTGGTTCCAATTTCATTGCTCCTTTCCTAGGTAGGGGCCGTCTGGCTTGTTTCCATGTCCCGGCGTCCCAGTTTTAGAAGTGAGGTCATTCGGGTAACCAAACCGGGGATTTTTGTGTCGTTTAGTATATATACATGGTGCCTTCAATAAGTTTCCAGACATTTTTGTGCGGGCATTTAAAATAGTCGTAGACTCTTGAAAATTCAGTATGTTATTGCTATATATCTTATGAGATGACTGACCAATTCTTATGATTTCAGGTTCAAATGAACAGCTAAAGCAGGAATTTGGAGTACACCCTATAACTGGTGAATTTCAAAAATGCAATCTGGACGTTAGGACACTTTAGAAGAACGATATGCAATAAAATTCTGTTTTAAACTTGCAAAAAATGATGCCATAGAAACACATGGAATGCTTCAGACTGCTTTTCGAGCATCTTGCATGAATCAAGCGTCAGTTTTTGGGTGGCATAAGAGATTCAAGGAAGGCAGGGAGTCTGTGAGGGATGATGAGAATTGTGGGAGGAGTAAGGAAGTCAATACACCAGAGTTGATTGGCCAAAGGGTTAGGGTTAGGGTTACTATGTTGAGGTTTTAAGGGAGTTTAGGAAGAGATTCCTAGGGAAGAGGCCAGCACTCTTCAAATCGGGTCTGTGGCATTTCCACCAGGACAATGCACCAGTCCACAACTCCATCCTTGTCACAGACTATATGACCAAGATGGGTATCAAGACAGTTCCTCAGCCTCCCTATAATCCAGACCTTGCTCTCTGTGACTTTTGGTTATTCCCTAAGCTCAGAGGCTGTGGTTATGAGACAATTGAGGAGATGAAAAAGGCTGTGACGAAGGTCATTGACACGCTCAAAGTGCACTGCAGCTGGAGGAGATTACTTCGAAGAAGACAAGAGTTTCATGTGTGTACTATCAATAAAAGTGCCCATACGAAAAAAGTTTGGGAACTTATTTAATAATCCTTGTATATATATATAATTTTTTAAAAATCAATGTCTTTGGAGAGTGTTCGCCAATGGTCCGGGAAACGGGGGTTCTATCCCAAGTCGAGTCATACCAAAGACTCAAAAAATGGTACTTGATGCCTCCTTGCTTAACACTCCGCATTATAAGGTACGGATTAAGGGTAAAGTGGAACAATCTAGGAAAAAGAGGAGCTCCCTCCCCTATACCTCAGTGTACGTAAACAGGATGTATTCTGGAAGACCTCTCAGGAGCAATGGACAATAGAGACGAGCGACGTTATATATATATATATATATACACATATATGCATGTATATATGTATATACAGCAGCGCCCAAAACTTATGGAACGGAACAACAACAAATATTTAAATGATTTTTACTTTAAAAAATGTGTATGTACGTTTATGAAATTTTCACAAAATATACTTGTATTTATTACATAGATGTATTTATTAAATATAAAGTTTTCTAAATTTTTTACAACTACTAAACTTTAACTAAATTTTTTAGTAGTGAACTAAAAAACAGAAATATACATTTTGCCATGGTCAAAAGTTAAGGAACGTTGTTGAATTATAGTAATTTAGGTAATTTTTAAACAATTTGATTGCTAATTTTGATTTATAGTCAACTGTCATACATCGTTGGAACTATTTTTAAGCAAGATGGAGGCGAAAACACGTAATTGTTTAACTCGAGAAAAAATGCTCATTTTAACAAATTATGAATAATTCTGAAATTGGTGGTATCGTGCAAAGTTTAAAATTCAGTAGATTTAAGGTTGACAAGACACTCGAACCAAAACAGAGAACTGGCAGGCCTCTTATGACTACCAAACGGGAAGATCGAATGATTGTTAAAATGTCTTTAAAAGACCGTTTCGATACCGCAATGTCTGTTTCTCGTGCATTTTGTGAGCAAACAGGAAAGTCAACCTCTAGAAAAACTGTTTCTCGTAGGTTAAATTATGAAAAATTAGTGGCTCGGATTCCACATTGCAAACATTTGATTTCAAAGAAAAATCAAAAGGTTCGTCTTGATTTCGCCCCAGAGCATATCCTGTGGATAGAGGAGCAGTGGAATATGGTCCACTTCAGTGATGAATCTAAATTCAACTTGTTTATGTTGTATAGCCACATAATACATATGCATGCAGAATCATAACGACGACACAATAAAGACGAGCGACACAGTTCTTAGAAAAATATACCTCTCACTTTATTTGAAAGGGTTATGTGTGAGAGGGAGTTGGAGACCGAACAGAACTGCAGCATATTGACCCCCACTCTATTGGCCATTACTGCGTTTTTACCCGTTCTCCTGGGCTGCTCAACCAGGGGCCTGGGGGCCCAGCCTCTCTGGATGCTGGCCTTCTCTACTGCATTTTATCTACAACTGGTCTGATCTCCAAACTAACTGACTTCCTGTCTTCACCTGGGTTATATAATGATTTGACGCCCACTCTTCTTCCTGCGAGCGTCACAATCGCACTCATTCAACCTGTCCACGGTCAAGGTTATAATATCCTGATATTCCTCGACCGGATGCACCTGTTATTTACACTGGTGCATTTCCTATTTTGACAGCTCGGCCGGGTCGGAGGTCAATATACAACATTTAGATCTGATGGTAAGAGGTTTGTCAGACGTAATAATGGGGAACACTTATCTTCTCAATGCGTAAAAAAATACTGAAATTTGGTGCGGGAAGCGTAATGATGTGGAGAATGATTTCTTCATTTTCCGTTTTCACGGTAATATTAATGATAGTGTTTATAAAGAATTCCTTCTATAGCATGATCTTCCTCATTTTTGCATAGAGACAGCTGAAAGTCCAATATTTAGACAAGACAACGTCAAGTTTTCTTGAAGAGGAAGGAATAGCTGTTATGAAGTGGCCGTCACAAAGCACAGATATGAATTCTCTAGAGAATACATGGAAAATCATAGGAAAGAAAGCTCGAAACAGAAATCCTCAAAATATTGATGATTTCTGGGGTTTTCTGAAAGAGCAATGGGAATTTATCACTACCACCTTTTATAAGAAGTTAATAGGCTCATATGGTCGAAGATGCAATGAGGTAATCCAATGCAAAGGAAAATTCACTAAATATTGATTATATATATATATATATGTATATCTAACACAGTTGCTGTGATGGTTAATTATTTTACTATCCGGTTTGGGCCGGGAGTTTTTCAGTTTGCTCTAAAGTTAGTTTAAATCTTTGAGCGGAACTATAAGTCAATTTGTAAAATTTAAACGAGTACATAACTATCAACACAGGAAGGCCAAAATGTAAACAAAATGGATTCATATATTGTCTGTGAAAGGTTCGATTGGGGAAATGAAAACTGAATTTGGGACACGTGAGAGATGACGCAATAACTTGGCAAGATGACATCACCCTACCGATATCCTAAATTTAAATATATAAAATTAGCAAAATTTTAAAAAATTGTCACTTAGAAGTTTGGGTTCAGAGGGTTCGGTTGTGCCGGGTGTAGGGCGTGTTTCTTTGAGTCCGTTCACTGACCCTTTCAGATTTTCTCTCATTATCTCTCTCTTGTGCTGCTGTATGTAGTCTGACATCGAACCATAAATGATTCATATTTGTTTTACGGAGAGTTCTTATTTTTGAGGGGCCAACACCAGGCAACTTTATTCCAACGGATCTCCCCGACCGTCAGAAGAAATTCCGGATAGATTATGTCATTCTTTATCAGTGGATATTTCAAACACAATGTGGGCAAAAAGAAAAATGATAAACAAACTATCTAGAAACACATTTGGTACCGGACCAAGCAATAGTGTTAAAACTGATGCCGGGCCAAGCTATGGTAGTATATTTGTTAGCGTGCCCAAGACAAGGGTCCAGACGGTGCAAAACAAAAGCCGACGAAATATAAGACTGAAGTATCATATTTGGTGCCGTAACCAGGATTCGATCCTGAGAGTCCCCGACGGTAACACATCAAGATTTCAACACATCAAGATTTCAGATATCTTTACGGCGTATCTGCACTATATTCTGTGCCAGAAAACGACCCTGAATAAAAAGTTCCTCAGAAAAAAAAATCCATTACCCTGAAAGCCAACCACAGCGTCGCGGGAGACAGAAGCCCCCCGACCGACCGAAACGAAGGAAAATCAACAAAGAAAAAAAAATGCTGTTCCCTGTCTGACCCCAAGCAAGAAGAAATGAGATAAGAAAAAAAAAACTGCTGCGTTCGTTGACTGACTCCAAGCAAGGAATGAAAAAGTCAAATATGAAAGACAAAAGAAAAAATTCAACGCATCTAGGGAATTGAAAATGAAGAGAAAAAAGTCAAAAGGGGAGGTATAATTGCTAATTCCTAAAAAAATGTATATTTTTAATTATATCTGTCTTTCAAGTGTTTAAGAGTTCGTGTCGATAAGATTTAACTAATGATGAAAAATATTTGGTTTTATCTGTCTTTCAAGATTTTAAGTGCTGCGTCCGATAGAATTTAAATAATGCTATTAAAAAATGGACAAGAAGACCAGTATATTTTACATGAGTTGATACAGAAACTGCCATATTTTGGGTTACCAGAGGCAAAAGAAAAAAAAAAAAACTAAAAAGAGAAAAGGAGAATGAAAAGCAGATAGTTGTTTCATCATCATCATCATCATCATATCGCGCTGGTAGCACGGATATCCCTGACCCTCTCTCGCCACTCCTCCCTATCGTTCATCGCCCTAGGTAGGTCTTCATGACAACAACCTGTATCCTCACATAGCTGCTGAATGTACGTTCGAGCTGGTCGTCCTGCTTTTGCGCGGCCATGTGTGGGGATCCATAAGAGTACATCACTTATGAGTTCATCTCTGCTTCTCAAGCAGTGTCCTGCATGTCTGGTTCGTTTAACTTGGATAGTTTTCGTGATAGGGGGCAGGTGGTCGTATAGTTGGTGTCTTGTGAGGTGTTGCCGCCAGGACTTGTTCAATATTGCTCGCAGCATTCTTGTGTAATTGCCGTCTAGCTTCTTCTCCAGCCGTTTTGTTAGCGTCTCTGTAGTGCATCCATACAGCAGTATCGATACGACAGCTGCCTGGAAGAAACTGCGTTTCATTTTATCGGTTAGGTCTGATTTCCATATGATCGGTTGCCTATTGATGGCTGTCCATGCCTTTGTTAACCGCGTGTCGATGTCCTTTTCGGTTGATGAGACGTTACTTCGTAGGTAAGTGAATTTCTCTAGAAGTTTAAGAGGGGTTCCGTCTAGTGTGCATATATCACCTGTTTAAGCGTACATCTCTTATGAGTTCATCTCTGCTTCTCCAGCAGTGTCCTGCATGTCTGGTTCGTCTAACTTGAATAGTTTTCGTGATAGAGGGCAGGTGGCCGTACAGTTGGTGTCTTGTGGGGTGTTGCTGCCAGGACTTGTTCAGGATTGCACGCAGCATTCTTGTGTAATTGCCATCTAGCTTCTTCTCCAGTCGTTTTGTTAGCGTCCATGTAGTGCATCCATATAGCAGTATCGATGTGACCGCTGCCTGAAAGAAACTGCGTTTCATTTTATCGGTTAGGTCTGATTTCCATATAATCGATAGTCAATTGATAGCTGTCCATGCTTTCGTTAACCTCGTTTCGATAACAGAAAAAATGTTTCTGTGATATGTCAAAAAGTGACAGGTTGTAAAAATAAGTTTCGAATTGGGGGACAATGAGAATTTTGGACTTTTCATGAATGGACTTTGATAGTAAATAAATTTTTATGAATGGATTTTGATAGGAGATGGAAAATACACGTTTTTAAATAACGTAAACAAAATTTTTAATGAATGATAGTAATGACTCGTAAACGCTAATTTTACGCGTAGTGATTTGATTGTTATTTTTTTTTCTAGTCTGTGTCCGATTCTCTGCATCAAGGTAATTCTTGACTGCCATGGGGTGTTGTCAGGACAATATACATATACCCTTGGATCCTTAATTAGGTGAAGGGTCGGTGTTTGAGACGAAAAATTAGTGTCGGAAAAGTTTTTATGGAAGTCCCCCTGTGATGGGATCGAAACTTTTTGGGTACTACTAGAAGCCAAACAAGTTTATGAATCTCCTCCAAGAGTGGGTTCGAGAATTTTGGGGTTCTGATAGAAGCAAGACAAGGTTATAGAAGTATCCCTATAAGGGATCGAGAAACTTTGGGTACTAGTAGATGATATACCAGGTTCTGTGAGGTCACCCTAGATGGGATCAACATTTTTTGGCAGCGTTTTGTGAGGCTCCCACATGCAACTGGGGTAAAAAAAAATTTGGGGTGTAGGTAAGAGACCAGACTACTGTGTTAGTTGAAGTTATGACTTCACATTCATGTGTTGAAGAGAAAATTTTGAAAAAGGAAATCGGAGATTAAGGAATATATGTAAGGAGTCTTGGTGTGTCTCGTGGTATGCACTGGAAAATTATGGACTCGGTTTCAAATCGTGCTTGAGGAAGGAAACAATGGCTGGATGCGAGCCATGCACATTTTGAGGAGATACTTGTTGAAAAAATGCCAAATTGGCGCGTGCAAACTAATATTAGCCTAAGTTATGCGAAAAAATAAAGACTTTTATACAGAGAATGATCAATTGTACAGACAAAAATAGATATATGTGTATGGAAAAATTATAAGAAAAAATAGAAAAGTCAGAGAGAAAATATATGATTACTACACTGAAACAGACATAAAGTCATAGCTTAGAAGGAAAAAAAGAGAAAAAAAAAAACGAAAGAAGGGAAGGATACAAACTGTCTACTTTGACTTTTTTTTTTTTTTTAAATTAATTTGGACAGTACTAATGGTTTCATGTGTCTTTGTTTTATGTTCTTCGGAATTGATTTATTGAATATTTTGGGGTTATCGCAGCACGAAAGAGAGAGATAGATTACAGGTTTATAATAAATTGGGAGGGAGAACAGGTACCGAAAAAAAAAAAGAAGAAAAAACATTAGATATCGTCGTATAACTTTAAATCAATTTTTGTCTTAGAGAAAAATTGATTTTTATGGAAGGAAGGAATGTAACACAGTTGCCGTGATGGTTAATTATTTTATTACCTGGTTTGGTTAGGCCACGAGTTTTTTAGTTAGCTGTTAACTTAGTTAAAATCTTTCAGTGAAAATGTAAGACAAATTGAATAGTTTAAGCAAGTATATAACTATCAACACAAGAAGGCAAAAATGAACACAAAATGGATTCATATCTTATCTGCAACAGGTTTGATTGGGGAAATAAAAACAGCGAATTTGGGATACGTGATAGATGACGAAAAAATTTAGAAAGATGACATCACCCTACCGATATCCTAAATTTAAAGATACAAAATTAGCGAAACTTAAAAAAGTTGTCAGCTGGAAGTTTGTGTTCAGAGAGTTCGGTTAAGCTGGGTGGACCGTGTCTATTTGTGTCCGTTCATAGACACTTAAAGGCTCTCTCTCTCTCTCTCTCTCTCTCTCTCTCTCTCGCTCTCTCTCTCTCTCTCTCTCTCTCTCTCTCTCTCTGGCTCGATCTCGTGCTACTGAATATCAAGCCATAAATGACTGTTAATTGTACAAGGAGAGTTCTTTCTTTTGAGTCACCAACACCGGGAAACTTTGTTCCAACTGATCCCCCCGGCCATAAGAAAACGTTCTACATGAATTCCGTCATTCCTTATCTGTGGATCGTTCGGGGCAGCAAGGGCAATGAGGTGATTGATAAATAAACTATCTTGAAACTCATTTGGTACCGGACGAAATGACAGTGTTAAAATTAGTGCCAAACCAGCTATAGTAGTATATTTGCTACCGTGCCCAAGACAAGGGCCCCGACGATGCAAAACAAAAACCGACGAAATATGAGACTGTAGTACTATATATATATATATATATATATATATATATATATATATATATATATATTTGTATATACATGTGATGGGGGAGTGCGCATGTATGCTTATATATAGGAATTTATATATCTCTACATATACGTATAGAAACACATATATATATAGATGAATATATATATATATATATCTATATTTATATACATATATATATATATATATGTATATATATTTATATATGTATGTATATATATATATATATATATTTATATATATGTATTTATATATATATATTTTTATATATGTATTTATATATATATATATATATATTCATATATATGTATACACATATATATGTTTATTTATATGTATATGTATATATGTATATATATATATATGTTTAACCGGCTCATTGGCCTAGTGGGTAGAGGATTCACACGTGGTCCGGGAGACCGGGGTTTGATACCAAAGACTTAAAAAATGGTACCTGATACCGCCTAGCTTAACACTCAGCATTATGAGGTACGTATTAAGGGTAAAGTGGAGCAATCCAGGGAAAGGAGTAGCGTCCTCACCTACACCTCGGTGTAGTAGCTATTGAAAAGGGAGCCTTCTGGTAAACCTCAACTACAGTCGCCAACTTTACTTTATTTTATATGTGTTTATATGTATATATATTTTTATGCATATATATATTTATGTATATATATATATTCGTATATATATATATATATATATACATGTATGTATATATATGAATATTTATTTGTATATATATATATATATATATTTATATATTTTTATAAGTGTATATATATATATTTGCATATATGTGTACATATATATTTGCGTATATTTACATGCGTAAAGTTTTATATATGTATATATACACTTATATTTTATATATATATATATATATATATGTATATATATATATATGTATATTGAATATATATATATATGTTGGGTATTTAAATATATTGTATATATATATATATATATATGTATATATATATATATACGCTCCCACATGGGGGTTGAGCACTCTGGTGAAGGAATTGTCGGCCGTCCCTAGCGTAATGCAAAGCTCTTCGTAAGAATTGAGCACTCTGGTAGCCGATAGTGTATAACAGCTGCTGCTGTTGCTAAAAAAATAAAATACCTTAAAATTCCCTTAGCCAACTTAGTCCGCTCGTTGGCCGACAGGTCCGAAGCTTAGTCTAACGTAAAGTTGGACGGGTTTCGATCCCGGCTTCGAGCGTCCTGCGTGTCTAGCCACACTGAAGAGTTCTGATAGAACGAAACAGTCTTTTCTGTGAATGACAATATATATATATATATATATATATATGGGGTATTCTTCAATCCAGTAAATTCGGTGTGGAGAACCATTCCCTCCGAATAATTAAAATATTTAAGATTCGAATATTTGAATATTTCTGGTAAACAGTTCAATCTAAATAATTTCACAGAGCAAATATTCTTTCATGAAAAAAATAATATTCGGTCACATTAGGATTATAAATTTATATCCATACTGTTAAGAGCATTAATATGAATCAAATTCTCTAAAAAAAATTTTAACAGTTTATGACTTCATGTGATATTTTGTACATTTTAAGGCAGTTTATTATCCAGCTTTGAGCAACCATATCATATGCCTTTTTGTAGTCAATCCAGGCCAGAGCTAGATTTTTTTTTATCTGGTCTTGCTCTCATTTAGGATGTGTTGATCTATGTAAAATAACTCTGCTGTGCCTCTGTATCCTTTGCAGCATACTTTCTGTTCCTCAGGGAACAATCTCCAGCTTGTTTGCCAGTAATAAATCTCTTTCCTTATTTGAGCTGTTAATATTTTCCACATCATCGGTAGGCACGTTATGGGACTGTAATTGTTTGGAGCAGTTCCTTTGCTTTGGCCCTTTTGAGTCAATGTGGTATTTTCTTTGGTCATCCAGTCATCTACTTGTGCACCTTGTAAGCATCTGTTCATTTCTAGAGCTACTCTGTCGTGAATGGAGGTGAATTTCTTGAAACAGAAACCATGTACTCCATCATGGCCTGGCGTTTTCCAGTTTTATATTTTTTAGTGTTGTTTAGAGTAAAATCGATGTGTATTTCCGCTTTCAGGCCTTCTTCGAGTGCTTCTAGTTCTCTTGTCATATTGTTTATCCATTCAGCCTTTTCGTTATGTTTTTTGGTCGCCATATTTTAGTCCAAAATCGTTCGGTTTCTTTTGCATCCGGTTGTTGGTATGTTTTCGCGTGACTCCCTCTCAATTGTTGATAGAAATTTTCTATCTTAAGTGTTCTCCATTCTATGTTTTTTAATGATGGTAAATTAGACTTTTCACTCTGCATAATTCTGTTTACATTTTCTAGATTTATGTTTTGTTCTTGTGATAATGTTTCTTTTGGGTTACTTGGCTGTGCGTTGTTTGGTCGAGTGGCGTTTTGATTTTCAGAAGTTGGCAGTTCATTTCTGTGAGGTTTATTATTATTATTATTTGTTCGGTCATGATATTTCCTAATTATTTCATTGTTATGATTGTTAATTATTTTAAAGAAATTTTTCGTGCAAGATAAACTAATTTTTAAAGTTTTCTTATTAAATATTTTATGTAATATATTATTTTGGTTAAAGTGTTTATCTATCAATTTCAGAAAATATTTTCCCATATTTATATTAATAAGTTTACAAAAAAAAAAAAAAAGAGGGAGAACCATATAATTTTCCTTTTTCTATTTTTTCGACTAATTTCCTAATAATTACACTTCGTATTTTCTTTATTCATCTACAAATTATTCTCATTAGGCATTTTTGGCACTTGATAAATAAACTCTTCCCTAAATTCGCTACTCTTAAGGGCTTCAATATACATTCTATAACTATCCTGGAAGATTTTCATGGTGGATCATAACCTCCTTATTCTTATATTAACAGCTTTGCGAACCTGTTTAATTATACTATTCTGTGGATTCGAATTTGCATTAATATAGGAGAAATACTGGACCGTTTTAAGATAGGGTTTATAAGAGTTGTTTCAGAGGTTTATTGTAACATCTAGAAAATTTGCTATTTTAATATTAGAAGAAATTTCGATTTTGAATCCTAAGAATTTAAAGGCCCTTACAATCTTTTTTTATATACTCGAGCTTCTAGGACCATCACTATTTGGGATATATATTAATCCATCAATATGGTATAAACCTATTTGAACGGGATTGATTATCCTACTAAGAGTATCTAATATATATCAACCCACAAAATCTGCTATTTATACAGAATCATATCCCCCCATATGAACATGAAAATTATCCGAGCCTGGTTTTACCCACGTGGATAAATTATTCTTAAGTCTAGTTTTTCTACATGTTAGTGTTATTTAGTACTGTTCTGTTATTTCTACATATTTTTAGCATAGTTAATGCTATCAATTAGAACTTTTTCCGTTATCGATCGATAGAAGTCAATTATGTCAAATGAAGTATAAGTGGTTTTGCTTTTATTTTTAATATTCCTAAACTATTTAATAGTGTCATTAGAATTCTTCCAAAGATTGCTGTGGCTAGTTTTTTGCACATTAATTATAATATTTTGAATGATATTTTTTGAGACTTTTCCTGTATCAGTTTTTGAGGGATTAATCAATCAAAATTGTAATTCATTCTTAAAATTAGGCTTATGGTCCTTAAATAGGATATAATCATCTTTCATATTAAATTTCCCTAACCCATCTTCGATATATAATTTATTAGCAAACTTACAGGTATCGTTATTTATTTTTATTTTAATTCCTTATTTTATCTTATTCTTAAATCCAAAAAAGTTATTTTAAAAAGGAAGTTTAAATTTATTGAAAAGTTTTTTTTATATTTTATTTTTTAAAAATTATTTTGTTATTGTCTCTATCGTAAACGAGAGGAGACCGGAAGTAATCTTTAAAGGGAGAAGTCTCCTTCCTTCCCTCCTATAAACATTCCCATTATCTGGCTGTATTCATTAATTTTCATGTTGGATCTGAAGAAGTCCTGATAAAATATTTTTTTGAGTTTTTGATTCATATCAATGCTCTTAAAAGGATGGAAATAAATCAATAAATACTATAATACTAATGTGACCGAATATTGTTTTTTTCTTGAAATAAAATTATATATATATATATATATATTTGTAAGTTTATATATATATATATATTTGTAAGTATATATATATATTTGCATATATATATATATATATATATGGGTATATTTGTATGTATATAGAATCCTTGAAGGCGTACGGGCAAAAAACCTACAGGCGACATTACTATTTGTCGACTTTACAAAGGCCTTCGATTCCATTCACAGAGGGAACAAATCCTACTAGCATACGGCCGACCAAAAGAGACCGTAGCAGCAATAACGATTCTCTATAGAAAGACCAAAGTGAAAGTACGTTCACCGGATGGAGACACAGAATATTTCGGCATTGTAGCAGTAGTACGACAAGGGGACACGCTAGCTCCATACCTCTTTATCATCTGTCTAGACTACGTGCTTAGAACATCGATTGATAAAATCAAAGAAAACGGCTTCGAGCTGACAAAGAAAAGTAGCAGAAGGTACCCCGCAACAACAATTACCGACGCCGACTACGCCGATGATATAGCGATACTGGCAAATACTCCCAGCCAAGCCGAAACACTACTGCATAGTTTGGAACAAGCCACCGCAGGCATTGGCCTCCATATGGGGCCTGTTCTGGACTTCGGTCCGGAGCGTGGCCCTGGAAAAGGAACAATGGCAGACTTGGGGCCTTTAATTAGGCACCTAGTTTCGACTAGGCTACCTTCGGGTGGGCGAGCTGCATTTTTGTCTCCTTTGTCCCCCTTGTACGGCACTAGACCATGCGTCTAGTTTAAGCCGCAAACTGGCATACGTGCCCGGACCCACATTTGGGTTCGTGAAACTGCTTGCCTCATCAGGCTCACATTGCACTAAGTGAGCCGATGAGCAGCACAGACAAGCAGGGTTCGAGTCTCGATTCGTTCCCGACCTACCCTCCCCTTTATCCCCACTTTAATTGGCCTTCGGGCTTTTGACCTTGTGTCAAGTCGTGTCTGGTGGGAGGCAGCGACAAATATCGGCATTGGCCTCCATATCAATGCACACAAAACTGAATATATGTGCTTTAATCAAACAGGCGACATTTCCACACTAGACGGATTCTCTCTAAAACTGATAGACAAATTCACCTACCTAGGAAGCAGTGTCTTATAAACCGAAAAATACATCGACACGCAGATAACGAAGGCATAGACAGCTATCGATAAGCTATCGATCATTTGGAAGACAGACCTGACCGATAAAATGAAACGCAGTTTCTTCCAGGCAGCGGTCGTGTCGATACTGCTGTATGGATGCACTACTTGGACGCTAAAAAAAACGGCTGGAGAAGAAGCTAGACGGCAATTACTCAAGAATGTTGAAAGCAATATTGAACAAGTCCTGGCGGCAGCACCTCACAAGACACCAACTATACGGCCACCTGCCTCCCATCACGAAAACTATCCGAGTTAGACGAACTAGACAATGCAGGACACTGCTGGAGAAACAGGGACGAGCTCTTTAGTGATGTACTCCAATGGACCCCCACATATGGCTGAGCAAAAGCAGAACAACCAGCTCGAACATACACACAGCAGCTATGTGAGGATACGGGATGTAGCCCTGAAGACCTGCCGGAGGCGATGAATGATAGGGAGGAGTGGAGAGAGAGGATCAGAGATATCCGTGCTAGCAGCACGAAATGATGATGATGATGATGATGATGTACGTATGTATATATATATTGGTATGTATATATATATATTTGTACGTATGTGTGTAGGTATATATATATATATTACGTCTGTATATATATGTATATGCGTATATATATATATATATATATATATATATATATATAATCTATGTATGTATGTATATGTATGGTAATGTATGTATGTATTTGTATGCATACAAATGCAGACGTATATATGGGTATGTATTGATGTGTATTGATGTGTATATATATATATATATTTATGCATGTATATATATATATATATATATATGGATACATGTATATATATATATATATATATATATCTATATGCATGTATGTTATTGTATGTATATATATGTGCATGTATATATATGTATGTATATATACATGTATGCACATATATACATGTATATAGTAAAAGTAAAGTTAGCGACCATAGTCGAGGGTGACCCGAAGGCTCCCTTTTCGATAGCTACTACACCAAGGTGTAGGGGAGGGCGCTACTCCATTCCCAGGATTGCTCCACTTTACCCTTGAACCATACCTTATAATGCTGAGTGTTAAGCAAGGTGGTATCAAGTTCCATTTTTAAAGTCTTTGGTATGACTCGACCTGGGATTGAACCCAGGTCTCCCGGGCCATTGGCGAACACTCTAACCGCTGGGCCAATGATATCACATGTATATATATATATATACGTATATATATATATACGTATATATATATATATATATATATATATATATATATATAAAATATATCATCATCATCATCATCATATCGCGCTGGTAGCACGGATATCCCTGACCCTCTCTCGCCACTCCTCCCTATCGTTCATCGCCCTAGGTAGGTCTTCAGGGCAACATCCTGTATCCTCACATAGCTGCTGAATGTACGTTCGAGCTGGTCGTCCAGCTTTTGCGCGGCCATGTGTGGGGATCCATAAGAGTACATCTCTTATGAGTTCATCTCTGCTTCTCCAGCAGTGTCCTGCATGTCTGGTTCGTCTAACTTGAATAGTTTTCGTGATAGGGGGCAGGTGGCCGTACACTTGGTGTCTTGTGGGGTGTTGCTGCCAGGACTTGTTCAGGATTGCACGCAGCATTCTTGTGTAATTGCCATCCAGTTTCTTCTCCAGCCGTTTTGTTAGCGTCCATGTAGTGCATCCATATAGCAGTATCGATGTGACCGCTGCCTGGAAGAAACTGCGTTTCATTTTATCGGTTAGGTCTGATTTCCATATAATCGATAGCCTATTGATAGCTGTCCATGCTTTCGTTAGCCTCGTTTCGATGTCCTTTTCGGTTGATTCGACGCTGCTTTCTAGGTACGTGAATTTGTCTACTAGTTTAAGTGGGGTTCCTTCTAGAGTGGAGATGTCCCCCGTTTGGTTATAGCACATATATTCCGTTTTGTGTGCATTAACATAGAGGCCTATGCTTGCTGCTGCTCGTTCCAAACTATGCAGAAGAGTTTCGGCTTGGTCAGTATCGATGTGACCGCTGCCTGGAAGAAACTGCGTTTCATTTTATCGGTTAGGTCTGATTTCCATATAATCGATAGCCTATTGATAGCTGTCCATGCTTTCGTTAGCCTCGTTTCGATGTCCTTTTCGGTTGATTCGACGCTGCTTTCTAGGTACGTGAATTTGTCTACTAGTTTAAGTGGGGTTCCTTCTAGAGTGGAGATGTCCCCCGTTTGGTTATAGCACATATATTCCGTTTTGTGTGCATTAACATAGAGGCCTATGCTTGCTGCTGCTCGTTCCAAACTATGCAGAAGAGTTTCGGCTTGGTCAGGTGTATTTGCCAGTATCGCTATGTCATCGGCGTAGTCGGCGTCGGTAATTGTTGTTGCGGGGTATCTTCTGTTTCTTTTCTTCGTCAGTTCGAAGCCATTCTCTTTGATTTTGTCAATCGATGTTCTAAGTACGTAGTCTAGACAAATGATAAAGAGGTACGGGGCCAGCGTGTCCCCTTGTAGTACTCCTGCTACAATGTCGAAGTATTCTGTGTCTCCATCCGGTGATCGTACTTTTACTTTCGTGTTTCTATAGAGAATCGTTATTGCCGCTACGGTTTCTTTAGGTATGCCGTACGCTAGTAGTATTTGTTCCATCTTTCCTCTGTGAATGGAGTCGAAAGCCTTGGTAAAGTCGACAAATATTAATGTCGCTTGAAGGTTCTTTGCCCGTACACCTTCAAGGATTCTGCGGATGGTTAATATTTGTGAGGTCGTGGATCTATTTCTTCGGAAGCCATTTTGGTTTTTTCTAAGTATGTTGTCGATTTTGGGTTCTATTCGGTTTCGTAGTAGGGCATTGTAGATTTTGGCTGCTATGGATGTAAGTGTTATGCCTCGGTAGTTTTTGGCTAATCCGAGGTCCCCCTTTTTAGGGAAGGGGAGTATGCATCCCTTCATCCATCTATCTATCGGATTTTGATTGTATACTGCGTTGCAGTGTCGGAGCAGTATGTCGTCGAATTGTCTGGTCTTCCATACTTCCGGGGGAATTTCGTCCAGACCTGCAGCTTTCCTATTTTTAATTTTTCTGAGAACCGAGTCGAGTTCTTCTTGTGTGAACGGTCCTAGTTTAATGTCTAATTGTTTGCTAATTATTCTGGTGATTGGTTCATGTGTTATTTTTGGTGGGTTTCCAAGTAAGTTTTCGAAGTGCTGTTTCCACAGTTTTATTCTTTCTTGTTGGTTTGCTGCTTTAAGTTTTGCTTTGGCTGTGTTCTTTCTTCTGCTCACTTCGTTTGGGCCCTATTAAACAACAAAGATATAAGAGATAAATACGTATTAGAATTAAAAAACAGATTCGAAACACTACAAGAAAAGACGGAAAAAAGTACACCAAACGACGAATATGAAAATTTCGTCAATGCACGCCTCGAGTCAGCAGCAAAATACATTCCAACAAAAATTAAAACTAAATATAGAGTCCCATGGGAAACTTTAGCGGTGAGAGAAAAACGTGCACTAGTGAAAAAAGCCTCCAAAAACTATCGAAAAAACCCAACAAACACAAATGCCTTAAAACTAAAAACGGCACAATATCAATTAGCAGGCATATATATAAAGGAACAGACAGAATACATTCAAAATCAGATAGAGACTCGGTGGAAGATAGACAATCTAGAATAGCCTGGCAAACAATATACGTATATATATACATATATATATATATATATATATATATATATACATATATATATACGTAAATGCATATATATACATATATAAATATATAGATACATGCATATATATACATATATATATATACATACATGTATATTTATATACATGTATATGAATATATATATGTATACATATATATATACATATGTATATATACATACATATATACCTACGTATATATATATATATATATATACATAAACATTCATACATATATATATACATATATATATTTACGTATATGTACATGCATATAAATTCATACATTTATTCACATATATATATATATATATATATATATATATATGCACATATAATCACGTACATATATATACTCATATATACGTACGTATACAGATATATATATATGCATATATATCGATACATCTACACGTATATACACATATATATACACATATATATACGCGTACATATTTACACGCTTATATACACACATATCTACATACATATATACACACACATATTCACAAATATGTACATACATTCATATTTATATATATACATAATTTTAAACACATATATATTGATACATATGGAGGCATATATATACATATATATACATTTATATATACATCCATATATATATACATATACATAAACGCATACATATACACATATATATATATACATATTTACATATATATATACATGCATACATATATATATGTACATACATATATATACGTATATATATACATACATACATAAATATATATTCGTACATACATACATATATTATTATACATACATATATAATCATACAAAAACATACATACACACATAAATATACATATATATATAAGTATGTATATATACATATACACATATGTACATAAAAATATACATACATTGAAGCCTCTTTCATTATCAAATACACTTTAATCAAAGAGGCAACATCTCCACACTAAATATTTGATCTCTGAAACTAGTTGACTAGCTTATCTATATAAAAACGGTGTTTCATTAACAGAGACAGACATTAACAAGTGACCAGTAAAGGCGTGGACAGCTATTGATAGGCTATGTATGTATATATGTATATATGTACATTTATATGTATGTATGCATTTATATTTATGCAAGTATACATGTATATGTATTTATATATGTATATGATGTATATGTATATACATTTATGTATGTATATATAGGTATGTATATGTGAGTGTATATATATATGTACGTATATATATATATATATATATATATATATGTCTGTATAAAAACGTGTACGTTTGAATATATATGTATGCGTATAGAAATATATGTATGTACACATATATGTATATGTATATATATGTGTATATATATATATGTATATATTTGCATATATATTCATATGCATATATATATATATATTTGTATGTATATATATATATATGTACGTATGTTTTTATATAGGATATATTTATATATACGAGGTGCATACGATAAGTTTCCAGACCTTTTTCGTATGGGCACATTTATTGATGGTACACACATGAAACTCTTGTCCCCTTCGAAGTAATTTCCTTTGGCTGCAATGCACTTGTTGTACTGATCCAACAACTTCTGGAAAGCCCGATGGAAGTCGTCTTGTGTGAGCGTGTCAATGACCTTCGTCACAGCCTTTTTCATCTCCTCAATTCTCTCATAAAGATAGCCTCTGAGCTTAGTGAATAAGCAAAAGTCTCAGGGAGCAAGGTCTAGACTATAGGAAGGCTGAGAAACTGTCCTGATGCCTATCTTGGTCAAATAGTCTGTGACAAAGATTGAGTGGTGGACTGGTGTATTGTCCTGGTGGAAATGCCACTGACCTGATTTGAAGTGTGCTGGTCTCTTCGGACGGAATCTCTTCCTGAAATCCCGTAAAACCTCAACATTGTAACCCTAACCCTAAGCCTTTGGCCAATCAACTCAGGTGTATTGACTTCCTTACTCCTCCCACACATGTATTCATTTGATTTTATTTTTGCGATAGACTAGCAATAACTGTATCAAATTGATTTCATTATTTTTTTAACTACAATATTCAAATATATTTTAACTGCAATTTACTTTTATCTTACTATAATCCGATTATATTTTCTTTCCATATCAACGACTTTTTTCAAATTAGGTTTCTTGAATCGTAAGTCATCATCATCATCATATCGTGCCGCCTGCACGGATATCCCTGAACCTCTCTCGCAACTTCTCCCTATCGTTTATCGCCTCTGGCAGGTCTTCAGGGTTACATCCCGTATCCTCACATAGCTGCAGTATGTATGTTCGAGCTGGCCGTCTTGCTTTTACCCGATCATATGTGGGGGTCCATAGGAGTACATCACTTATGAGCTCGTCTCTGCTTCTCCAGCAGTGTCCTGCATTGTCTCGTTCGTCTAACTTGGATAGTTTTCGTGATGGGAGGCAGGTGGCCCTATAGTTGGTGTCTTGTGGGGTGCTGCCGCCAGGACTTGTTCAATATTGCTTTCAACATTTTTGAGTAATTGCCGTCTAGCTTCTTCTCCAGCCGTTTTGTTAGCGTCCAAGTAGTGCATCCATATAGCAGCATCGTCCCGACCGCTGCCTGGAAGAAACTGCGTTTCATTTTATCGGTCAAGTCTGACTTCCATATGATCGATAGCTTATCGATAGCTGTCCATGCCTTCGTTTGCAGTGGTAGACAAATTCACCTACCTAGGAATCGTAAGTAAGCGTCTGGAATTCTAACGATCCTGTTTTTTTTTTCGCGTTGCCATATCAATTGTATTAGTAGTGGTGGTGGGATAGTTAAACAAAAAAAAACATTGCTTAATAATAATAATAATAATAATAATAATAATAATAATAATAATAAGAAGAAGAAGAAGAAGAAGAAGAAGAAGAAGAATTATCATTTTATTTTCAGATAATGACTTCCAACAACAACAGCAACAACAACAATAATAATAATGATAATAATATTAAAACAAAAAAAGAGACTTGCTGAATTGTGGACTTTGCTGTCCCAGCTGACCACAGAGTAAAATTAAAAAGAAATGAAAAGAAAGATAAAAACTGTGGAACATGAAAGTGACGGTTATCCGAGTTGTTATTGGTACTCTTGGTACAGTCACCAAAAGTTTGCTAAAAGAACTAGTGGACTTGAAAATTAGAGGACGAGAGGAGAAAATTCAAACTACAGCATTAGTGAGCTCAGGCTGAGAAGAGTTATGATGACTTGAGGAGATTTGTTGTCACTCAAACTCCAGTGAAAGACCATCTGCTAACGCTGATGTGAGAAACTCTCAAAGAGTAAAATGATAATATAATAATAAATGGACTTGGATTTGTCTACTTCCACTTTGAATAATAAACTTCGACCCGTTTACTTCGACGGCTAGCCTTCCGTAATATGTATGTATATGTATATATAAACAAGTTATGTCATCAAATCCTGGAGGTGTTGGTCAGTAGCTGGCAACCGTCGGTAAAAGGGAGTAAACCCCGATAGAAAATCAGGAGTGGAGCCCCACAGGCAGTTGGCTGGTGTATTCGTCACCTTCCGGCAACTTCTGCATTTCCTCTGGTCTTCAACCGTCTTGACCTTATATTACTGCTGGATTGGATCACGAGTGAGGCTGGCTCTGCGCAAATCTACTTCACTTTAAACAAAGTCAAGCGCAACTCATTAAATAATCTTTATTCCATCCTATTACCTCAAGTCCTTTAGCGACGAGCGAGCGACGAAACGACAGGTGTGGGTACACTGGAAGTCGTAGCCGCAGACCTGCATACAGGCGACTCAAGCTATATGGTCGCTCCTTATTGAATAGGGCAGAAGTAACGTTCGGCAGCCGTCTGAGCAGCCCTTTCTATGACAGCACTACTCCCCCTCGCAGCATGGGTAACGAGCTAGAAAAGGTGTCCCCAAAATTGCCTGCTCTACTTCACCCTGGCCGGATTACCGCAGTCAGCGGGGAGCTCTCCTAATGCTTTCCTGTTTCAGGAAACCAAAAAAAAAAAAATGAATAAATAATATCCTCTGAACATCGTTGTGTCGAACATTCGCACGTTTATTGACTGATACGACACAGATAGATTTCATAGATGTACCACTCTTATCGTTTCTGAACTTACCAGGTACAAAATCGATATTGCTACCCTCTGTGAGACCAGGCTGGCAGGCAATGGAGAGCTGACTGATAAAAGTTCAGGCTATTCTTTTTTCTGGAGCGAACGTGCACTCGATCATAAACGCAAAGCTAGAGTGCCATCAAGAATTCACTCATAGGCAAGTTAACCTGCCCCTTGAAAGGGCTGAATGACCGTCTCATGAGACTCCCACTTCATCACGAAAAAATGTTCACTACCATCATCAGCGCCTATGCATTCACCATGACCAACACAGATGAGACAAAAGAAAAGTTCTATGAAGGCTTTGAATATGTTATCTCCGCTGTTCCGACTGCAGATAAGCTCATCATTCTTGGTGAATTTAATGCTAGAGTTGGATAAGACAGCGCCTCTTGAGAAAGAGTACGGGGTAAACACAGGACCAGAAAATGCAACAGCAACTACCTACTACTTCTTCAGACATACACCAAGCATAATCTTTTAGTCACTAACACCGTTTTCTGCCTCCCTACTCGCAACAAGACATCCCGGATGCACCCCCATTCAAAGCACTGGCATCTGATCGACTATATCATTGTGAGACGAGGAGGTAGGCGGGATGTGAGAGTCATGAGGACTGTGTGGTGCAGAATGTTGGACAGATCATCAACAAATCCTTTCTAAACTAAGCATCAGAGTCCAGCCTAAAACAAGACCACAGGGCAAAAAAGCACCAAAGCGACTGAACAACACGAAACTAAAAGACGTTCCAACCAAGCAATCGTTAGTTGAGGCCTTAAATAATCGGCTTGATACCATCATTCTCGATGAGCAAGATGTGGAAGCAGTGAGGATCACTTTCCGGGACACCGTATATAGCACAGCTGTGGACAGTTTAGGACCATCTACCAGAAGACACAGAGACTGGTTTGATGAGAACCATGCCGAGATCATGGACCTCATCGGGAAAAAGCGCGCTGTCCACCTGGTGTACCTCCATGACCCTCAGTGTACTAGCAAGAAAGACGCTCTAAGGAGTATCCGCAGCATCATTTAGCTTAAGCTGCACGAAATGCAAGATTCCTGGCTGAGCGCTAGAGGCGATGAAATCCAAGGATACGCAGACAAGATTAATATGAAAAACTTTACAAGCAGTCTGATGGAGGTCTATGGTCCCACCAGAGCCAGCCTTTCTCCGCTTCAGAGTGCAGATGGAACCAAGCTCATGTCAGAGGTCAAGATCCTGGAGAGGTGAGCTGAGCATTTCGATGATGTATTAAACAGGCCATCTTCTATCAACGACAAGGCCATTGAACGACTGCCACAAGTCCCAGTGAACGAGTCAATCAATGTCACTCCAATTCTGGGGGAAGTTCAGATAGCTATCTGTCAACTATCCAGCGCAAAGCACTCGGATCTGACTCAATTCCTGCGGAAAACTTTTGATCCTCATTCTGCTGATATGGGTAAAAGAACTTCCGCAGGACTTCAAGGACGCCTCCTTCATCCATATTTACATCCATATTTACAAACGGAAAGTGGACTGACAGGCATGCGATAATTTCCCCGGAATCTCCTTACTTTCAGTTTCGGGCAAAATCCTAGCCAGAGTCCTCCTAAATCGCCTCAACACATAAAAACACATTTATATATATACAGAGACACGTATATATATATACAAACAATAATATATATATATATAAATATACACAAACACACACATATATACACAGAAACACACACACATATATATACACAGACATATCTATCTATATATACGCACATATATATATACAATGTGTATCTTGAAAATGGACTCTTACCGGAGAGTCAATGCAGCTTCCGTAAAGAACGTGAAAGTGTTGACATGGAGTTTACTGCAAGAAAGCTGCAAGAGAAGTGTTAGGAACAGAAAATTGACCTCTAGCCGACTTATGTTGATCTGACCAAGGCATTTGACACGGTCAGCTGAAACGGCCTTTAGAGAATCATGGCAAAATATGGCTACCCCGAAAAATTCATCACCATCGTTAGACAATTTCATGAAGGCATGCATGCAAGGGTACAAGAAAATGGAGAAAGCTCTGTAGCCTTTCCTGTCACAAATGAGGTTGAGCAAGGATGTGTCCAGTCTCCCACTCTTTTCAGTATCATGTTTTCTGCGACGCTGTCTGATGCATTTAATGGCTCGGGTAATGGAACTGACATTCGATACTGCACTGACGGCTCTGTCTTCAACCTTTGAAAGCTTAAAGCAAAGACCAAGGTGAAAACTGATATTGTCAACAAGTGTCTTTTCACCTATGACTGTGCACTGAAAACTGCTACCAAAGCCAATCTGCAAAACAGTGTTGACAAGTTCTCAATGGCCTGTGACAATTTTGGCCTAACCATCAATACAAAAAAGACAGAAGTGATGCACCAGCCAGCACCTGGAAAAACACACGTCAAGCCGAACATCACCATCAAGGGACAAAGACTGAAGGTAGTAGAAAAGTTCACCTACCGCAGCATCACCCTAAGTCTATCGTCATGGATGACAAGGTGAACATCAGACTCGCAAAAGCAAGGGCATCCCTTGGCCGACTCAACCGGAATGTGTAGAATCGGAGAGGCATACCGGAGGCAACCAAAATATAGTTATACCGAGCTGTCATTCTTACCACCCTCCTTATGACTGTGAAACGTGGACAACTTATCAACAGCGTATAAAGAAGCTAAACCACTCCATCACCCTCGTTAGACAATTTCATGAAAGGGTGTATGCAAGGGTGCAAGAAAATGGAGAAAGCTCTGTCTGAGGAAGATTCTTGGCATCATATGGCGAAAACACATCTCTGACACCGAAAGTTTAACTCGGGCTTCTTTTCCTGGCATCTACATCATCTTGATGCAGTCACAGCTTCGTTCGGTTGATCAGGTTGTCCGCATGAAAGACCACCGCCTCCCGAAAAAACTGCCCTACGGCGAACTATCTCAGGGCAAGCGCTTCCAAGGAGGCCAGAAAAAGCGCCTCAAAGACACACTGAAGGTCTCCATGAAATCTTTCGGCATCGACCGTTATAGCCTGGAATATCAGGCGCAGGAGAGAGAGAGATAAGTAGCGTGAGGTGCAAAAGTCTGCTAAACCAGAAGAAACGCAACAACTGAGATGCGCAGGAAATTTAGAAAAGACTCTGCCACCTCAGCGACTACCGCCCCAATTCCTTGTTATCATTACCCAAGACTCTTCAATGCAAAGGTTGGTCTCATTAGCCATCTGGACACTCAAGGATGCCTACGTCAGTCATAAGGTGGATCAGAATATCCTCATCGATTACGATGGGCAAAGAAGAAGGAAAGAAAATATGTATGTGCGCATATATGTAAGTTGTTGGCGACCGTTGTGGAGGGTGACCCGAAGCCGCCCTTTTCGATAGCTACTACACTAAGGTGTAGGGGAGGGCGCTACTCCTTTCCCTGGATTGCTCCACTTTACCCTTGATCCTTACCTTATAGTGTTAAGCAAGGTAGTATCAAGTACCATTTTTGAGTCTTTGGTATGACTCGACCTGGGATTGAACCCAGATCTCCCGGGCCATTGGCGAACACTCTAACCATTATACCAATGTCCGGTAATCAGATATTGACTCAATTTGATGAAAGAATACATTTCCAGACCTCTCAGATGCTTCAAATATCAAAAATCGCACCTACAGGGAAGGTTGCAAAAGACGTCTGACATGTAGAACGTGAGGCCAAAAAAGGGGAAGATTGCTTAAATGAAACTAAATACTTAAACTATTTGTATATATGTATATATACATATGTGTGTGTGTGTGTGTGTATATATATATATATATATATGTGTATGTATGTGTGTATATGTATATATATATGCGTATATATATATATATATATATATACGTGTGCCTATGTATATATCTATATATATGTATATGTTTATACATATGTGTATGTATATTTGTTTTGTGTATATATGTGTGTGTGTATGTGTATATATATGTGCGTATATATAGATAGATATGTCAGTGTATATATATGTGTGTGTGTTTCTGTGTATATATGTGTGTGTTTGTGTATATTTATATATATTATTGTTTGTATATATATATACGTGTCTCTGTATATATATAAATGTGTTATATATATATATATATATATATATATGTGTGTGTGTGTGTGTGTGTGTGTGTGTGTGTGTGTGTTTGCGTCTGTGTAAATATATGGGTGTATACGTGTGTGTGTATATATATATATATATGTGTGTGTGTGTATGTATATCTGTGTGTATATATATATGTGTATGTGTATATATATGTAATATCTTTGCTTATATCTCCATATATATATACGCATGCATACACACACACACGTGCGCGCACACACTCTTATCTCCATTCGTACCCACACATATTTTTCCCAATTTCTTAAAAACAAAAGAAAGAAAAATTTTTTTTTTTTGTTGACTGAGCGTCTTAAAAAAATCAGAAGCTAAAACGCGGTTGGAATCACGAAGAACAACCCGAGAGACCAAATTGAAAGACCCGAGCATGAAAGAAAGACAAAGAATTAACCGGATGTAATGAACTCAAAAAGATTGGCCACAGGAAGGTAACTTATCTTATCAGAACAGGATCCAGTAAAACAGCATTCCAAAATAATGGAGGAGAACTCTACCAGTAAGTCAGAGAAATATGAAGTAAAGTGAACAACCGGATGCTTATGAAACAGAACACTGCAAAATTGTGGGAATAGAAATACAACAGGACGGACCTACCCAATTCGTTGGGATGGTAGAATATCCAGATTCCATCCTTTAAGATGGGTGACACTCAAAAATTGAGTCAACATGGGCGTCAACCCGCAATGCTTGAGGACGTGATCTAGGTGGCTGATGCTTAAGTTGTCACATAACCTGTAATACTCCTCTTCGGCTTTTCTTGGTCAAGATGGGAGGTCGCAGTGGCCCCATCCGATCAATTGGTTTGTTATGTCTAACCTTAGCGCCTATACGACCCTGCTGTATTCAAATTCTCTCATTGGAAAATAAACACCCAATGCTTTATCTTAAAAGTGGTAGAAGGCAGTAGCTGAGGATCAATTGTGTTGTGAGCAATAAGCTTTTGACTAGTGTTTAACTTTAAGGTTTTTGTTACTGAAAGCCTAAAATTAGCAGTGATTCGCAATATCCCGCTTACTACAAGTATACTAGCTGATGTATCATCGTCTCAACCAAGGTGAATGTGTAATTTCGCAACAGACATCAGACGCCGTGGTAGGTGCTGGAGTAGAGGAACAGTGAAAACAACACATATGCCAAATGCAAACAAAACCAAATGAAATCTCGCTAAATCTGATTCAGAAAACGAAAAAAACAAATCCCAAGATTTATCGTAAAATAAATTAATGAAAATCTCCTGTAAAGTTAAACATCCCAAAGATAGTTATCAGGATGAGGAAGTTATCCTGGGAATAAAATAGGAAATTGAAATAGTCTGCCTAATGAGACCAGGGTTCAATCCCAGGTCGAGTCATGCTAAAGACTTAAAAATGATACTTGATACCTCTTTGCTTACCACTCAGCATTATAAGGTAAGGATCAAGGGTAAAGTGGACCAATCCAGGGAATAGAGTTACGCCCTCCCCTTTCATTTCGGTGTAGTAGCAATTGAAAAGGGAGCCTTCGGGTCACTCTCGACTAAAATCGCCAACTTACGGATTACAAAAAGATAAGCAAAAGAAAAGGTGGCTAAGAAATACAGATAGAAACTGATATAATGTATAACAACCCTACACTTAAGCCGGACGGAAGGGACTCTCCGGTCATCGATCACATCGAATTCCTCGGCATAATTTTCGATAAAAAAAATGTTACCCTTATGCCCCACTAAAAGAAAAAAAAGCATTAAATCTCCTCTGTGTAATAGCCCACAATGAATGGGGTGGAGACCAGCAGAGCTTACTATGCAGAACCCTAATCCACATAAGAATCGACAATGGCTGTTTTATATATGGATCAGCCAGGAAATCCTATCCAATATCTCCAAACACCATCCACCATAAACGATTAAGGCACGTCCTTGGTGCCTTTAGAGCATCCCCAGTGGTACTCAGTTGGCGGGGGCTGTAGAATACACCGATTGCATTTCTTCAGTGGGATAAGTCTCCCCTAACGAATGTCCTAGATGTGACAATGAACTGTATCTGATAGTGAGGCTCCAATCCGAGAGCTTTCTGGAATGCGGAGTACTCTTTCGTTGCCATTACTCCCTGGTCCACCCAAAACTGGAGTAGTAGTACCTGATAGGGTCCTATCTATGGTTCAAATAGAACCGTCTCACCATTTAACAATGCGCAAACAAATGACTGATGTTAAATTGAATTGTTACATTTATATAACAAGTATTAGAACCATTTACCTGTGTGAAAACGGATGAGTAATATTGAATTGAATTATTAGTGTTGAATAGCAATACTTGAAACCCTGTAAATGTGCAAAAATTAAATTATCAGTACTGCATAGCAATACTTGGAACCCTTGTACAGTGTTGAATATAATCATTAAACACCAATACTTGTAACCCCTTCTCCGAGGGCAAACAAGGGATTAATATCATATAGAATTATTAGTATTAGATAGCAATATTTGAAACCATTTAACTGTGTGAAAAGTAGCAGTACTTAATTGTGTGCAAACAAATTAGTAATAACTTTTAAAACGAAAATTACCTCCAAACTATTCACTAACAAATCAGTTGTGTATATCCATTCAGTTGTGTGCAAATGAATGACTGGTGTTAAATTAAATTGTTCGAGTAACTTGAAACCATTCAACTGTGTGCAAAAGATGATTAATGTTAAACCGAATAATTAGTGCTTGATCATCATCATAATCATCATGTCACGCCATCAGCACGGATATCTCTGACCCTCTCTCACCACCCCTTCTCTATCGTCTATTGCTTCCGGCAGGTCTTCAGGGCTACATCCCGTATCGGCACAGAGTTGCTGCATGTAAGTTCTAGCTGGTCATCTTGCCTTTGCTCGTCCATGTGAATGGGTCCACCGGAGTACATCACTTATTAATTCGTCCTTACTTCTCCAGCAGTGTTCCGCATGTCGAGTTCGTCTAACTTGGATAGTTTTTCTGATGGGTGCTAGGTGGCCGTACAGCTGCTGCTTTGTGGGGTGCTGCCTCCATGACTTGTTCAATATTGCTTGCAGCATTCTTGTGTAGTTGCTTTTAAGCTTTATCTCCAGACATTTAGCTAGCATCCATATAGTGCATCCATATAGTAGTATCGAGACGAAGAAACTGCGTTTTATTTTATCGATCAGGTCTGACTTCCATATGACCGATAGTCTATCGATATTCCGTCTTCTATGCATTGACATGGAGGCCTATGCCTCCAGCTGCTCGTTCCAGACTATCTAGCTAGGTTTCGGCTTGGGCGGGTGCATTTGCCAGTACCGCAATGTCATCGGCGTAGTCGGCGTCCGTAATTATTTGTGCGGGGTACCTTCTGCTTCTTTCCTTTGGCTTGAAACCGTTTTCTTTCATTTTATCAATAGATGTTCTAAGCACGTAGTCTAGACAGATGATAAAGAGGTATGGGGCTAATGTGTCTCCTTGCAGTATACCTGCTACAATGTGGAAGTAGTCTGTGTCTCCATCCGGGGAACGGACTTTTAATTTTATGTTTCTATATAGCATCATTATGGTTGCAACGGTTTCTTTTGGTAGGCCGTAGGCGAGTAGTATTTGCTCCATCTTCCCTCTGTGAATGGAGTCAAAGTCCTTGGTAAAGTTGATAAATAATATTGTTGCCTCTAGGTTTTTTTCCACGCACACCTTCAAAAATATAGCAAAAAAGATTTCTACACAATCCCAACGGTTTTTGACTGTATTTTTTGATTTTTTCGATTTATTCATTTCATTTCGTTATCTGCCTGACGATTGTTGTTTGTAAAACTTCATGAAACCAAAGGTCACAAACAAACTTCCATGACATTAAATATATAAATCTAACATATATTTATTTATCCTTATATATATATATAAACAGAATTTAGCATTTAAATAAATTTCAATGACGGATATGCTATAAAACCCAACCAAACAACAATCCCGAATCGTGAACCTATATTCCGTAGTTCATTAACGACTTCTACATCTCAAATTCCAATATCTAGGATTTCAATTATACACTAAAATCAAATCTCTGCCTACACACCCGGCTCATGATTACATTTTCAAGCCCAAACAACAAACATAATTAACCAAGAAGAAAGAGCCATGAAAGAATTTTAGTCTCTGCCAGAAAGATACACTGGAAGAAGCGGAATTCACATTTATACACATCTATGATACCATACAACTAAACTCTCCCCCGATTACTTAAAAAAACTAGAGGTAATCCTCGACCTTACCAAAACCTACAAAAAATACTCATTCATTTATCTCTCAAGAGAAACTCTCCAACATCCAAGAAAAAAATACCCTAACTACTCCCACATTTAACGAGTTATGGATATGATACTAAAACATCTAGTAGTGGAGCTTTGTGGATGGTAGAGTACCCTTCATTGTTATTATTCCCAGGTCCACTCTGACCTGGAGTGATTGCACTGGAAACCATTTAAGTGCGTGCAAATCAAACTATTGGTGTTAGATAGCAAGAAATTTAAGTGTGTGCAATTAGAATTTTTTATATTTGATATGAATACTTGGAACCATTTAATTGAGGGGAAAAATTTAATTATTGGTGTTGCATTCGAACCATTTGATTGGTTTGGTTTCTTTGTTTAATGGCATATCAACCTTTGTAGGTTATTTTAATGCCAATGCTATTCTCCTAGAAGAACAGTAGTGGTTCTATTTAACCCATAGCTGGGAGGATAAGGGTTTCATACCTTTCCCAAGGGTATTTGCCCGAAAGTGAACGTAATAGCGCAACTGAAGTACGAATTCGCGTGCTACGATTCCGTAGTCCATCGCTTTAACCATTACACCTCGAGGACACCCCTTCGAACCATTTGAGTAGAAATGAATGAAGTATAGAATAGAATTATTAGTGTTATATAGCAAGATGTATAATTATTGTTATATAGCTATATGTATAATTATTGTTATATAGCTATTTGTATAATTATTGAACTATAGCTATATGTATAATTCCAGACATGCAGGACACTGCTCGAGAAGCAGGGACGAACTCATAAGTGATGTACTCTTATGGACCCCCACACATGGCCGTACAAAAGCAGGACGACCAGCACGAACATACCTTCAGCAGCTATGTGAGGATACGGGATGTTGTCCTGAAGACCTGCCTGGGGCGATGAACGATAGGGAGGAGTGGCGAGAGAGGGTCAGGGATATCCGTGCTACCAGCGCGACATGATGATGATTGAACTGTTAGCAAATAAAACTATTTGAATGAGTAAAACTTCAAACCACTTCAGTGTGTGCAAACAAATGATTATACTAATTATAATTATCAGTGTTAGAAAAAAATACTTGAAACTATTTAACTGTGCGCAAACAAATAATCTCTGGCTTGATTAAAAATACTTTCTACAATCTATTCGTTTACAAATCACATGTATTTAACTCACATACACACACACACACACACATATATATATATATATATATATTGAGAGAGAGAGAGAGAGAGAGAGAGAGAGGATTTGTTGTTAGTAAGTGTTGATATGCCAGAAAAACCCAACCAAATTATCAGCCATCTACTAAACCTGTGAAGCATTTTTGTCAATTAACCTTTGTCTCGTGCAAAAACAATTCATTTAAAAACAAAAAATTACCTACAAACTCTTCGCCTACGTCTTGTTTGTATAAAAATGATTGGGCATGAAATAACATAAAATGTTTGATATGCTATAAATCCAACCACCCAAACAACCAACCAACCAGGAATTTTTCCCGACGTTTAAAGAGTCAACCCATACGGTTACGCGGGCGCGTTTCTGCTTGTAGGTAACAAGGCGTGCCTTATACATTGTTATTTTCACGTGTCGATCGGTGACCCTAATTACAGGACCAGCTGAGTACTTAATTTTTTTTCCCGACCAGATTCTACCCTGCTAATTATGTTTAATTTTCAAATAATATTTGTTCCCGTTGTCTACAACTACATCAAAATAATTCATGTCTGTCACTGTTGTCTCAGATAATAGATGAGGTTGTATAAGATTGTAAGTAATATACAAATCTGTGTGTGTGCGTGTGTGTGCGCGTGCGTGTTCGCGCGTCTGTCCACTATTGACTGTATCCAGCATTCATTTCTTGGACGAATCAAACTTTATTAAAAATCCAGATATGTCTGTAATCACAAATCCAAATTCAACTGCTGGTAAAATTAGGAAAATTTTCAAGTACAATTCGTGAAGAAATGAAATTAAGGTTTGGTTTCGTTTGGTTGAGTTTTATGGCATATCAATCATTGTAGATTATCTAATGCCAAATCTATTTTTATACATATAAGTAGTTCTATTTCAAACAAATAACTTTACCATAAGTACACAGTTTAAATGTCAAAACAGTTCTATTTTAAACAATTCAATTGAGCATAAATACACAGTTTAGTTCTATTTGATTAATAGATAGGATCTTATCAGGTGCTACATCTCCGGGCCAGAGTGGACCTGGGAATGATGGCAATAAAAGAGTATACCGCATCCCCCAAAACTCAAGTATTACGGAGACTTCACCATGAGATTGTTCGGTATCATATCCAGGACACTTGTTGGGGGAGTCTTACCCCTCTGCAGAGAAATAGTCGGTGTATTTTCCAACACCTGCCGACTGGGCCAGGTTAGGTTTGGTTTGGTTTGGTTATATGGATAGCCTATCAACAACTGCAAAATATCTAATATCAAATATATACTTATTTACCAACCCTCTGCTTGGGCAAGGCCAAGGCCAATTTTTTAAGCGGAGTTGAACAGGTTTGAATTCAGAGTTTTCCTTTTCCTAGACTAGTTGCCTCGCCATGGCTGAAGAATTCAATCTACCCAATAAAAAACGTGATATCTTATAAAACCCTGGTGTTGGGAAAAATGTGTTAAAAGAATATATAGAACAGGTTTCGAATATTCTACGTTTATCCCTATCATAAATGAATGCAATTATGGTTGAGTTTGAAAGTCAAATGTATGTTTAGCTGAAATATTATCATATTTACCCAACCCCTCCGCTCGGGCAGGATATGACACAATGTCATTTTTTTAAGTGGAGTTTAACAGGTTTGAATTAAGAGTTTTCCTTCTCCTAGACTAGTTGCCTCACCAAGGCTGAAGAACCTAGTCTCTCCTACTATTTACCCATAGCTGGAGGGAGAATAATTGGATTCATACCTTTCCCACGGGTATTAGTGCTATGTGAAATGCTATCAGTCTCGTCAAGGATTTGAACTCGTGTCGCCGTGTCCATTTCCTACGACGATAACCATTACACCACATACATATGATTTGTAAATACATTTTGTTGATAGTATTCTTAAACGAGCCTAAGCTCTTTTTTTTGCACACAGTTAAATGCTTTCAAGTATTGCTATATAACAATCACAATTTAGCATCAATCATTTGCTTGCACACAATTTTATTCTGCTTGAACCCTCGATAGGACCTTATCGTGTACTGTTGCATATCCATATACATGAATATGCGAAATGTACATTGGACGTTCATTACATATATACAAAACACATCTCACATAGAACATAGGAATCTCGAAATTCGAAAACACGTAACGACTTCTTTGTTCAGGTATGAAACCTTTTTATTACTTTTGAGTTGAAGGTTTCGACATAAGGAGAGAGACACAATCTTTTTATGCTGGCTTCTTCATCTGGCCCCTATCTCGTGCAGCACCCATGGCGCGCAAATTCGTCTCGCCTCAGCGAGCCCCAAAAGTCGAACCTCCTCGTTCGGCGTCTAGTTTCAACTCTCTAACTTTTCTTCGAAATCCCCCAAATGTCCGCGCGCTTCCGGTGCGTGACGTCATTCGCACCCTGTCACCCCGTTTCGTCTCGGGCTATTGTGACATCTCTGAGTGACACGTCCGCCCCCGCGCGCACACGTTAACACCTGCATCAAGTTTGCACCTAACTAACCCATGTGCTGAGCCTAAAGGTTCTCAGCCTAACTAAACCCAAAGGCCTGAACCGAAATCTCTCGGCTATAATATTACAGCACTACCACTCCGAGTTAGAGTGAACCTGGGAGAAATGATAATAAAGGAGTACTCCATATTACCCGAATTTCTAACGCTGGAGCCCCATCAGATGGTTTAATGTCATATTGTTGTATACTCATATACATGCAGATGTGAGCAGAAACATGATAACGACTTCAATTAACGAACGAACACACTTCTTTATAAAAATATACCGCTCACATTTTATTCGAAAGGGTTGATGTTTCTTGTGTGTGAGAGGTGAGTTGGAGACGGGGACAGACTGCTACATATTGACCCCAAGTTCCTTTGACCATAGTAGCACTTCTTTCGCATTCTGGCTGGGCTGCTCAACCGCGGGTCCTGAGGCCCCAAGCCCTCTGTCTGGAGTTGGTTCTCACTCCGGCATCTTATCTCCAACTGGAACTACAACTCGAACTCCAACTGACTCAAGCCGTCTGTGGCACCTGGTTATATAATTGTTTGACATCCACTTTTTATGGGCGTACGCCTCTGCACCGAATTCAACCACGTCCACAGGTCAAGGTGATATTCCAATATCTTCGACCGGACGCTCCTGTTATTTTTACACAGGTGCATCTCTTGATTGACGGCTCGGTCGAGAGCCAATATGCAACAATATACAGGACACTCGTTGAGGTAGGGGTCTTACTCTTCCGCAGAGAGACAGTCGGATGTATTCTGCAGATGTATGGGCTAGAAATGAAATTAGGTTGGTTGGTTGGTTGGTTTTTATGACGTATCAACCTTTGTAGGTTGTTTAACGCCAAGTTCTGTCTATATGTATATACATTCAACCAAAGATTTCTGAACGAATACTTAGTTGGTAAAATTTTCTATAAGCAGGGTTTAATTTGTTTGCACATGATTAATCAGTTTTAATTTATCATATTTTTTCGTACAACCCTGTCTCTCGCAAGAAGGACAGAACGTCATCCATTTTGACGTTTTCGAACAATTCGGTTTAACTAGTCACTTTAAAAAATCGCTTTCTGATGACACCGAAAGCTCTGCATTCTATAAGAATCTGTTTAACCGTACAAGTTGTCTGACACGTTAAACACGGTGGTTGTGGTTCCTGTTTCAGTATGAAAGCGTGAGTAAGCCTTGTATGACCAATGCGCAATCGGGATATAACGACTTGTTCTCTTCTCGATATTCTAAAAGCTGGTCTCCATTCTCCTAAGGTGGGCTGAATTTGGAAGAGTTTATTATGGATGTTCACGTCCCATCGTTGTTGCCATGAAATTAGGTTTTTATTAAGAATTATATTTTATGACTCGTTCGCTCGCAACTAAATTAGATGTGTCTCCCTCAAAATCGTCCACGCTTCTGTTGGTAATAAGCAATATCTAGGCTGTATTTGTCTTTTAATTAGTACTACAAACTCCACAGAGCTCCAGCATCGTAGTGTGTTGGGACTCCACTCATGCTAAGTTCCCTTTCGGACAAATACCCTTTGGAAAGGTATCCACCCAGCTATACAACCTGTCAGCTGAGTCTATAAAATACGCCGACATCACCTCTGCAGAGAGGTAATGTTGTATATCCATAATACAAATATAAGCAGAGACATAATCAACAATAATATACGAATTTCAATGAACGAACGAATACACTTCTTTATAAAAACATATCTCTCATACTTTATTCTCGAAAGGGTGATGTTTGTTGTGTGTGAGAGATGAGTTGGAGATAGGGACAGACTGCTATATTGATCCAAGTTCTTCTCGCGACCATAGCAGCACTTCTTCCTCATCTTGGCTGGGGTTGGTCAACCGTGGGTCACCGAGGACCCAAAGCCCTCTATCTGCCACAAGCTCGCACTTTGGCATCTTGTCTCCAACTGACTCGAACCGTCTGGGCACCTGGTTATATTATTGTCTATCGTCCCCCTACTTCCGCTGTTCTTCCGCTTATTTACACAGGTGCATCTCTTGATTGATGGCTCGGTCAAGGGTCAATACAAGACCCCCTGCCCCATACACACATACAACGAGGCCACCCGCCGGCCGTAGATGGCAAATCATGATGCTTAAGGACGACAACCGAGTGGTTGAGCAGTCCTGAACCCGGCAACCGAGTGGTTAAGCGACTTGCAAAATACCACTTTGACCCTTATTGGGCTTATCAGGCGGTCGTATAGGCCCGATTCAATTAATTGGCTGGTTGTGTCAAACCCTAGCTCCTATATGTTTCGTCCCGACTGTTTTATTTAATCAGCACTTGCGGTAAACTCACAGCCGTTTTTATCTTACCATATTTACCAACCCCTCCGCTTGAGCAGGATTTGACACAAGGTCAATTTTTAAGCAGAGTTTTCATTCTCCTAGACTAGTTGCCTCACCAAGGCTGAAGAACCTAGTCTGCCCTACTATTTACCCTAAGCTGGAGAGAGAATAACTGGATTCATACCTTTCTCAAGGGTGTTAGTGCTATGTGAAATGCAATCAGTCTCGTCCAGGATTTGAACTTGTGTCGCCGTGTCCATTTCCTACGACGATAACCATTACACCACGGGCACATCCACCGACGTTTTTATCTTATGAGTGCTAGAAGGCGATGGCAGGGGGTCAATTGCATTGAGAGAATTGGACCTAGATCAATGATAAATTACATGGCAACAAGTATTGTCTACAAAAAACCTGAAATTAGTTGGGGCTCGAAACCCTACTCCCACCTTGAGTATACTTGTAGTGTATGTCCCCCCTTCGCAAATTCCCGATACAAGTTGGACTACGAGCTGGGTGACAGAGCTCAGGACCTGCGAAAAATAAACATTCCTTATGGCTTTTTCAAACGAAAAACAAAACGAAATCTTTCTGAGTTTGATTCGGAGAATGAGGCTGCCGACTTCATAGATTCATTGTATTGAATCTTGGGAAGAGACCTTTCTAACCAAATCATCTCCATTCTTAATAAAGAACGTGATTTTAGCTAGAACAACCCCTAGAACTTTCAAAAGGACAATAAAGGACAATATGCATATGAAGGTTGAGAGCTCGATGCATACCGAAATTATACTTAAAAACGAAGCCTTTCCACACGACAAAATACAAGGCTTATCTACATATTAAACATTTCGAAAGGGTCATTCGGAATAAAGAACACATCTTGGCTACACCAAAAGAAACAACATCGGTGGGAAAACAAATGTTCACATATAAGAAGGAATAACAATTAGAAAAGGCGAAGACGAAATTCCGACGAATTCGTACGTTCTGACTTTCAATCAGCCTAGAATACTCAAAGACGTAGTAAAAATAAAGTTGGCAACCGTAGTCGAGGGTGACCCGAAGGCGTCTTTTTCGATAGCTACTACATCAAGGTGTAGGGGAGGGCGCTACTCCTTTCCCTGGATTGCTCCACTTTACCCTTGATCCTTACCTTATAGTGTTAAGCAAGATAGTATCAAGTACCATTTTTTAAGTCTTTGGTATGACTCGACATGGGACTGAACCCAGATCTCCCAGGTCATTGGCGAACGCTCTAACCATAATACCAATGTCCGGTAATCAGATATTGACTCAATTTGATGAAAGAATACATTTCCACACCTCTAAGATGCTTCAAATATCAAAAATCGCCCCTACAGGGAAGGTTGAAAAGGACGTCTGACCTGTAGAACGTGAGGCCAAAAAGGGTGAACATTGCTTAAATGAAACTAAATACTTAAACTATTACTTAGTAAAACCTCACCACTTTCTCAAGATCTTTTCACATTTTCAAAAAAAAAAAAAAAGGAAACTCTAGAGGTGAACATATTTTTATTTTTTAAGTAGAGGAATTAATATTGTGAATTGAATTACCGTGACCAGAAAATCTGCCGAACACTTACGCACGACATACGGGAACACTGGACAGCTGTTTCGACCTTATTAGGTCTCACCAGCAGTGTATACCGTAATCTCCATCACTGGAGATCAAACCAGCGACCACAGATAGCAGTGCAGAGACCTAATAAGGTCGAAACAGCTGTCCAGTGTTCCCGTATGTCGTGCGTAGGTGTTCGGCGGATTTTCTGGTCACGGTAATTCAATTCATGATCTAGAGGTGAAGTACAAAAAAAAAAAAAATGTAACTTTTTTGAACCTATGAGGATATTAGGATCCTATTCGATTTAAGACTCTGTCACACAGAGCGTGAACCTTATCAAACGTAGCAAACAAGTGGAAATATACAGAGCTTACATCGAGAAACTGATCCAATTAAATCAAATGATTGGTCAACCTTTCAGAAGCAGCTGAAAAACCTACATGCAGCCGAAATTCATCAACCAGAAGCACAAACACAAATAAATAACTCGCAACAAATAATCAATGAAATAATTAAATAAAAAGCATATACTAAATCTACTGCTCAAACACTAACCACTCTGCACCAAAAAAACAAAATCTCCAGTAAAATAATGGTTACATAGCCCTTCAATCCGTCTACCAAAAACCATGAAAGATAAACTAAAAAACCTTATTTCCCAAAAGCCACAACCTATCAAACAAAAAGCAGCAGCTCTCATTGACCAATCTAGAAAAATACATATGAATATCTAAGTGAACAATGAAATTCCTAGAAGCGCATTGAAACTGATCTCAGACAAACTTGATAGAAACCCATCAACATTAAGAACAAAATCGCCGAAAAGAATTTAATAACTATGTAATGTCTTAGGATCAACCAAATTCCGAAAATAGATCCCATCGTATTCAGAGTATGAATATTGAAATTGACAACATAATTATCCACTTCAGTCGAGAAGATATAAAGTATACCTGAGAGTAATCGGAATCGACACAGAAATATATATATAGTCATCCACAGACAGACTGTTTCGTTTTATCAGAACTCTTCAGTGTGGCTAGACACGTAGGACGCTCGAAGCCGGGATCGAAACCCGTCCAACTTTACGTTAGACTAAGTCTCAGACCACTCAGGCAACTCGTGGACCACGTTGGCTAAGGGGATTTTTAAGGTATTTATGTAGCAACAGCAGCAGCGTCCGTTTGTTTAGATTTATAGCCTATCGACTACCAGAGTGCTCAATTCTTTCGAAGAGCTTTGCATTACGCTAGCGGCGGCCGACAATTCTTTCGCCAGAGTGCTCAACCCCCATGGAGGAGCGTATATATTGTCATCCACAGACAGACTGTTTCGTTCTATCAGAACTCTTCAGTGTGGCTTGATACGTAGGACGCTCGAAGCTGGGATCGAAACCCATCCAACTTTACGTTAGACTAAGTCTCATATATATATATATATGTATATATATATATATAATTGATTTTCTTATAACGATGAAAAAGAATTACGCTGAAAAATAGATGCAATACTTGAAACAATTTAAATGTCTGTCAGCAGATGAGTTTAAACTCATTTTAAAACTTACTTGCAAACCATCCACTTAAAAACCACGTTAAAACAAGATTTGTTATTAAATTCTAAGAGTATCAACCAAGAATCAGAATTCGTGAAATCCACAAGATGGTGACTTGGGAATAAGATTGCCCGGGAAATTATATGCTCCTAAGATAAGCTTAACCTGTTAAAGATGAAAAGCAATACAAAAAGAACTGTAAGGATCAGAATTTACTTGAATTATAGTAGCCAATGAATTTTAGTGCTTGTTTAAGTTGGAATTTTAAATACCAAAGTCAGTCTTTTTTTGCAAGCAAGTAGAGTGTTTGCTAATGGTCCGGGAGACCAGTGTTCAATCCCAGGTCGCGTCATACCGAACCAGACATGCAGGACACTGCTGGAGAAGTAGGGACGAACTCATAAGAGATGTACTCTTATGGATCCCCACACATGGCTGCGCAAAAGCAGGACGACCAGCACGAACATACATTCAGCAGCTATGTGAGGATACAGGATGTTGTCCTGAAGACCTACCTAGGGCGATGAACGATAGGGAGGAGTGGCGAGAGAGGGTCAGGGATATCCGTGCTACCAGCGCGAGATGATGATGATGATGATGATTTGATACCTCCTTATTGACACTCAGCAATATAAGGTACGTATCAAGAGTAAAGTGGAGCAATCCAGGGAAAGGAGTAGCGCCCTTTCCAACACCTTGGTGTAGTAGCCATTGAAAAGGGAGCCTTCTGGTTGCCCTCGACAAAGGGAGACAACTTTACTTACTTTACTACAGCCCTTGTAAAATAGTACTGCTGCTACATAAATGAATTTGGCATTGAATAACCGACGAATACGAATGATGGTGGATACGCCATTAAACCAAATAATCATATATGTATTTGATATATATATCTATGAATAATCATAAAATAATATATATTATAAATAATAATATATATCTATAAAAATAATAAAATAATAAAAATGATAAAATAATAAAAAAAATAATAAAATAATAAAAATAATAAAA
Organism: Sepioteuthis lessoniana; assembly: GCA_963585895.1. Taxonomy (NCBI): domain Eukaryota; kingdom Metazoa; phylum Mollusca; class Cephalopoda; order Myopsida; family Loliginidae; genus Sepioteuthis; species Sepioteuthis lessoniana. Next base: position 18,495,769 of record OY757917.1, on the reverse strand, counting down.
ATAATATATATCTATAAATAATCATAAAAAATAATCATAAAAATAATCATATATGTATTTGATATATATATCTATGAATAAATTTTGGCATTAATTAACCTTCATATGCCATAAAAACAATCTACCAAACTATGTGCAAGTAAAACTATAAGTATTAGCCATACTTGAAACCATATAACTATGTGCAAACAAATGAGTTCTGGTTTGTTTGAAATGTTATCTACTTACTATTCGCTCACAAATCATACACACACACACACAGACATATATATATATATATATATATATATATATATATATATATATATATATACACTAACTAAACTTATGGAGAAAAAGCCTGACGGCAATTACAAAAGAACGCTGTGAGCAATACTGAACAAGTCCTGGAGGCAACACCCCACAAAACAGCAGCTGTACGGCCACCTTCCACTAATCACGAAAACTATCTAAGTTAGACGAACCAGACATGCGGAGCACTGCTGGAGAAGTAAGGATGAACTCATAAGCGGCATACTCCAATGGACCCCATCACATGGACGAGTAATGGCAGGACGACCAGCTAGAACCTATATACAACAGCTCTGTGCTGATGCAGGATGTAGCCTTGAAGACCTGCCAGGAGCAATGGATGATAGAGAAGAGTAGCGAGAGAGGGTCAGGAAGATCCGTGCTGGCAGCACAACAAGATAATGATGATGATGATGATGTATGTATTTATGTATAAACATGATTTGCCATTGAATAACGTACAAGGATTAATATGCCATGATTCCTAACCAACTAAAAAAACTTTAGGGCAGACAAAATAGAGTCTATGAGTCAAATAGAACTGCTTGACATTTAAAATGAGCGCAAACAAATATCTTATGCTAAACTGAATTGTCAGAAATAGAACGGTTTCATTATTTAACTGTGTATAAACAACTGACTGATGTTTAATTGAATTGTTAGTGATAGATAGTGATAATCGGAACTATTGAACTGTGTGCAAATGAATGGGTAATGTTGAATAGAGTCATCATCATCATCATGTCGTGCTGGTAGCACGGATATCCCTGACCCTCTCTCGCCACTTTTCCCTATCGTTCATCGCCTCTGGCAGGTCTTCTGGACTACATCCCTTATCCTCACATAATTGCTGAATGTATGTTCGTGCTGGTCGTCCTGCTTTTGCTCGGCCATGTGTGGGGGTCCATAAGAGTACATCACTTATGAGTTCGTCCCTGCTTCTCCGGCAGTGTCCTGCGTGTCTGGTTCGTGTAACTTGAATAGTTTTCGTGATAGGAGGCAGGTGGCCGTACAGTTGGTTTCTTGTGGGTTGTTGCCGCCAGGACTTGTTCAAGATTGCTTGCAGCATTCTTGTGCAATTGCCGTCTAGCTTCTTCTCCAGCCGTTTTGTAAGATTCCATGTAGTGCATCCATATAGCAGTATCGATGCGACCGCTGCCTGGAAGAAACTGCGTTTCATTTTATTGATTAGGTCTGATTTCCATATAATCGATAGCCTATTGATAGCTGTCCATGCCTTCGTTAACCTCGTGTCTCTGTCAATGCACACAAAACGGAATATATGTGCTATAATCAAGCAGGTGACATCTCCACTCTAGACGGAACACCTCTTAAACTAGTAAACAAATTCACTTGCCTAGGAAGCAGCGTCGCATCAACCGAAAAGGACATCGACACGAAGTTGAATAGAATAATTCGTGTTAAAAAGCAATATCTGTAACCACTTTACTGTCTGCAAACAAATGATTTATATTAAATAGAATTATAAGTATTAGATATCAATAATTAAAAAGTAAAGTTGGCGACCGTAGTCGAGGGTGACCCGAAGGCTCCCTTTTCGATAACTACTACACCGAGGTGTTGGGGAGGGCACTTCTCCTTTCCCTGGATTGCTCCACTTTACCCTTGATCCCTACTTTATATTGCTGAGTGTTAAGCAAGGAAGCATCAATTACCATTTTTTGAGTCTTTGGTATGACTCGACCTGGGATTGAACCCCGTTCTCCTGGTCCATTGGTGACCATTTAACTATATAGAAACAATAGCAATTCTAGAGTACAAACAAATTAGTTCTTATTCATTTGAAAATAAAATTACCAAAAAACTATGTGCAAACAAATGATTAGTGTTAAATTGTTATTGTTACATAGCAATACTTGAAACCATTTAACTGTGTACGAAAAATAAGCTCAGGCTTGTTTAAAAATGTAATCTACGAAATGTGTCAACAAATTATATGTACGAATATATATGTATAAACAGGATTTGGCATCAAATAACCTACAATGGTTGATATACCATAAAACCAAATCATATATATTTAATATATATGTATAAAGATGATTTAGCATTACATAACCTACACTGGTTGATATGCTATAAAACTAAACTAAACCAAATCCTACATATTTCATATATATGTATAAAGAGAAGTTGGCATTAAATAACATACAATGGTTGATATACCATAAACCCAACTAAACCAAATCCTATATATTTGGTATATTCGTATAAAGAGAATTTGGCATTAAATTATCTACAAAGGTTGATATTTCATTAAACCCATCAAACCAAAACAAAAATATAATTTGCATACTATTAAATGGTTTCAAATATTCCAATCCAACGTTAATATTAGACATGAATATTTGAAAACAGGTAACTGTACAAATGATTATTATGAATAACCACAATAATTGATACTTTTAAATAGAACTGTTCGACTCATAGATGAGTCTCCAACAGGTACTACCACTCTGTTATTCGACTTGGAAATAATTTCGATGAAAGCGAGCCCCTCTTACCAGAGCTCAAGAACTGGATTCTTATCATCTGATGCTGTTTAGTGTCATACCCAGGACACCACTTTTGAGGGTGGTCTCACCTTTCTGCAGAGGACGCCGTTGGCGTATCCCAAGCCCTGCCAACAGGTCTGCGTAATGAGAGTTTTTACACCGTATTGTTTGTATTACCAGATGTTAGGCGATCATTAAGGGAGTTTTAGGCGCCATTTTTCTTTGCTTCTAAGACCTTCAAGCTATGCAAGATCTGCAACGCACTCCAATGCCTTTCCATTGATAGTAACTAGGGAAAATCTTTTGCATTATCTAGGTCTTTTGTTGTTTTGTTTTTTTATACGCTTTTTTTTTTATCATGAGATTTCCCAATGCGGTCTTGTGCCTGAGTTGAATTAAGCTAAACAAACATCTCATACCAATTCGTATTATTTTTCTGGTGACGACCTTTGCAAAGAAAGAGAAAAATTCTGCTTTGAAATGAACAGGGAATACTGTGTAGAAATTCTCGGCTGAGAAATAGAGCACCTGCTTTACAACGAAGAAGGAATAAATAGCTGTGATATATTTAAGTTGACACCAGGATATCAGCTTGCCCAACTCCTTCAAAAAAAAAAAAAGAGTTCTTTGAATGTAAATTGTTAAAATGTGCTTGTAATGTTCTGATTACGTAATAACATTTTTGACTTGCAGTTTCTATCTTGCAGGTCAACCAACAGGATGGTTTCGTTTGGTTTCTTTGTTTAATGGCATATCAACCTTCGTGGGTTATTTAAGTTGATACCAGGATAACAGCTTGCCTAACTCCTGCATTACCTGGGAAAAGCTCCGGCTTGTTTAAAAATGTAATCTACGAAATGTGTCTACAAATTATATATATTTAATATATATGTATAAACAGGATTTAGCATTAAATAACCTACAATGGTTGATATACTATATAACCAAACTAAACCAAATCATATATATATATATATATATATATATATATATATATATATATATATATATAAAAAGAATGTGGCATTTTGCGTTCAACTGGGTCCGAGAAGAACAGTAGTCGTATTATTAAACCCATGACATGGAGGATAAGGAAGTACGTATCTTTCCCAATGGTATTTGTCCGAAAATGAACGTAATAGCGCGACTGGAGTTCGAACTCGCTCATTACAATTCCGCAGCCCAGCGGTTTAACAAGGACACCCTCTTCCAACCAACAGGAAAAAGTGGAGAGGGAAAAAATCAAACAATGAAGCCATTGCTTTGATTTTTAAATCATTTGGATACCGAAAAAACTGAATGAATGAACACTTAATTAATAAACTAGCTGACCTAAACCTTCTACCCACTCAAAACAAAAGAAAAAAAAAACAAACAAAAAAAAAACTGCTATATCCATTTAAAATTTGAAAGGGGTAAATTAAGGGTATGTATATTTCCCTCGGTTTATGACGTTTGCAAGGTGCGATTTTTTTAGGATAATGCTATTATAGAATGTGGTCATTAGTTTTTGAGGTTTACTCTATTTTTGCATATGGTCTACCGAAGCATTTGAGTCATTAGCCTTCGTGTGAGTCGTTGTATCAGTACTGTGAGTAAGCGGGGGCGTCCGGTATTGCAACATCGTTGTGCACGAATTCGACCTATAGTCGCGCTTTTGCGTTCACTTTTGGAGAAATACCCTTGGAAAGGTATGAACCCCCTTAATACCCTACCAATAGGTTAAATAGTACAACTACTGGTCTTTAACAAGAAAGGCTTCGGTATCAAATAACACACAAAGATTGATATGCTATTAAACGAAGGAACTGAACTAAAACTGTGTATTGTGAATCATTAGTCTCTTCTTTATATATTCAAGACATTTTAGTCACGAGTATTGCGTTAGTATGATAAGTCATTAGTCACCTCTACGCTTTCACCACTGTATTTAAGCTCTGGGTCTTCATATGAGTCATTGGGTTAGTATGATGTGTCATTGGTCCTCTATACGCCTTCAGCAATGTATTGAAGCCGTGGATCTTTTTTGCATCATTGGTCACCTGCACACCTTTATCACTTTACATAAGTTTTAGGTCTTACTATGAATCAGTGACCAAGAGAAATTGATTTATATTTCAAGGATTCAAATTAGATTGAAGAGGAAAATGAAAGATGTTTCTCATGTAATTCTACCAAACTGTCATTTCTAGTGAAAAATGTGCATATGCCGAATTAAATATTTCGCGTTAAATAGCGATACTTGAAAATGTCTAACTGGGTACAAAACAATAGACGGATGCTAAATAAAATTGTTAGCGTTAAATAGCGATGCTTGAAAGCGTCCAACTGGGTGCAACAATTCTGTGCGTTAAATAGCGATGCTTGAAAGTGTCCAACTGGGTGCCAACAATGAACTGATTTTAAATGAAGTTCTGTGCGTTAAATAGCGATGCTTGAAAGTGTCCAACTGGGTGCAAACAATGAACTGATTTTAAATGAAAATCTGTGCGTTAAATAGCGATGCTTGAAAGTGTCCAACTGGGTGCCAACAATGAACTGATTTTAAATGAAAATCTGTGCGTTAAATAGCGATGCTTGAAGGTGTCCAACTGGGTGTAAACAATGAACTGATTTTAAATGAAAATCTGTGCTTTAAATAGCGATGCTTGAAAGTGTCCAACTGGGTGCAAACAACGAACTGATTTTAAATGAAAATCTGTGCTTTAAATAGCGATGCTTGAAAGTGTCCAACTGGGTGTAAACAATGAACTGATTTTAAATGAAAATCTGTGCGTTGAATAGCGATGCTTGAAAGTGTCCAACTGGGTGCCAACAATGAACTGATTTTAAATGAAGTTCTGTGCGTTAAATAGCGATGCTTGAAAGTGTCCAACTGGGTGCAAACAATGAACTGATTTTAAATGAAAATCTGTGCGTTAAATAACGATGCTTGAAAGTGTCCAACTGGGTGTAAACAATGAACTGATTTTAAATGAAGTTCTGTGCGTTAAATAGCGATGCTTGAAAGTGTCCAACTGGGTGCAACAATTCTGTGCGTTAAATAGCGATGCTTGAAAGTGTCCAACTGGGTGCAAACAATGAACTGATTTTAAATGAAAATCTGTGCGTTAAATAGCGATGGTTGAAAGTGTCCAACTGGGTGTAAACAATGAACTGATTTTAAATGAAAATCTGTTATTTAAATAGCGATGCTTGAAAGTGTCCAACTGGGTGCCAACAATGAACTGATTTTAAATGAAGTTCTGTGCGTTAAATAGCGATGCTTGAAAGTGTCCAACTGGGTGCAAACAATGAACTGATTTTAAATGAAAATCTGTGCGTTAAATAGCGATGCTTGAAAGCGTCCAACTGGGTGTAAACAATGAACTGATTTTAAATGAAGTTCTGTGCGTTAAATAGCGATGCTTGAAAGTGTCCAACTGGGTGCAACAATTCTGTGCGTTAAATAGCGATGCTTGAAAGTGTCCAAATGGGTGCCAACAATGAACTGATTTTAAATGAAGTTCTGTGCGTTAAATAACGATGTTTGAAAGCGTCCAACTGGGTGCCAACAATAGACTGATTCTAAATGAAATTATGTGCGTTAAATAGCGATGCTTGAAAGTGTCCAACTGGGTGCAAACAACGAACTGATTTTAAATGAAAATCTGTGCTTTAAATAGCGATGCTTGAAAGTGTCCAACTGGGTGCCAACAATGAACTGATTTTAAATGAAGTTCTGTGCGTTAAATAGCGATGCTTGAAAGTGTCTAACTGGGTGCAAACAATGAACTGATTTTAAATGAAGTTCTGTGCGTTAAATAGCGATGCTTGAAAGTGTCCAACTGGGTGCAAACAATGGACTGATGCTAAATGAAAATCTGTGCATAAAATAGCGATGCTTGAAAGTGTCCAACTGGGTGCAAACAATGGACTGATGCTAAATGAAAATCTGTGCATAAAATAGCGATGCTTGAAAGTGTCCAACTGGGTGCCAACAATGAACTGATTTTAAATGAAGTTCTGTGCGTTAAATAGCGATGCTTGAAAGTGTCCAACTGGGTGCAAACAATGAACTGATTTTAAATGAAAATCTGTGCGTTAAATAGCGATGCTTGAAAGCGTCCAACTGGGTGCAAACAATGGACTGATTCTAATGAAATTATATGCGTTAAATAGCGATGCTTGAAAATGTCCAACTGGGTGCCAACAATGAACTGATTTTAAATGAAATTCTGTGCGTTAAATAGCGATGCTTGAAAGTGTCCAACTGGGTGCAAACAATGAACTGATTTTAAATGAAGTTCTGTGCGTTAAATAGCGATGCTTGAATGTGTCCACCTCGGTAAAAACAATGGACTGATTTTAAATGAAAATCTGTGCGTTAAATAGCGATGCTTGAAAGTTTCCAACTGGGTGCAAACAATGGACTGATTCTCAATGAAATTCTGTGCGTTAAATAGCGTTGCTTGAAAGTGTCCAACTGGGTGCCAACAATGAACTGATTTTAAATGAAGTTCTGTGCGTTAAATAGCGATGATTGAAAGTGTCCAACTGGGTGCAAACAACGAACTGATTTTAAATGAAAATCTGTGCTTTAAATAGCGATGCTTGAAAGTGTCCAACTGGGTGCCAACAATGAACTGATTTTAAATGAAGTTCTGTGCGTTAAATAGCGATGCTTTAAAGTGTCCAACTGGGTGCAAACAATGAACTGATTTTAAATGAAAATCTGTGCGTTAAATAGCGATGGTTGAAAGTGTCCAACTGGGTGCCAACTATGAACTGATTTTAAATGAAGTTCTGTGCGTTAAATAGCGATACTTGAAAGTGTCCAACTGGGTGCAAACAACGAACTGATTTTAAATGAAAATCTGTGCGTTAAATAGTGATGCTTGAAAGTGTCCAACTGGGTGCAACAATGGACTGATTCTCAATGAAATTCTGTGCGTTAAATAGCGATGCTTGAAAATGTCCAACTGGGTGCCTACAATGAACTGATTTTAAATGAAGTTCTGTGCGTTAAATAGCGATGCTTGAAAATGTCCAACTGGGTGTAAACAATGAACTGATTTTAAATGAAAATCTGCGCATAAAATAGCGATGCTTGAAAGTGTCCAACAGGGTGCAAACAATGGACTGATGCTAAATGAAAATCTGTGCATAAAATAGCGATGCTTGAAAGTGTCCAACTGGGTGCAAACAATAGACTGATTCTAAATGAAAAACTGTGCGTTAAATAGCGATGCTTGAAAGTGTCCAACAGGGTGCAAACAATGGACTGATGCTAAATGAAAATCTGTGCATAAAATAGCGATGCTTGAAAGTGTCCAACTGGGTGCAAACAATAGACTGATTCTAAATGAAAATCTGTGCGTTAAATAGCGATGCTTGAAAGTGTCCAACTGGGTGCCAACAATAAAATGATTTTAAATGAAATTCTGTGCGTTAAATAGCAATGCTTGAATGTGTCCAACTGGGTAAAAACAATAGACTGATTTTAAATGAAAATCTGTGCGTTAAATAGCGATGCTTGAAAGTATCCAACTGGGTGCAAAGAATGGACTGATTCTCAATGAAATTCTGTGCGTTAAATAGCGATGCTTGAAAGTGTCCAACTGGGTGCAAAGAATGGACAGATTTTAAATGAAATTCTGTGCGTTAAATAGCAATGCTTGAATGTGTCCAACTGGGTAAAAACAATGGACTGATTTTAAATGAAAATCTGTGCGTTAAATAGCGATGATTTAAAGTTTCCAACTGGGTGCAAACAATGGACTGATTCTCAATGAAATTCTGTGCGTTAAATAGCGTTGCTTGAAAGTGTCCAACTGGGTGCAAACAATGGACTGATTCTAAATGAAAATCTGTGCGTTAAATAGCGATGCTTGAAAGTGTCCAACTGGGTGCCAACAATGAACTGATTTTAAATGAAAATCTGTGCGTTAAATAGCGATACTTGAAAGTGTCCAACTGGGCGTAAACAATGAACTGATTTTAAATGAAAATCTGTGCGTTAAATAGCGATGCTTGAAAGTGTCCAACTGGGTGCCAACAATGAACTGATTTTAAATGAAGTTCTGTGCATTAGATAGCGATGCTTGAAAGTGTCCAACTGGGTGCAAACAAAGGACTGATACTAAATGAAAATCTGTGCATAAAATAGCGATGCTTGAAAGTGTCCAACTTGGTGCAAACAATGGGCTGATTCTAAATGAAAATCTGTGCATAAAATAGCGTTGCTTGAAAGTGTCCAACTGGGTGTAAACAATGAACTGATTTTAAATGAAATTCTGTGCGTTAAATAGCGATGCTTGAAAGTGTCCAACTGGGTGCAAACAATGAACTGATTTTAAATGAAATTCTGCGCGTTAAATAGCAATGCTTGAAAGTGTCCAACTGGGTGCAAACAATGAACTGATTTTAAATGAAATTCTGTGCGTTAAATAGCGATGCTTGAAAGTGTCCAACTGGGTGCCAACAATGAACTGATTTTAAATGAAGTTCTGTGCATTAGATAGCGATGCTTGAAAGTGTCCAACTGGGTGCAAACAAAGGACTGATTCTAAATGAAAATCTGTGCATAAAATAGCGATGCTTGAAAGTGTCCAACTTGGTGCAAACAATGGACTGATTCTAAATGAAAATCTGTGCATAAAATAGCGTTGCTTGAAAGTGTCCAACTGGGTGTAAACAATGAACTGATTTTAAATGAAATTCTGTGCGTTAAATAGCGATGCTTGAAAGTGTCCAACTGGGTGCAAACAATGAACTGATTTTAAATGAAATTCTGCGCGTTAAATAGCGATGCTTGAAAGTGTCCAACTGGGTGCAAACAATGAACTGATTTTAAATGAAATTCTGTGCGTTAAATAGCGATGCTTGAAAGTGTCCAACTGGGTGCCAACAATGAACTGATTTTAAATGAAATTCTGTGCGTTAAATAGCGATGCTTGAAAGTGTCCAACTGGGTGCCAACAATGAACTGATTTTAAATGAAAATCTGTGCGTTAAATAGCGATGCTTGAAAGTGTCCAACTGGGTGTAAACAATGAACTGATTTTAAATGAAAATCTGTGCGTTAAATAGCGATGCTTGAAAGTGTCCAACTGGGTGCCAACAATGAACTGATTTTAAATGAAGTTCTGTGCGTTAAATAGCGATGCTTGAAAGTGTCCAACTGGGTGCAAACAATGAACTGATTTTAAATGAAGTTCTGTGCGTTAAATAGCGATGCTTGAAAGTGTCCAACTGGGTGCCAACTATGAACTGATTTTAAATGAAGTTCTGTGCGTTAAATAGCGATACTTGAAAGTGTCCAACTGGGTGCAAACAATGAACTGATTTTAAATGAAAATCTGTGCGTTAAATAGTGATGCTTGAAAGTGTCCAACTGGGTGCAACAATGGACTGATTCTCAATAAAATTCTGTGCGTTAAATAACGATGCTTGAAAATGTCCAACTGTGTGCCTACAATGAACTGATTTTAAATGAAGTTCTGTGCGTTAAATAGCGATGCTTGAAAATGTCCAACTGGGTGCCAACAATGAACTAATTTTAAATGAAAATCTGTGCATAAAATAGCGATGCTTGAAAGTGTCCAACTGGGTGCCTACAATGAACTGATTTTAAATGAAGTTCTGTGCGTTAAATAGCGATGCTTGAAAGTGTCCAACTGGGTGCAACAATTCTGTGCGTTAAATAGCGATGCTTGAAAGTGTCCAACTGGGTGCAAACAATGAACTGATTTTTAATGAAAATCTGTGCGTTAAATAGCGATGCTTGAAAGTGTCCAACTGGGTGCAAAGAATGGACTGATTTTAAATGAAATTCTGTGCGTTAAATAGCAATGCTTGAATGTGTCCAACTGGGTAAAAACAATGGACTGATTTTAAATGAAAATCTGTGCGTTAAATAGCGATGCTTTAAAGTTTCCAACTGGGTGCAAACAATGGACTGATTCTCAATGAAATTCTGTGCGTTAAATAGCGTTGCTTGAAAGTGTCCAACTGGGTAAAAACAATGGACCGATTTTGAATTAAAATCTGTGCGTTAAATAGCGATGCTTGAAAGTGTCCAACTGGGTGCCAACAATGAACTGATTTTAAATGAAGTTCTGTGCGTTAAATAGCGATGCTTGAAAGTGTCCAACTGGGCGTAAACAATGAACTGATTTTAAATGAAGTTCTGTGCGTTAAATAGCGATGCTTGAAAGTGTCCAACTGGGTGCCAACAATGAACTGATTTTAAATGAAGTTCTGTGCGTTAAATAGCGATGCTTGAAAGTGTCCAACTGGGTGCCAACAATGATCTGATTTTAAATGAAGTTCTGTGCATTAGATAGCGATGCTTGAAAGTGTCCAACTGGGTGCCAACAATGAACAGATTTTAAATGAAGTTCTGTGCGTTAAATAGCAATGCTTGAAAGTGTCCAACTGAGTGCCAACAATTAACTGATTTTAAATGAAATTCTGTGCCTTAAATAGCAATGCTTGAATGTGTCCAACTGGGTAAAAACAATGGACCGATTTTAAATGAAAATCTGTGCGTTAAATAGCGATGCTTGAAAGTGTCCAACTGGGTGCAAACAATGGACTGATTCTAAATTAAATTCTGTGCGTTAAATAGCGATGCTTGAAAATGTCCAACTGGGTGCCAACAATGAACTGATTTTAAATGAAAATCTGTGTGTTAAATAGCGATGCTTGAAAATTTCCAACTGGGTGCCAACAATGAACTGATTTTAACTGAAAATCTGTGCATAAAATAGCGATGCTTGAAAGTGTCCAACTGGGTGCAAACAAAGGACTGATTCTAAATGAAAATCTGTGCATAAAATAGCGATGCTTGAAAGTGTCCAACTGGGTGCTAACAATGGACTGATTCTAAATTAAAATCTGTGCATAAAATAGCGATGCTTGAAAGTGTCCAACTTGGTGCAAACCATGGGCTGATTCTAAATGAAAATCTGTGCATAAAATAGCGTTGCTTGAAAGTGTCCAACTGGGTGTAAACAATGAACTGATTTTAAATGAAATTCTGTGCGTTAAATAGCGATGATTGAAAGTGTCCAACTGGGTGCAAACAATGAACTGATTTTAAATGAAGTTCTGTGCGTTAAATAGCGATGCTTGAAAGTGTCCAAATGGGTGCCAACAATTAACTGATTTTAAATGAAATTCTGTGCCTTAAATAGCAATGCTTGAATGTGTCCAACTGGGTAAAAACAATGGACCGATTTTAAATGAAATTCTGTGCGTTAAATAGCGATGCTTGAAAGTGTCCAACTGGGTGCCACCAATGAACTGATTTTTAATGAAAATCTGTGCGTTAAATAGCGATGCTTGAAAGTGTCCAACTGGGTGCCAACAATGAACTGATTTTAAATGAAGTTCTGTGCGTTAAATAGCGATGCTTGAAAGTGTCCAACTGGGTGCCAACAATTAACTGATTTTAAATGAAATTCTGTGCGTTAAATAGCGATGCTTGAAAGTGTCCAACTGGGTGCCAACAATGAACTGATTTTAAATGAAGTTCTGTGCGTTAAATAGCGATGCTTGAAAGTGTCCAACTGGGTGCAAACAATGAACTGATTTTAAATGAAGTTCTGTGCGTTAAATAGCGATGCTTGAAAGTGTCCAACTGGGTGCCAACAATGATCTGATTTTAAATGAAGTTCTGTGCATTAGATAGCGATGCTTGAAAGTGTCCAACTGGGTGCCAACAATGAACTGATTTTAAATGAAGTTCTGTGCGTTAAATAGCGATGCTTGAAAGTGTCCAACTGAGTGCCAACAATTAACTGATTTTAAATGAAATTCTGTGCCTTAAATAGCAATGCTTGAATGTGTCCAACTGGGTAAAAACAATGGACCGATTTTGAATTAAAATCTGTGCGTTAAATAGCGATGCTTGAAAGTGTCCAACTGGGTGCAAACAATGCACCGATTCTAAATGAAATTCTGTGCGTTAAATAGCGATGCTTGAAAATGTCCAACTGGGTGCCAACAATGAACTGATTTTAAATGAAAATCTATGTGTTAAATAGCGATGCTTGAAAATGTCCAACTGGGTGCCAACAATGAACTGATTTTAACTGAAAATCTGTGCATAAAATAGCGATGCTTGAAAGTGACCAACTGGGTGCAAACAAAGGACTGATTCTAAATGAAAATCTGTGCATAAAATAGCGATGCTTGAAAGTGTCCAACTGGGTGCAAACAATGGACTGATTCTAAATTAAAATCTGTGCATAAAATAGCGATGCTTGAAAGTGTCCAACTTGGTGCAAACAATGGGCTGATTCTAAATGAAAATCTGTGCATAAAATAGCGTTGCTTGAAAGTGTCCAACTGGGTGTAAACAATGAACTGATTTTAAATGAAATTCTGTGCGTTAAATAGCGATGCTTGAAAGTGTCCAACTGGGTGCAAACAATGAACTGATTTCAAATGAAATTCTGTGCGTTAAATAGCGATGCTTGAAAGTGTCCAACTGGGTGCAAACAATGAACTGATTTTAAATGAAGTTCTGTGCGTTAAATAGCGATGCTTGAAAATGTCCAACTGGGTGCCAACAATGAACTGATTTTAACTGAAAATCTGTGCATAAAATAGCGATGCTTGAAAGTGTCCAACTGGGTGCAAACAAAGGACTGATTCTAAATGAAAATCTGTGCATAAAATAGCGATGCTTGAAAGTGTCCAACTGGGTGCAAACAATAGACTGATTCTAAATTAAAATCTGTGCATAAAATAGCGATGCTTGAAAGTGTCCAACTTGGTGCAAACTATGGGCTGATTCTAAATGAAAATCTGTGCATAAAATAGCGTTGCTTGAAAGTGTCCAACTGGGTGTAAACAATGAACTGATTTTAAATGAAATACTGTGCGTTAAATAGCGATGCTTGAAAGTGTCCAACTGGGTGCAAACAATGAACTGATTTTAAATGAAATTCTGTGCGTTAAATAGCGATGCTTGAAAGTGTCCAACTGGGTGCAAACAATGAACTGATTTTAAATGAAATTCTGTGCGTTAAATAGCGATGCTTGAAAGTGTCCAACTGGGTGCCAACAATCAACTGATTTTAAATGAAAATCTGTGCGTTAAATAGCGATGCTTGAAAGTGTCCAACTGGGTGCCAACAATGAACTGATTTTATATGAAATTCTGTGCGTTAAATAGCGATGCTTGAAAGTGTCCAACTGGGTGCCAACAATGAACTGATTTTAAATGAAATTCTGTGCGTTAAATAGCGATGCTTGAAAGTGTCAAACTGGGTGCAAACAATGAACTGATTTTAAATGAAAATCTGTGCGTTAAATAGCGATGCTTGAAAGTGTCCAACATGGTGTAAACAATGAACTGATTTTAAATGAAAATCTGTGCGTTAAATAGCGATGCTTGAAAGTGTCCAACTGGGTGCCAACAATGAACTGATTTTAAATGAAGTTCTGTGCGTTAAATAGCGATGCTTGAAAGTGTCCAACTGGGTGCAAACAATGAACTGATTTTAAATGAAGTTCTGTGCGTTAAATAGCGATGCTTGAAAGTGTCCAACTGGGTGCCAACTATGAACTGATTTTAAATGAAGTTCTGTGCGTTAAATAGCGATACTTGAAAGTGTCCAACTGGGTGCAAACAATGAACTGATTTTAAATGAAAATCTGTGCGTTAAATAGTGATGCTTGAAAGTGTCCAACTGGGTGCAACAATGGACTGATTCTCAATAAAATTCTGTGCGTTAAATAGCGATGCTTGAAAATGTCCAACTGGGTGCCAACAATGAACTGATTTTAAATGAAGTTCTGTGCGTTAAATAGCGATGCTTGAAAGTGTCCAACTGGGTGCAACAATTCTGTGCGTTAAATAGCGATGCTTGAAAGTGTCCAACTGGGTGCAAACAATGAACTGATTTTAAATGAAAATCTGTGCGTTAAATAGCGATGCTTGAAAGTGTCCAACTGGGTGCCAACAATAAAATGATTTTAAATGAAATTCTGTCCGTTAAATAGCAATGCTTGAATGTGTCCAACTGGGTAAAAACAATAGACTGATTTTAAATGAAAATCTGTGCGTTAAATAGCGATGCTTGAAAGTATCCAACTGGGTGCAAAGAATGGACTGATTCTCAATGAAATTCTGTGCGTTAAATAGCGATGCTTGAAAGTGTCCAACTGGGTGCAAAGAATGGACAGATTTTAAATGAAATTCTGTGCGTTAAATAGCAATGCTTGAATGTGTCCAACTGGGTAAAAACAATGGACTGATTTTAAATGAAAATCTGTGCGTTAAATAGCGATGATTTAAAGTTTCCAACTGGGTGCAAACAATGGACTGATTCTCAATGAAATTCTGTGCGTTAAATAGCGTTGCTTGAAAGTGTCCAACTGGGTGCAAACAATGGACCGATTCTAAATGAAATTCTGTGCATTAAATAGCGATGCTTGAAAATGTCCAACTGGGTGCCAACAATGAACTGGGTGCAAAAAAGGACTGATTCTAAATGAAAATCTGTGCATAAAATAGCGATGCTTGAAAGTGTCCAACTTGGTGCAAACAATGGGCTGATTCTAAATGAAAATCTGTGCATAAAATAGCGTTGCTTGAAAGTGTCCAACTGGGTGTAAACAATGAACTGATTTAAAATGAAATTCTGTGCGTTAAATAGCGATGCTTGAAAGTGTCCAACTGGGTGCAAACAATGAACTCATTTTAAATGAAATTCTGCGCGTTAAATAGCGATGCTTGAAAGTGTCCAACTGGGTGCAAACAATGAACTGATTTTAAATGAAATTCTGTGCGTTAAATAGCGATGCTTGAAAGTGTCCAACTGGGTGCCAACAATGAACTGATTTTAAATGAAGTTCTGTGCATTAGATAGCGATGCTTGAAAGTGTCCAACTGGGTGCAAACAAAGGACTGATTCTAAATGAAAATCTGTGCATAAAATAGCGATGCTTGAAAGTGTCCAACTTGGTGCAAACAATGGGCTGATTCTAAATGAAAATCTGTGCATAAAATAGCGTTGCTTGAAAGTGTCCAACTGGGTGTAAACAATGAACTGATTTTAAATGAAATTCTGTGCGTTAAATAGCGATGCTTGAAAGTGTCCAACTGGGTGCAAACAATGAACTGATTTTAAATGAAATTCTGCGCGTTAAATAGCGATGCTTGAAAGTGTCCAACTGGGTGCAAACAATGAACTGATTTTAAATGAAATTCTGTGCGTTAAATAGCGATGCTTGAAAGTGTCCAACTGGGTGCCAACAATGAACTGATTTTAAATGAAATTCTGTGCGTTAAATAGCGATGCTTGAAAGTGTCCAACTGGGTGCAAACAATGAACTGATTTTAAATGAAAATCTGTGCGTTAAATAGCGATGCTTGAAAGTGTCCAACTGGGTGTAAACAATGAACTGATTTTAAATGAAAATCTGTGCGTTAAATAGCGATGCTTGAAAGTGTCCAACTGGGTGCCAACAATGAACTGATTTTAAATGAAGTTCTGTGCGTTAAATAGCGATGCTTGAAAGTGTCCAACTGGGTGCAAACAATGAACTGATTTTAAATGAAGTTCTGTGCGTTAAATAGCGATGCTTGAAAGTGTCCAACTGGGTGCCAACTATGAACTGATTTTAAATGAAGTTCTGTGCGTTAAATAGCGATACTTGAAAGTGTCCAACTGGGTGCAAACAATGAACTGATTTTAAATGAAAATCTGTGCGTTAAATAGTGATGCTTGAAAGTGTCCAACTGGGTGCAACAATGGACTGATTCTCAATAAAATTCTGTGCGTTAAATAGCGATGCTTGAAAATGTCCAACTGTGTGCCTACAATGAACTGATTTTAAATGAAGTTCTGTGCGTTAAATAGCGATGCTTGAAAATGTCCAACTGGGTGCCAACAATGAACTGATTTTAAATGAAAATCTGTGCATAAAATAGCGATGCTTGAAAGTGTCCAACTGGGTGCCTACAATGAACTGATTTTAAATGAAGTTCTGTGCGTTAAATAGCGATGCTTGAAAGTGTCCAACTGGGTGCCAACAATGAAATGATTTTAAATGAAATTCTGTGCGTTAAATAGCAATGCTTGAATGTGTCCAACTGGGTAAAAACAATGGACTGATTTTAAATGAAAATCTGTGGGTTAAATAGCGATGCTTGAAAGTATCCAACTGGGTGCAAACAATGGACTGATTCTCAATGAAATTCTGTGCGTTAAATAGCGATGCTTGAAAGTGTCTAACTGGGTGCAAAGAATGGACTGATTTTAAATGAAATTCTGTGCGTTAAATAGCAATGCTTGAATGTGTCCAACTGGGTAAAAACAATGGACTGATTTTAAATGAAAATCTGTGCGTTAAATAGCGATGCTTTAAAGTTTCCAACTGGGTGCAAACAATGGACTGATTCTCAATGAAATTCTGTGCGTTAAATAGCGTTGCTTGAAAGTGTCCAACTGGGTGCAAACAATGAAATTATTCTAAATGAAAATCTGTGCGTTAAATAGCGATGCTTGAAAGTGTCCAACTGGGTGCCAACAATGAACTGATTTTAAATGAAGTTCTGTGCGTTAAATAGCGATGCTTGAAAGTGTCCAACTGGGCGTAAACAATGAACTGATTTTAAATGAAAATCTGTGCGTTAAATAGCGATGCTTGAAAGTGTCCAACTGGGTGCCAACAATGAACTGATTTTAAATGAAGTTCTGTGCATTAGATAGCGATGCTTGAAAGTGCCCAACTGGTTGCCAACAATGAACTGATTTTAAATGAAGTTCTATGCGTTAAATAGCGATGCTTGAAAGTGTCCAACTGGGTGCCAACAATGAACTGATTTTAAATGAAATTCAGTGCATTAAATAGCGATGCTTGAAAGTGTCCAACTGGGTGCAAACAATTAACTGATTTTAAATGAAGTTCTGTGCGTTAAATAGCGATGCTTGAAAATGTCCAACTGGGTGCCAACTATGAACTGATTTTAAATGAAGTTCTGTGCGTTAAATAGCGATACTTGAAAGTGTCCAACTGGGTGCAAACAATGAACTGATTTTAAATGAAAATCTGTGCGTTAAATAGTGATGCTTGATAGTGTCCAACTGGGTGCAACAATGGACTGATTCTCAATAAAATTCTGTGCGTTAAATAGCGATGCTTGAAAATGTCCAACTGTGTGCCTACAATGAACTGATTTTAAATAAAGTTCTGTGCGTTAAATAGCGATGCTTGAAAATGTCCAACTGGGTGCCAACAATGAACTGATTTTAAATGAAAATCTGTGCATAAAATAGCGATGCTTGAAAGTGTCCAACTGGGTGCCTACAATGAACTGATTTTAAATGAAGTTCTGTGCGTTAAATAGCGATGCTTGAAAGTGTCCAACTGGGTGCAACAATTCTGTGCGTTAAATAGCGATGCTTGAAAGTGTCCAACTGGGTGCAAACAATGAACTGATTTTTAATGAAAATCTGTGCGTTAAATAGCGATGCTTGAAAGTGTCCAACTGGGTGCAAACAATGGACTGATTCTAAATGAAATTCTGTGCGTTAAATAGCGATGCTTGAAAATGTCCAACTGGGTGCGAACAATGAACTGATTTTAAATGAAAATCTGTGTGTTAAATAGCGATGCTTGAAAATGTCCAACTGGGTGCCAACAATGAACTGATTTTAACTGAAAATCTGTGCATAAAATAGCGATGCTTGAAAGTGTCCAACTGGGTGCAAAAAAAGGACTGATTCTAAATGAAAATCTGTGCATAAAATAGCGATGCTTGAAAGTGTCCAACTGGGTGCTAACAATGGACTGATTCTAAATTAAAATCTGTGCATAAAATAGCGATGCTTGAAAGTGTCCAACTTGGTGCAAACAATGGGCTGATTCTAAATGAAAATCTGTGCATAAAATAGCGTTGCTTGAAAGTGTCCAACTGGGTGTAAACAATGAACTGATTTTAAATGAAATTCTGTGCGTTAAATAGCGATGCTTGAAAGTGTCCAACTGGGTGCCAACAATTAACTGATTTTAAATGAAATTCTGTGCCTTAAATAGCAATGCTTGAATGTGTCCAACTGGGTAAAAACAATGGACCGATTTTAAATGAAATTCTGTGCGTTAAATAGCGATGCTTGAAAGTGTCCAACTGGGTGCCAACAATGAACTGATTTTAAATGAAAATCTGTGCGTTAAATAGCGATGCTTGAAAGTGTCCAACTGGGTGCCAACAATGAACTGATTTTAAATGATGTTCTGTGCGTTAAATAGCGATGCTTGAAAGTGTCCAACTGGGTGCCAACAATTAACTGATTTTAAATGAAATTCTGTGCGTTAAATAGCGATGCTTGAAAGTGTCCAACTGGGTGCCAACAATGAACTGATTTTAAATGAAGTTCTGTGCGTTAAATAGCGATGCTTGAAAGTGTCCAACTGGGTGCAAACAATGAACTGATTTTAAATGAAGTTCTGTGCGTTAAATAGCGATGCTTGAAAGTGTCCAACTGGGTGCCAACAATGATCTGATTTTAAATGAAGTTCTGTGCATTAGATAGCGATGCTTGAAAGTGTCCAACTGGGTGCCAACAATGAACTGATTTTAAATGAAGTTCTGTGCGTTAAATAGCGATGCTTGAAAGTGTCCAACTGGGTGCCAACAATTAACTGATTTTAAATGAAATTCTGTGCCTTAAATAGCAATGCTTGAATGTGTCCGACTGGGTAAAAACAATGGACCGATTTTAAATGAAAATCTGTGCGTTAAATAGCGATGCTTGAAAGTGTCCAACTGGGTGTAAACAATGGACCGATTCTAAATGAAATTCTGTGCGTTAAATAGCGATGCTTGAAAATGTCCAACTAGGTGCCAACAATGAACTGATTTTAACTGAAAATCTGTGCATAAAATAGCGATGCTTGAAAGTGTCCAACTGGGTGCAAACAAAGGACTGATTCTAAATGAAAATCTGTGCATAAAATAGCGATGCTTGAAAGTGTCCAACTGGGTGCAAACAATGGACTGATTCTAAATTAAAATCTGTGCATAAAATAGCGATGCTTGAAAGTGTCCAACTTGGTGCAAACAATGGGCTGATTCTAAATGAAAATCTGTGCATAAAATAGCGTTGCTTGAAAGTGTCCAACTGGGTGTAAACAATGAACTGATTTTAAATGAAATTCTGTGCGTTAAATAGCGATGCTTGAAAGTGTCCAACTGGGTGCAAACAATGAACTGATTTTAAATGAAATTCTGTGCGTTAAATAGCGATGCTTGAAAGTGTCCAACTGGGTGCAAACAATGAACTGATTTTAAATGAAATTCTGTGCGTTAAATAGCGATGCTTGAAAATGTCCAACTGGGTGCCAACAATGAACTGATTTTAACTGAAAATCTGTGCATAAAATAGCGATGCTTGAAAATGTCCAACTGGGTGCAAACAAAGGACTGATTCTAAATGAAAATCTGCGCATAAAATTGCGATGCTTGAAAGTGTCCAACTGGGTGCAAACAATGGACTGATTCTAAATTAAAATCTGTGCATAAAACAGCGATGCTTGAAAGTGTCCAACTTGCTGCAAACTATGGGCTGATTCTAAATGAAAATCTGTGCATAAAATAGCGTTGCTTGAAAGTGTCCAACTGGGTGTAAACAATGAACTGATTTTAAATGAAATTCTGTGCGTTAAATAGCGATGCTTGAAAGTGTCCAACTGGGTGCAAACAATGAACTGATTTTAAATGAAATTCTGTGCGTTAAATAGCGATGCTTGAAAGTGTCCAACTGGGTGCAAACAATGAACTGATTTTAAATGAAATTCTGTGCGTTAAATAGCGATGCTTGAAAGTGTCCAACTGGGTGCCAACAATCAACTGATTTTAAATGAAAATCTGTGCGTTAAATAGCGATGCTTGAAAGTGTCCAACTGGGTGCCAACTATGAACTGATTTTAAATGAAGTTCCGTGCGTTAAATAGCGATACTTGAAAGTGTCCAACTGGTTGCAAACAATGAACTGATTTTAAATGAAAATCTGTGCGTTAAATAGTGATGCTTGAAAGTGTCCAACTGGGTGCAACAATGGACTGATTCTCAATAAAATTCTGTGCGTTAAATAGCGATGCTTGAAAATGTCCAACTGGGTGCCAACAATGAACTGATTTTAACTGAAAATCTGTGCATAAAATAGCGATGCTTGAAAGTGTCCAACTGGGTGCAAACAATGGACTGATTCTAAATTAAAATCTGTGCATAAAATAGCGATGCTTGAAAGTGCCAACTTGGTGCAAACTATGGGCTGATTCTAAATGAAAATCTGTGCATAAAATAGCGTTGCTTGAAAGTGTCCAACTGGGTGTAAACAATGAACTGATTTTAAATGAAATTCTGTGCGTTAAATAGCGATGCTTGAAAGTGTCCAACTGGGTGCAAAGAATGGACTGATTTTAAATGAAATTCTGTGCGTTAAATAGCAATGCTTGAATGTGTCCAACTGGGTAAAAACAATGGACTGATATTAAATGAAAATCTGTGCGTTAAATAGCGATGCTTTAAAGTTTCCAACTGGGTGCAAACAATGGACTGATTCTCAATGAAATTCTGTGCGTTAAATAGCGTTGCTTGAAAGTGTCCAACTGGGTGCAAACAATGAAATTATTCTAAATGAAAATCTGTGCGTTAAATAGCGATGCTTGAAAGTGTCCAACTGGGTGCCAACAATGAACTGATTTTAAATGAAGTTCTGTGCGTTAAATAGCGATGCTTGAAAGTGTCCAACTGGGCGTAAACAATGAACTGATTTTAAATGAAAATCTGTGCGTTAAATAGCGATGCTTGAAAGTGTCCAACTGGGTGCCAACAATGAACTGATTTTAAATGAAGTTCTGTGCATTAGATAGCGATGCTTGAAAGTGTCCAACTGGGTGCCAACAATGAACTGATTTTAAATGAAGTTCTGTGCGTTAAATAGCGATGCTTGAAAGTGTCCAACTGGGTGCCAACAATGAACTGATTTTAAATGAAATTCTGTGCGTTAAATAGCGATGCTTGAAAGTGTCCAACTGGCTGCCAACAATGATCTGATTTTAAATGAAGTTCTGTGCATTAGATAGCGATGCTTGAAAGTGTCCAACTGGGTGCCAACAATGAACTGATTTTAACTGAAAATCTGTGCATAAAATAGCGATGCTTGAAAATGTCCAACTGGGTGCAAACAAAGGACTGATTCTAAATGAAAATCTGCGCATAAAATTGCGATGCTTGAAAGTGTCCAACTGGGTGCAAACAATGGACTGATTCTAAATTAAAATCTGTGCATAAAACAGCGATGCTTGAAAGTGTCCAACTTGCTGCAAACTATGGGCTGATTCTAAATGAAAATCTGTGCATAAAATAGCGTTGCTTGAAAGTGTCCAACTGGGTGTAAACAATGAACTGATTTTAAATGAAATTCTGTGCGTTAAATAGCGATGCTTGAAAGTGTCCAACTGGGTGCAAACAATGAACTGATTTTAAATGAAATTCTGTGCGTTAAATAGCGATGCTTGAAAGTGTCCAACTGGGTGCAAACAATGAACTGATTTTAAATGAAATTCTGTGCGTTAAATAGCGATGCTTGAAAGTGTCCAACTGGGTGCCAACAATCAACTGATTTTAAATGAAAATCTGTGCGTTAAATAGCGATGCTTGAAAGTGTCCAACTGGGTGCCAACTATGAACTGATTTTAAATGAAGTTCCGTGCGTTAAATAGCGATACTTGAAAGTGTCCAACTGGTTGCAAACAATGAACTGATTTTAAATGAAAATCTGTGCGTTAAATAGTGATGCTTGAAAGTGTCCAACTGGGTGCAACAATGGACTGATTCTCAATAAAATTCTGTGCGTTAAATAGCGATGCTTGAAAATGTCCAACTGGGTGCCAACAATGAACTGATTTTAACTGAAAATCTGTGCATAAAATAGCGATGCTTGAAAGTGTCCAACTGGGTGCAAACAATGGACTGATTCTAAATTAAAATCTGTGCATAAAATAGCGATGCTTGAAAGTGCCAACTTGGTGCAAACTATGGGCTGATTCTAAATGAAAATCTGTGCATAAAATAGCGTTGCTTGAAAGTGTCCAACTGGGTGTAAACAATGAACTGATTTTAAATGAAATTCTGTGCGTTAAATAGCGATGCTTGAAAGTGTCCAACTGGGTGCAAAGAATGGACTGATTTTAAATGAAATTCTGTGCGTTAAATAGCAATGCTTGAATGTGTCCAACTGGGTAAAAACAATGGACTGATATTAAATGAAAATCTGTGCGTTAAATAGCGATGCTTTAAAGTTTCCAACTGGGTGCAAACAATGGACTGATTCTCAATGAAATTCTGTGCGTTAAATAGCGTTGCTTGAAAGTGTCCAACTGGGTGCAAACAATGAAATTATTCTAAATGAAAATCTGTGCGTTAAATAGCGATGCTTGAAAGTGTCCAACTGGGTGCCAACAATGAACTGATTTTAAATGAAGTTCTGTGCGTTAAATAGCGATGCTTGAAAGTGTCCAACTGGGCGTAAACAATGAACTGATTTTAAATGAAAATCTGTGCGTTAAATAGCGATGCTTGAAAGTGTCCAACTGGGTGCCAACAATGAACTGATTTTAAATGAAGTTCTGTGCATTAGATAGCGATGCTTGAAAGTGTCCAACTGGGTGCCAACAATGAACTGATTTTAAATGAAGTTCTGTGCGTTAAATAGCGATGCTTGAAAGTGTCCAACTGGGTGCCAACAATGAACTGATTTTAAATGAAATTCTGTGCGTTAAATAGCGATGCTTGAAAGTGTCCAACTGGCTGCCAACAATGATCTGATTTTAAATGAAGTTCTGTGCATTAGATAGCGATGCTTGAAAGTGTCCAACTGGGTGCCAACAATGAACTGATTTTAAATGAAGTTCTGTGCGTTAAATAGCGATGCTTGAAAGTGTCCAACTGGGTGCCAACAATTAACTGATTTTAAATGAAATTCTGTGCCTTAAATAGCAATGCTTGAATGTGTCCAACTGGGTAAAAACAATGGACCGATTTTAAATGAAAATCTGTGCGTTAAATAGCGATGCTTGAAAGTGTCCAACTGGGTGCAAACAATGGACCGATTCTAAATGAAATTCTGTGCGTTAAATAGCGATGCTTGAAAATGTCCAACTGGGTGCCAACAATGAACTGATTTTAAATGAAAATCTGCGTGTTAAATAGCGATGCTTGAAAATGGCCAACTGGGTGCCAACAATGAACTGATTTTAACTGAAAATCTGTGCATAAAATAGCGATGCTTGTAAGTGTCCAACTGGGTGCAAACAAAGGACTGATTCTAAATGAAAATCTGTGCATAAAATAGCGATGCTTGAAAGTGTCCAACTGGGTGCAAACAATGGACTGATTCTAAATTAAAATCTGTGCATAAAATAGCGATGCTTGAAAGTGTCCAACTTGGTGCAAACAATGGGCTGATTCTAAATGAAAATCTGTGCATAAAATAGCGTTGCTTGAAAGTGTCCAACTGGGTGTAAACAATGAACTGATTTTAAATGAAATTCTGTGCGTTAAATAGCGATGCTTGAAAGTGTCCAACTGGGTGCAAACAATGAACTGATTTTAAATGAAATTCTGTGCGTTAAATAGCGATGCTTGAAAGTGTCCAACTGGGTGCAAACAATGAACTGATTTTAAATGAAATTCTGTGCGTTAAATAGCGATGCTTGAAAGTGTCCAACTGGGTGCCAACAATGAACTGATTTTAAATGAAAATCTGTGCGTTAAATAGCGATGCTTGAAAGTGTCCAACTGGGTGCCAACAATGAACTGATTTTAAATGAAATTCTGTAGGTTAAATAGCGATGCTTGAAAGTGTCCAACTGGGTGCAAACAATGAACTGATTTTAAATGAAAATCTGTGCGTTAAATAGCGATGCTTGAAAGTGTCCAACTGGGTGTAAACAATGAACTGATTTTAAATGAAAATCTGTGCGTTAAATAGCGATGCTTGAAAGTGTCCAACTGGGTGCCAACAATGAACTGATTTTAAATGAAGTTCTCTGCGTTAAATAGCGATGCTTGAAAGTGTCCAACTGGGTGCAAACAATGAACTGATTTTAAATGAAGTTCTGTGCGTTAAATAGCGATGCTTGAAAGTGTCCAACTGGGTGCCAACTATGAACTGATTTTAAATGAAGTTCTGTGCGTTAAATAGCGATACTTGAAAGTGTCCAACTGGGTGCAAACAATGAACTGATTTTAAATGAAAATCTGTGCGTTAAATAGTGATGCTTGAAAGTGTCCAACTGGGTGCAACAATGGACTGATTCTCAATAAAATTCTGTGCGTTAAATAGCGATGCTTGAAAATGTCCAACTGTGTGCCTACAATGAACTGATTTTAAATGAAGTTCTGTGCGTTAAATAGCGATGCTTGAAAATGTCCAACTGGGTGCCAACAATGAACTGATTTTAAATGAAAATCTGTGCATAAAATAGCGATGCTTGAAAGTGTCCAACTGGGTGCCTACAATGAACTGATTTTAAATGAAGTTCTGTGCGTTAAATAGCGATGCTTGAAAGTGTCCAACTGGTTGCAACAATTCTGTGCGTTAAATAGCGATGCTTGAAAGTGTCCAACTGGGTGCAAACAATGAACTGATTTTAAATGAAAATCTGTGCGTTAAATAGCGATGCTTGAAAGTGTCCAACTGGGTGCCAACAATAAAATGATTTTAAATGAAATTCTGTGCGTTAAATAGCAATGCTTGAATGTGTCCAACTGGGTAAAAACAATAGACTGATTTTAAATGAAAATCTGTGCGTTAAATAGCGATGCTTGAAAGTATCCAACTGGGTGCAAAGAATGGACTGATTCTCAATGAAATTCTGTGCGTTAAATAGCGATGCTTGAAAGTGTCCAACTGGGTGCAAAGAATGGACAGATTTTAAATGAAATTCTGTGCGTTAAATAGCAATGCTTGAATGTGTCCAACTGGGTAAAAACAATGGACTGATTTTAAATGAAAATCTGTGCGTTAAATAGCGATTATTTAAAGTTTCCAACTGGGTGCAAACAATGGACTGATTCTCAATGAAATTCTGTGCGTTAAATAGCGTTGCTTGAAAGTGTCCAACTGGGTGCAAACAATGGACCGATTCTAAATGAAATTCTGTGCGTTAAATAGCGATGCTTGGAAATGTCCAACTGGGTGCCAACAATGAACTGATTTTAAATGAAAATCTGTGCGTTAAATAGCGATACTTGAAAGTGTCCAACTGGGCGTAAACAATGAACTGATTTTAAATGAAAATCTGTGCGTTAAATAGCGATGCTTGAAAGTGTCCAACTGGGTGGCAACAATGAACTGATTTTAAATGAAGTTCTGTGCATTAGATAGCGATGCTTGAAAGTGTCCAACTGGGTGCAAACAAAGGACTGATTCTAAATGAAAATCTGTGCATAAAATAGCGATGCTTGAAAGTGTCCAACTTGGTGCAAACAATGGGCTGATTCTAAATGAAAATCTGTGCCTAAAATAGCGTTGCTTGAAAGTGTCCAACTGGGTGTAAACAATGAACTGATTTTAAATGAAATTCTGTGCGTTAAATAGCGATGCTTGAAAGTGTCCAACTGGGTGCAAACAATGAACTGATTTTAAATGAAATTCTGCGCGTTAAATAGCGATGCTTGAAAGTGTCCAACTGGGTGCAAACAATGAACTGATTTTAAATGAAATTCTGTGCGTTAAATAGCGATGCTTGAAAGTGTCCAACTGGGTGCAAACAATGAACTGATTTTAAATGAAGTTCTGTGCATTAGATAGCGATGCTTGAAAGTGTCCAACTGGGTGCAAACAAAGGACTGATTCTAAATGAAAATCTGTGCATAAAATAGCGATGCTTGAAAGTGTCCAACTGGGTGCAAACAATGGGCTGATTCTAAATGAAAATCTGTGCATAAAATAGCGTTGCTTGAAAGTGTCCAACTGGGTGTAAAAAATGAACTGATTTTAAATGAAATTCTGTGCGTTAAATAGCGATGCTTGAAAGTGTCCAACTGGGTGCAAACAATGAACTGATTTTAAATGAAATTCTGCGCGTTAAATAGCGATGCTTGAAAGTGTCCAACTGGGTGCAAACAATGAACTGATTTTAAATGAAATTCTGTGCGTTAAATAGCGATGCTTGAAAGTGTCCAACTGGGTGCCAACAATGAACTGATTTTAAATGAAATTCTCTGCGTTAAATAGCGATGCTTGAAAGTGTCCAACTGGGTAAAAACAATGAACTGATTTTAAATGAAAATCTGTGCGTTAAATAGCGATGCTTGAAAGTGTCCAACTGGGTGTAAACAATGAACTGATTTTAAATGAAAATCTGTGCGTTAAATAGCGATGCTTGAAAGTGTCCAACTGGGTGCCAACAATGAACTGATTTTAAATGAAGTTCTGTGCGTTAAATAGCGATGCTTGAAAGTGTCCAACTGGGTGCAAACAATGAACTGATTTTAAATGAAGTTCTGTGCGTTAAATAGCGATGCTTGAAAGTGTCCAACTGGGTACCAACTATGAACTGATTTTAAATGAAGTTCTGTGCGTTAGATAGCGATACTTGAAAGTGTCCAACTGGGTGCAAACAATGAACTGATTTTAAATGAAAATCTGTGCGTTAAATAGTGATGCTTGAAAGTGTCCAACTGGGTGCAACAATGGACTGATTCTCAATAAAATTCTGTGCGTTAAATAGCGATGCTTGAAAATGTCCAACTGTGTGCCTACAATGAACTGATTTTAAATGAAGTTCTGTGCGTTAAATAGCGATGCTTGAAAATGTCCAACCTGTGCCAACAATGAACTGATTTTAAATGAAAATCTGTGCATAAAATAGCGATGCTTGAAAGTGTCCAACTGGGTGCCTACAATGAACTGATTTTAAATGAAGTTCTGTGCGTTAAATAGCGATGCTTGAAAGTGTCCAACTGGGTGCCAACAATGAAATGATTTTAAATGAAATTCTGTGCGTTAAATAGCAATGCTTGAATGTGTCCAACTGGGTAAAAACAATGGACTGATTTTAAATGAAAATCTGTGGGTTAAATAGCGATGCTTGAAAGTATCCAACTGGGTGCAAACAATGGACTGATTCTCAATGAAATTCTGTGCGTTAAATAGCGATGCTTGAAAGTGTCTAACTGGGTGCAAAGAATGGACTGATTTTAAATGGAATTCTGTGCGTTAAATAGCAATGCTTGAATGTGTCCAACTGGGTAAAAACAATGGACTGATTTTAAATGAAAATCTGTGCGTTAAATAGCGATGCTTTAAAGTTTCCAACTGGGTGCAAACAATGGACTGATTCTCAATGAAATTCTGTGCGTTAAATAGCGTTGCTTGAAAGTGTCCAACTGGGTGCAAACAATGAAATTATTCTAAATGAAAATCTGTGCGTTAAATAGCGATGCTTGAAAGTGTCCAACTGGGTGCCAACAATGAACTGATTTTAAATGAAGTTCTGTGCGTTAAATAGCGATGCTTGAAAGTGTCCAACTGGGCGTAAACAATGAACTGATTTTAAATGAAAATCTGTGCGTTAAATAGCGATGCTTGAAAGTGTCCAACTGGGTGCCAACAATGAACTGATTTTAAATGAAGTTCTGTGCATTAGATAGCGATGCTTGAAAGTGTCCAACTGGTTGCCAAAAATGAACTGATTTTAAATGAAGTTCTGTGCGTTAAATAGCGATGCTTGAATGTGTCCAACTGGGTGCCAACAATGAACTGATTTTAAATGAAATTCTGTGCGTTAAATACCGATGCTTGAAAGTGTCCAACTGGGTGCAAACAATGAACTGATTTTAAATTAAAATCTGTGCGTTAAATAGCGATGCTTGAAAGTGTCCAACTGGGTGTAAACAATGAACTGATTTTAAATGAAAATCTGTGCGTTAAATAGCGATGCTTGAAAGTGTCCAACTGGGTGCCAACAATGAACTGATTTTAAATGAAGTTCTCTGCGTTAAATAGCGATGC
The DNA here is from genome assembly GCA_963585895.1 of Sepioteuthis lessoniana. Lineage (NCBI taxonomy): Eukaryota > Metazoa > Mollusca > Cephalopoda > Myopsida > Loliginidae > Sepioteuthis > Sepioteuthis lessoniana. The sequence goes on along the minus strand of OY757917.1, from coordinate 18,466,935 downwards.
TTGAAAGTGTCCAACTGGGTGCAAACAATGAACTGATTTTAAATGAAGTTCTGTGCGTTAAATAGCGATGCTTGAAAGTGTCCAACTGGGTGCCAACTATGAACTGATTTTAAATGAAGTTCTGTGCGTTAAATAGCGATACTTGAAAGTGTCCAACTGGGTGCAAACAATGAACTGATTTTAAATGAAAATCTGTGCGTTAAATAGTGATGCTTGAAAGTGTCCAACTGGGTGCAACAATGGACTGATTCTCAATAAAATTCTGTGCGTTAAATAGCGATGCTTGAAAATGTCCAACAGTGTGCCTACAATGAACTGATTTTAAATGAAGTTCTGTGCGTTAAATAGCGATGCTTGAAAATGTCCAACTGGGTGCCAACAATGAACTGATTTTAAATGAAAATCTGTGCATAAAATAGCGATGCTTGAAAGTGTCCAACTGGGTGCCTACAATGAACTGATTTTAAATGAAGTTCTGTGCGTTAAATAGCGTTGCTTGAAAGTGTCCAACTGGGTGCAACAATTCTGTGCGTTAAATAGCAATGCTTGAAAGTGTCCAACTGGGTGCAAACAATGAACTGATTTTAAATGAAAATCTGTGCGTTAAATAGTGATGCTTGAAAGTGTCCAACTGGGTGCCAACAATGAAATGGTTTTAAATGAAATTCTGTGCGTTAAATAGCAATGCTTGAAAGTGTCCAACTGGGTAAAAACAATGGACTGATTTTAAATGAAAATCTGTGCGTTAAATAGCGATGCTTGAAAGTATCCAACTGGGTGCAAACAATGGACTGATTCTCAATGAAATTCTGTGCGTTAAATAGCGATGCTTGAAAGTGTCCAACTGGGTGCAAACAATGGACTGATTTTAAATGAAATTCTGTGCGTTAAATAGCAATGCTTGAATGTGTCCAACTGGGTAAAAACAATGGACTGATTTTGAATTAAAATCTGTGCGTTAAATAGCGATGCTTGAAAGTGTCCAACTGGGTGCAAACAATGGACCGATTCTAAATGAAATTCTGTGCGTTAAATAGCGATGCTTGAAAATGTCCAACTGGGTGCCAACAATGAACTGATTTTAAATGAAAATCTATGTATTAAATAGCGATGCTTGAAAATGTCCAACTGGGTGCCAACAATGAACTGATTTTAACTGAAAATCTGTGCATAAAATAGCGATGCTTGAAAGTGTCCAACTGGGTGCAAACAAAGGACTGATTCTAAATGAAAATCTGTGCATAAAATAGCGATGCTTGAAAGTGTCCAACTGGGTGCAAACAATGGACTGATTCTAAATTAAAATCTGTGCATAAAATAGCGATGCTTGAAAGTGTCCAACTTGGTGCAAACAATGGGCTGATTCTAAATGAAAATCTTTGCATAAAATAGCGTTGCTTGAAAGTGTCCAACTGGGTGTAAACAATGAACTGATTTTAAATGAAATTCTGTGCTTTAAATAGCGATGCTTGAAAGTGTCCAACTGGGTGCAAACAATGAACTGATTTCAAATGAAATTCTGTGCGTTAAATAGCGATGCTTGAAAGTGTCCAACTGGGTGCAAACAATGAACTGATTTTAAATGAAATTCTGTGCGTTAAATAGCGATGCTTGAAAATGTCCAACTGGGTGCCAACAATGAACTGATTTTAACTGAAAATCTGTGCATAAAATAGCGATGCTTGAAAGTGTCCAACTGGGTGGAAACAAAGGACTGATTCTAAATGAAAATCTGTGCATAAAATAGCGATGCTTGAAAGTGTCCACCTGGGTGCAAACAATAGACTGATTCTAAATTAAAATCTGTGCATAAAATAGCGATGCTTGAAAGTGTCCAACTTGGTGCAAACTATGGGCTGATTCTAAATGAAAATCTGTGCATAAAATAGCGTTGCTTGAAAGTGTCCAACTGGGTGTAAACAATGAACTGATTTTAAATGAAATTCTGTGCGTTAAATAGCGATGCTTGAAAGTGTCCAACTGGGTGCAAACAATGAACTGATTTTAAATGAAATTCTGTGCGTTAAATAGCGATGCTTGAAAGTGTCCAACTGGGTGCAAACAATGAACTGATTTTAAATGAAATTCTGTGCGTTAAATAGCGGTGCATTAAAGTGTCCAACTGGGTGCCAACAATCAACTGATTTTAAATGAAAATCTGTGCGTTAAATAGCGATGCTTGAAAGTGTCCAACTGGGTGCCAACAATGAACTGATTTTATATGAAATTCTGTGCGTTAAATAGCGATGCTTGAAAGTGTCCAACTGGGTGCCAACAATGAACTGATTTTAAATGAAATTCTGTGCGTTAAATAGCGATGCTTGAAAGTGTCCAACTGGGTGCAAACAATGAACTGATTTTAAATGAAAATCTGTGCGTTAAATAGCGATGCTTGAAAGTGTCCAACTGGGTGTAAACAATGAACTGATTTTAAATGAAAATCTGTGCGTTAAATAGCGATGCTTGAAAGTGTCCAACTGGGTGCCAACAATGAACTGATTTTAAATGAAGTTCTGTGCGTTAAATAGCGATGCTTGAAAGTGTCCAACTGGGTGCAAACAATGAACTGATTTTAAATGAAGTTCTGTGCGTTAAATAGCGATGCTTGAAAGTGTCCAACTGGGTGCCAACTATGAACTGATTTTAAATGAAGTTCTGTGCGTTAAATAGCGATACTTGAACGTGTCCAACTGGGTGCAAACAATGAACTGATTTTAAATGAAAATCTGTGCGTTAAATAGCGATGCTTGAAAGTGTCCAACTGGGTGCAACAATTCTGTGCGTTAAATAGCGATGCTTGAAAGTGTCCAACTGGGTGCAAACAATGAACTGATTTTAAATGAAAATCTGTGCGTTAAATAGCGATGCTTGAAAGTGTCCAACTGGGTGCCAACAATAAAATGATTTTAAATGAAATTCTGTGCGTTAAATAGCAATGCTTGAATGTGTCCAACTGGGTAAAAACAATAGACTGATTTTAAATGAAAATCTGTGCGTTAAATAGCGATGCTTGAAAGTATCCAACTGGGTGCAAAGAATGGACTGATTCTCAATGAAAATCTGTGCGTTAAATAGCGATGCTTGAAAGTATCCAACTGGGTGCAAACAATGGACTGATTCTCAATGAAATTCTGTGCGTTAAATAGCGATGCTTGAAAGTGTCCAACTGGGTGCAAACAATGGACTGATTTTAAATGAAATTCTGTGCGTTAAATAGCAATGCTTGAATGTGTCCAACTGGGTAAAAACAATGGACTGATTTTGAATTAAAATCTGTGCGTTAAATAGCGATGCTTGAAAGTGTCCAACTGGGTGCAAACAATGGACCGATTCTAAATGAAATTCTGTGCGTTAAATAGCGATGCTTGAAAATGTCCAACTGGGTGCCAACAATGAACTGATTTTAAATGAAAATCTATGTATTAAATAGCGATGCTTGAAAATGTCCAACTGGGTGCCAACAATGAACTGATTTTAACTGAAAATCTGTGCATAAAATAGCGATGCTTGAAAGTGTCCAACTGGGTGCAAACAAAGGACTGATTCTAAATGAAAATCTGTGCATAAAATAGCGATGCTTGAAAGTGTCCAACTGGGTGCAAACAATGGACTGATTCTAAATTAAAATCTGTGCATAAAATAGCGATGCTTGAAAGTGTCCAACTTGGTGCAAACAATGGGCTGATTCTAAATGAAAATCTTTGCATAAAATAGCGTTGCTTGAAAGTGTCCAACTGGGTGTAAACAATGAACTGATTTTAAATGAAATTCTGTGCTTTAAATAGCGATGCTTGAAAGTGTCCAACTGGGTGCAAACAATGAACTGATTTCAAATGAAATTCTGTGCGTTAAATAGCGATGCTTGAAAGTGTCCAACTGGGTGCAAACAATGAACTGATTTTAAATGAAAATCTGTGCGTTAAATAGCGATGCTTGAAAGTGTCCAACTGGGTGTAAACAATGAACTGATTTTAAATGAAAATCTGTGCGTTAAATAGCGATGCTTGAAAGTGTCCAACTGGGTGCCAACAATGAACTGATTTTAAATGAAGTTCTGTGCGTTAAATAGCGATGCTTGAAAGTGTCCAACTGGGTGCAAACAATGAACTGATTTTAAATGAAGTTCTGTGCGTTAAATAGCGATGCTTGAAAGTGTCCAACTGGGTGCCAACTATGAACTGATTTTAAATGAAGTTCTGTGCGTTAAATAGCGATACTTGAACGTGTCCAACTGGGTGCAAACAATGAACTGATTTTAAATGAAAATCTGTGCGTTAAATAGCGATGCTTGAAAGTGTCCAACTGGGTGCAACAATTCTGTGCGTTAAATAGCGATGCTTGAAAGTGTCCAACTGGGTGCAAACAATGAACTGATTTTAAATGAAAATCTGTGCGTTAAATAGCGATGCTTGAAAGTGTCCAACTGGGTGCCAACAATAAAATGATTTTAAATGAAATTCTGTGCGTTAAATAGCAATGCTTGAATGTGTCCAACTGGGTAAAAACAATAGACTGATTTTAAATGAAAATCTGTGCGTTAAATAGCGATGCTTGAAAGTATCCAACTGGGTGCAAAGAATGGACTGATTCTCAATGAAATTCTGTGCGTTAAATAGCGATGCTTGAAAGTGTCCAACTGGGTGCAAAGAATGGACAGATTTTAAATGAAATTCTGTGCGTTAAATAGCAATGCTTGAATGTGTGCAACTGGGTAAAAACAATGGACTGATTTTAAATGAAAATCTGTGCGTTAAATAGCGATGATTTAAAGTTTCCAACTGGGTGCAAACAATGGACTGATTCTCAATGAAATTCTGTGCGTTAAATAGCGTTGCTTGAAAGTGTCCAACTGGGTGCAAACAATGGACCGATTCTAAATGAAATTCTGTGCGTTAAATAGCGATGCTTGGAAATGTCCAACTGGGTGCCAACAATGAACTGATTTTAAATGAAAATCTGTGCGTTAAATAGCGATACTTGAAAGTGTCCAACTGGGCGTAAACAATGAACTGATTTTAAATGAAAATCTGTGCGTTAAATAGCGATGCTTGAAAGTGTCCAACTGGGTGGCAACAATGAACTGATTTTAAATGAAGTTCTGTGCATTAGATAGCGATGCTTGAAAGTGTCCAACTGGGTGCAAACAAAGGACTGATTCTAAATGAAAATCTATGCATAAAATAGCGATGCTTGAAAGTGTCCAACTTGGTGCAAACAATGGGCTGATTCTAAATGAAAATCTGTGCATAAAATAGCGTTGCTTGAAAGTGTCCAACTGGGTGTAAACAATGAACTGATTTTAAATGAAATTCTGTGCGTTAAATAGCGATGCTTGAAAGTGTCCAACTGGGTGCAAACAATGAACTGATTTTAAATGAAATTCTGCGCGTTAAATAGCGATTCTTGAAAGTGTCCAACTGGGTGCAAACAATGAACTGATTTTAAATGAAATTCTGTGCGTTAAATAGCGATGCTTGAAAGTGTCCAACTGGGTGCCAACAATGAACTGATTTTAAATGAAGTTCTGTGCATTAGATAGTGATGCTTGAAAGTGTCCAACTGGGTGCAAACAAAGGACTGATTCTAAATGAAAATCTGTGCATAAAATAGCGATGCTTGAAAGTGTCCAACTGGGTGCAAACAATGGGCTGATTCTAAATGAAAATCTGTGCATAAAATAGCGTTGCTTGAAAGTGTCCAACTGGGTGTAAACAATGAACTGATTTTAAATGAAATTCTGTGCGTTAAATAGCGATGCTTGAAAGTGTCCAACTGGGTGCAAACAATGAACTGATTTTAAATGAAATTCTGCGCGTTAAATAGCGATGCTTGAAAGTGTCCAACTGGGTGCAAACAATGAACTGATTTTAAATGAAATTCTGTGCGTTAAATAGCGATGCTCTAAAGTGTCCAACTGGGTGCCAACAATGAACTGATTTTAAATGAAATTCTGTGCGTTAAATAGCGATGCTTGAAAGTGTCCAACTGGGTGCAAACAATGAACTGATTTTAAATGAAAATCTGTGCGTTAAATAGCGATGCTTGAAAGTGTCCAACTGGGTGTAAACAATGAACTGATTTTAAATGAAAATCTGGGCGTTAAATAGCGATGCTTGAAAGTGTCCAACTGGGTGCCAACAATGAACTGATTTTAAATGAAGTTCTCTGCGTTAAATAGCGATGCTTGAAAGTGTCCAACTGGGTGCAAACAATGAACTGATTTTAAATGAAGTTCTGTGCGTTAAATAGCGATGCTTGAAAGTGTCCAACTGGGTGCCAACTATGAACTGATTTTAAATGAAGTTCTGTGCGTTAAATAGCGATACTTGAAAGTGTCCAACTGGGTGCAAACAATGAACTGATTTTAAATGAAAATCTGTGCGTTAAATAGTGATGCTTGAAAGTGTCCAACTGGGTGCAACAATGGACTGATTCTCAATAAAATTCTGTGCGTTAAATAGCGATGCTTGAAAATGTCCAACTGTGTGCCTACAATGAACTGATTTTAAATGAAGTTCTGTGCGTTAAATAGCGATGCTTGAAAATGTCCAACTGGGTGCCAACAATGAACTGATTTTAAATGAAAATCTGTGCATAAAATAGCGATGCTTGAAAGTGTCCAACTGGGTGCCTACAATGAACTGATTTTAAATGAAGTTCTGTGCGTTAAATAGCGATGCTTGAAAGTGTCCAACTGGGTGCCAACAATGAAATGATTTTAAATGAAATTCTGTGCGTTAAATAGCAATGCTTGAATGTGTCCAACTGGGTAAAACAATGGACTGATTTTAAATGAAAATCTGTGGGTTAAATAGCGATGCTTGAAAGTATCCAACTGGGTGCAAACAATGGACTGATTCTCAATGAAATTCTGTGCGTTAAATAGCGATGCTTGAAAGTGTCTAACTGGGTGCAAAGAATGGACAGATTTTAAATGGAATTCTGTGCGTTAAATAGCAATGCTTGAATGTGTCCAACTGGGTAAAAACAATGGACTGATTTTAAATGAAAATCTGTGCGTTAAATAGCGATGCTTTAAAGTTTCCAACTGGGTGCAAACAATGGACTGATTCTCAATGAAATTCTGTGCGTTAAATAGCGTTGCTTGAAAGTGTCCAACTGGGTGCAAACAATGAACTGATTTTAAATGAAGTTCTGTGCGTTAAATAGCGATGCTTGAAAGTGTCCAACTGGGTGCCAACAATGAACTGATTTTAAATGAAATTCTGTGCGTTAAATAGCGATGCTGGAAAGTGTCCAACTGGGTGCAAACAATGAACTGATTTTAAATGAAAATCTGTGCGTTAAATAGCGATGCTTGAAAGTGTCCAACTGGGTGTAAACAATGAACTGATTTTAAATGAAAATCTGTGCGTTAAATAGCGATGCTTGAAAGTGTCCAACTGGGTGCCAACAATGAACTGATTTTAAATGAAGTTCTGTGCGTTAAATAGCGATGCTTGAAAGTGTCCAACTGGGTGCAAACAATTAACTGATTTTAAATGAAGTTCTGTGCGTTAAATAGCGATGCTTGAAAGTGTCCAACTGGGTGCCAACTATGAACTGATTTTAAATGAAGTTCTGTGCGTTAAATAGCGATACTTGAAAGTGTCACACTGGGTGCAAACAATGAACTGATTTTAAATGAAAATCTGTGCGTTAAATAGTGATGCTTGATAGTGTCCAACTGGGTGCAACAATGGACTGATTTTAAATGAAGTTCTGTGCGTTAAATAGCGATGCTTGAAAGTGTCCAACTGGGCGTAAACAATGAACTGATTTTAAATGAAAATCTGTGCGTTAAATAGCGATGCTTGAAAGTGTCCAACTGGGTGCCAACAATAAACTGATTTTAAATGAAGTTCTGTGCATTAGATAGCGATGCTTGAAAGTGTCCAACTGGTTGCCAACAATGAACTGATTTTAAATGAAGTTCTGTGCGTTAAATAGCGATGCTTGAAAGTGTCCAACTGGGTGCCAACAATGAACTGATTTTAAATGAAATTCTGTGCGTTAAATAGCGATGCTGGAAAGTGTCCAACTGGGTGCAAACAATGAACTGATTTTAAATGAAAATCTGTGCGTTAAATAGCGATGCTTGAAAGTGTCCAACTGGGTGTAAACAATGAACTGATTTTAAATGAAAATCTGTGCGTTAAATAGCGATGCTTGAAAGTGTCCAACTGGGTGCCAACAATGAACTGATTTTAAATGAAGTTCTCTGCGTTAAATAGCGATGCTTGAAAGTGTCCAACTGGGTGCAAACAATTAACTGATTTTAAATGAAGTTCTGTGCGTTAAATAGCGATGCTTGAAAGTGTCCAACTGGGTGCCAACTATGAACTGATTTTAAATGAAGTTCTGTGCGTTAAATAGCGATACTTGAAAGTGTCACACTGGGTGCAAACAATGAACTGATTTTAAATGAAAATCTGTGCGTTAAATAGTGATGCTTGATAGTGTCCAACTGGGTGCAACAATGGACTGATTCTCAATAAAATTCTGTGCGTTAAATAGCGATGCTTGAAAATGTCCAACTGTGTGCCTACAATGAACTGATTTTAAATAAAGTTCTGTGCGTTAAATAGCGATGCTTGAAAATGTCCAACTGGGTGCCAACAATGAACTGATTTTAAATGAAAATCTGTGCATGAAATAGCGATGCTTGAAAGTGTCCAACTGGGTGCCTACAATGAACTGATTTTAAATGAAGTTCTGTGCGTTAAATAGCGATGCTTGAAAGTGTCCAACTGGGTGCAACAATTCTGTGCGTTAAATAGCGATGCTTGAAAGTGTCCAACTGGGTGCAAACAATGAACTGATTTTTAATGAAAATCTGTGCGTTAAATAGCGATGCTTGAAAGTGTCCAACTGGGTGCAAACAATGGACTGATTCTAAATGAAATTCTGTGCGTTAAATAGCGATGCTTGAAAATGTCCAACTGGGTGCCAACAATGAACTGATTTTAAATGAAAATCTGTGTGTTAAATAGCGATGCTTGAAAATGTCCAACTGGGTGCTAACAATGGACTGATTCTAAATTAAAATCTGTGCATAAAATAGCGATGCTTGAAAGTGTCCAACTTGGTGCAAACAATGGGCTGATTCTAAATGAAAATCTGTGCATAAAATAGCGTTGCTTGAAAGTGTCCAACTGGGTGTAAACAATGAACTGATTTTAAATGAAATTCTGTGCGTTAAATAGCGATGCTTGAAAGTGTCCAACTGGGTGCAAACAATGAACTGATTTTAAATGAAGTTCTGTGCGTTAAATAGCGATGCTTGAAAGTGTCCAACTGGGTGCCAACAATTAACTGATTTTAAATGAAATTCTGTGCCTTAAATAGCAATGCTTGAATGTGTCCAACTGGGTAAAAACAATGGACCGATTTTAAATGAAATTCTGTGCGTTAAATAGCGATGCTTGAAAGTGTCCAACTGGGTGCCAACAATGAACTGATTTTAAATGAAAATCTGTGCGTTAAATAGCGATGCTTGAAAGTGTCCAACTGGGTGCCAACAATGAACTGATTTTAAATGAAGTTCTGTGCGTTAAATAGCGATGCTTGAAAGTGTCCAACTGGGTGCCAACAATTAACTGATTTTAAATGAAATTCTGTGCGTTAAATAGCGATGCTTGAAAGTGTCCAACTGGGTGCCAACAATGAACTGATTTTAAATGAAGTTCTGTGCGTTAAATAGCGATGCTTGAAAGTGTCCAACTGGGTGCAAACAATGAACTGATTTTAAATGAAGTTCTGTGCGTTAAATAGCGATGCTTGAAAGTGTCCAACTGGGTGCCAACAATGATCTGATTTTAAATGAAGTTCTGTGCATTAGATAGCGATGCTTGAAAGTGTCCAACTGGGTGCCAACAATGAACTGATTTTAAATGAAGTTCTGTGCGTTAAATAGCGATGCTTGAAAGTGTCCAACTGGGTGCCAACAATTAACTGATTTTAAATGAAATTCTGTGCCTTAAATAGCAATGCTTGAATGTGTCCAACTGGGTAAAAACAATGGACCGATTTTAAATGAAAATCTGTGCGTTAAATAGCGATGCTTGAAAGTGTCCAACTGGGTGCAAACAATGGACCGATTCTAAATGAAATTCTGTGCGTTAAATAGCGATGCTTGAAAATGTCCAACTGGGTGCCAACAATGAACTGATTTTAAATGAAAATCTATGTGTTAAATAGCGATGCTTGAAAATGTCCAACTGGGTGCCAACAATGAACTGATTTTAACTGAAAATCTGTGCATAAAATAGCGATGCTTGAAAGTGTCCAACTGGGTGCAAACAAAGGACTGATTCTAAATGAAAATCTGTGCATAAAATAGCGATGCTTGAAAGTGTCCAACTGGGTGCAAACAATGGACTGATTCTAAATTAAAATCTGTGCATAAAATAGCGATGCTTGAAAGTGTCCAACTTGGTGCAAACAATGGGCTGATTCTAAATGAAAATCTGTGCATAAAATAGCGTTGCTTGAAAATGTCCAACTGGGTGTAAACAATGAACTGATTTTAAATGAAATTCTGTGCGTTAAATAGCGATGCTTGAAAGTGTCCAACTGGGTGCAAACAATGAACTGATTTTAAATGAAATTCTGTGCGTTAAATAGCGATGCTTGAAAGTGTCCAACTGGGTGCAAACAATGAACTGATTTTAAATGAAATTCTGTGCGTTAAATAGCGATGCTTGAAAATGTCCAACTGGGTGCCAACAATGAACTGATTTTAACTGAAAATCTGTGCATAAAATAGCGATGCTTGAAAATGTCCAACTGGGTGCAAACAAAGGACTGATTCTAAATGAAAATCTGTGCATAAAATAGCGATGCTTGAAAGTGTCCAACTGGGTGCAAACAATGGACTGATTCTAAATTAAAATCTGTGCATAAAATAGCGGTGCTTGAAAGTGTCCAACTTGGTGCAAACTATGGGCTGATTCTAAATGAAAATCTGTGCATAAAATAGCGTTGCTTGAAAGTGTCCAACTGGGTGTAAACAATGAACTGATTTTAAATGAAATTCTGTGCGTTAAATAGCGATGCTTGAAAGTGTCCAACTGGGTGCAAACAATGAACTGATTTTAAATGAAATTCTGTGCGTTAAATAGCGATGCTTGAAAGTGTCCAACTGGGTGCAAACAATGAACTGATTTTAAATGAAATTCTGTGCGTCAAATAGCGATGCTTGAAAGTGTCCAACTGGGTGCCAACAATCAACTGATTTTAAATGAAAATCTGTGCGTTAAATCTGTATGCTTGAAAGTGTCCAACTGGGTGCCAACTATGAACTGATTTTAAATGAAGTTCCGTGCGTTAAATAGCGATACTTGAAAGTGTCTAACTGGGTGCAAACAATGAACTGATTTTAAATGAAAATCTGTGCGTTAAATAGTGATGCTTGAAAGTGTCCAACTGGGTGCAACAATGGACTGATTCTCAATAAAAATCTGTGCGTTAAATAGCCATGCTTGAAAATGTCCAACTGGGTGCCAACAATGAACTAATTTTAACTGAAAATCTGTGCATAAAATAGCGATGCTTGAAAGTGTCCAACTGGGTGCAAACAATGGAATGATTCTAAATTAAAATCTGTGCATAAAATAGCGATGCTTGAAAGTGTCCAACTTGGTGCAAACTATGGGCTGATTCTAAATGAAAATCTGTGCATAAAATAGCGTTGCTTGAAAGTGTCCAACTGGGTGTAAACAATGAACTGATTTTAAATGAAATTCTGTGCGTTAAATAGCGATGCTTGAAAGTGTCCAACTGGGTGCAAACAATGAACTGATTTTAAATGAAATTCTGTGCGTTAAATAGCGATGCTTGAAAGTGTCCAACTGGGTGCAAACAATGAACTGATTTTAAATGAAATTCTGTGCGTTAAATAGCGATGCTTGAAAGTGTCCAACTGGGTGCCAACAATGAACTGATTTTAAATGAAAATCTGTGCCTTAAATAGCGATGCTTGAAAGTGTCCTACTGGGTGCCAACAATGAACTGATTTTATATGAAATTCTGTGCGTTAAATAGCGATGCTTGAAAGTGTCCAACTGGGTGCCAACAATGAACTGATTTTAAATGAAATTCTGTGCGTTAAATAGCGATGCTTGAAAGTGTCCAACTGGGTGCAAACAATGAACTGATTTTAAATGAAAATCTGTGCGTTAAATAGCGATGCTTGAAAGTGTCCAACTGGGTGTAAACAATGAACTGATTTTAAATGAAAATCTGTGCGTTAAATAGCGATGCTTGAAAGTGTCCAACTGGGTGCCAACAATGAACTGATTTTAAATGAAGTTCTGTGCGTTAAATAGCGATACTTGAAAGTGTCCAACTGGGTGCAAACAATGAACTGATTTTAAATGAAAATCTGTGCGTTAAATAGTGATGCTTGAAAGTGTCCAACTGGGTGCAACAATGGACTGATTCTCAATAAAATTCTGTGCGTTAAATAGCGATGCTTGAAAATGTCCAACTGTGTGCCTACAATGAACTGATTTTAAATGAAGTTCTGTGCGTTAAATAGCGATGCTTGAAAATGTCCAACTGGGTGCCAACAATGAACTGATTTTAAATGAAAATCTGTGCATAAAATACCGATGCTTGAAAGTGTCCAACTGGGTGCCTACAATGAACTGATTTTAAATGAAGTTCTGTGCGTTAAATAGCGATGCTTGAAAGTGTCCAACTGGGTGCAACAATTCTGTGCGTTAAATAGCGATGCTTGAAAGTGTCCAACTGTGTGCAAAGAATGGACTGATTTTAAATGAAATTCTGTGCGTTAAATAGCAATGCTTGAATGTGTCCAACTGGGTGCAAACAATGGACTGATTTTAAATGAAAATCTGTGCGTTAAATAGCGATGCTTTAAAGTTTCCAACTGGGTGCAAACAATGGACTGATTCTCAATGAAATTCTGTGCGTTAAATAGCGTTGCTTGAAAGTGTCCAACTGGGTGCAAACAATGAAATTATTCTAAATGAAAATCTGTGCATTAAATAGCGATGCTTGAAAGTGTCCAACTGGGTGCCAACAATGAACTGATTTTAAATGAAGTTCTGTGCGTTAAATAGCGATGCTTGAAAGTGTCCAACTGGGCGTAAACAATGAACTGATTTTAAATGAAAATCTGTGCGTTAAATAGCGATGCTTGAAAGTGTCCAACTGGGTGCCAACAATGAACTGATTTTAAATGAAGTTCTGTGCATTAGATAGCGATGCTTGAAAGTGTCCAACTGGGTGCCAACAATGAACTGATTTTAAATGAAGTTCTGTGCGTTAAATAGCGATGCTTGAAAGTGTCCAACTGGGTGCCAACAATGAACTGATTTTAAATGAAATTCTGTGCGTTAAATAGCGATGCTTGAAAGTGTCCAACTGGCTGCCAACAATGATCTGATTTTAAATGAAGTTCTGTGCATTAGATAGCGATGCTTGAAAGTGTCCAACTGGGTGCCAACAATGAACTGATTTTAAATGAAGTTCTGTGCGTTAAATAGCGATGCTTGAAAGTGTCCAACTGTGTGCGAACAATTAACTGATTTTAAATGAAATTCTGTGCCTTAAATAGCAATGCTTGAATGTGTCCAACTGGGTAAAAACAATGGACCGATTTTAAATGAAAATCTGTGCGTTAAATAGCGATGCTTGAAAGTGTCCAACTGGGTGCAAACAATGGACTGATTCTAAATGAAATTCTGTGCGTTAAATAGCGATGCTTGAAAATGTCCAACTGGGTGCCAACAATGAACTGATTTTAAATGAAAATCTGCGTGTTAAATAGCGATGCTTGAAAATGTCCAACTGGGTGCCAACAATGAACTGATTTTAACTGAAAATCTGTGCATAAAATAGCGATGCTTGAAAGTGTCCAACTGGGTGCAAACAAAGGACTGATTCTAAATGAAAATCTGTGCATAAAATAGCGATGCTTGAAAGTGTCCAACTGGGTGCAAACAATGGACTGATTCTAAATTAAAATCTGTGCATAAAATAGCGATGCTTGAAAGTGTCCAACTTGGTGCAAACAATGGGCTGATTCTAAATGAAAATCTGTGCATAAAATAGCGTTGCTTGAAAGTGTCCAACTGGGTGTAAACAATGAACTGATTTTAAATGAAATTCTGTGCGTTAAATAGCGATGCTTGAAAGTGTCCAACTGGGTGCAAACAATGAACTGATTTTAAATGAAATTCTGTGCGTTAAATAGCGATGCTTGAAAGTGTCCAACTGGGTGCAAACAATGAACTGATTTTAAATGAAATTCTGTGCGTTAAATAGCGATGCTTGAAAGTGTCCAACTGGGTGCCAACAATGAACTGATTTTAAATGAAAATCTGTGCGTTAAATAGCGATGCTTGAAAGTGTCCAACTGGGTGCCAACAATGAACTGATTTTAAATGAAATTCTGTGCGTTAAATAGCGATGCTTGAAAGTGTCCAACTGGGTGCCAACAATGAACTGATTTTAAATGAAATTCTGTGCGTTAAATAGCGATGCTTGAAAGTGTCCAACTGGGTGCAAACAATGAACTGATTTTAAATGAAAATCTGTGCGTTAAATAGCGATGCTTGAAAGTGTCCAACTGGGTGTAAACAATGAACTGATTTTAAATGAAAATCTGTGCGTTAAATAGCGATGCTTGAAAGTGTCCAACTGGGTGCCAACAATGAACTGATTTTAAATGAAGTTCTCTGCGTTAAATAGCGATGCTTGAAAGTGTCCAACTGGGTGCAAACAATGAACTGATTTTAAATGAAGTTCTGTGCGTTAAATAGCGATGCTTGAAAGTGTCCAACTGGGTGCCAACTATGAACTGATTTTAAATGAAGTTCTGTGCGTTAAATAGCGATACTTGAAAGTGTCCAACTGGATGCAAACAATGAACTGATTTTAAATGAAAATCTGTGCGTTAAATAGTGATGCTTGAAAGTGTCCAACTGGGTGCAACAATGGACTGATTCTCAATAAAATTCTGTGCGTTAAATAGCGATGCTTGAAAATGTCCAACTGTGTGCCTACAATGAACTGATTTTAAATGAAGTTCTGTGCGTTAAATAGCGATGCTTGAAAATGTCCAACTGGGTGCCAACAATGAACTGATTTTAAATGAAAATCTGTGCATAAAATAGCGATGCTTGAAAGTGTCCAACTGGGTGCCTACAATGAACTGATTTTAAATGAAGTTCTGTGCGTTAAATAGCGATGCTTGAAAGTGTCCAACTGGGTGCAACAATTCTGTGCGTTAAATAGCGATGCTTGAAAGTGTCCAACTGGGTGCAAACAATGAACTGATTTTAAATGAAAATCTGTGCGTTAAATAGCGATGCTTGAAAGTGTCCAACTGGGTGCCAACAATGAAATGATTTTAAATGAAATTCTGTGCGTTAAATAGCAATGCTTGAAAGTGTCCAACTGGGTAAAAACAATGGACTGATTTTAAATGAAAATCTGTGCGTTAAATAGCGATGCTTGAAAGTATCCAACTGGGTGCAAACAATGGACTGATTCTCAATGAAATTCTGTGCGTTAAATAGCGATGCTTGAAAG
This sequence comes from Sepioteuthis lessoniana, assembly GCA_963585895.1. Lineage (NCBI taxonomy): Eukaryota > Metazoa > Mollusca > Cephalopoda > Myopsida > Loliginidae > Sepioteuthis > Sepioteuthis lessoniana. The sequence goes on along the minus strand of OY757917.1, from coordinate 18,451,371 downwards.
TGTCCAACTGGGTGCCAACAATGAACTGATTTTAAATGAAGTTCTGTGCGTTAAATAGCGATGCTTGAAAGTGTCCAACTGGGTGCCAACAATGAACTGATTTTAAATGAAATTCTGTGCGTTAAATAGCGATGCTTGAAAGTGTCCAACTGGCTGCCAACAATGATCTGATTTTAAATGAAGTTCTGTGCATTAGATAGCGATGCTTGAAAGTGTCCAACTGGGTGCCAACAATGAACTGATTTTAAATGAAGTTCTGTGCGTTAAATAGCGATGCTTGAAAGTGTCCAACTGGGTGCCAACAATTAACTGATTTTAAATGAAATTCTGTGCCTTAAATAGCAATGCTTGAATGTGTCCAACTGGGTAAAAACAATGGACCGATTTTAAATGAAAATCTGTGCGTTAAATAGGGATGCTTGAAAGTGTCCAACTGGGTGCAAACAATGGACCGATTCTAAATGAAATTCTGTGCGTTAAATAGCGATGCTTGAAAATGTCCAACTGGGTGCCAACAATGAACTGATTTTAAATGAAAATCTGCGTGTTAAATAGCGATGCTTGAAAATGTCCAACTGGGTGCCAACAATGAACTGATTTTAACTGAAAATCTGTGCATAAAATAGCGATGCTTGAAAGTGTCCAACTGGGTGCAAACAAAGGACTGATTCTAAATGAAAATCTGTGCATAAAATAGCGATGCTTGAAAGTGTCCAACTGGGTGCAAACAATGGACTGATTCTAAATTAAAATCTGTGCATAAAATAGCGATGCTTGAAAGTGTCCAACTTGGTGCAAACAATGGGCTGATTCTAAATGAAAATCTGTGCATAAAATATCGTTGCTTGAAAGTGTCCAACTGGGTGTAAACAATGAACTGATTTTAAATGAAATTCTGTGCGTTAAATAGCGATGCTTGAAAGTGTCCAACTGGGTGCAAACAATGAACTGATTTTAAATGAAATTCTGTGCGTTAAATAGCGATGCTTGTAAGTGTCCAACTGGTGCAAACAATGAACTGATTTTAAATGAAGTTCTGTGCGTTAAATAGCGATGCTTGAAAGTGTCCAACTGGGTGCCAACAATGAACTGATTTTAAATGAAAATCTGTGCGTTAAATAGCGATGCTTGAAAGTGTCCAACTGGGTGCCAACAATGAACTGATTTTATATGAAATTCTGTGCGTTAAATAGCGATGCTTGAAAGTGTCCAACTGGGTGCCAACAATGAACTGATTTTAAATGAAATTCTGTGCGTTAAATAGCGATGGTTGAAAGTGTCCAACTGGGTGCAAACAATGAACTGATTTTAAATGAAAATCTGTGCGTTAAATAGCGATGCTTGAAAGTGTCCAACTGGGTGTAAACAATGAACTGATTTTAAATGAAAATCTGTTCGTTAAATAGCGATGCTTGAAAGTGTCCAACTGGGTGCCAACAATGAACTGATTTTAAATGAAGTTCTCTGCGTTAAATAGCGATGCTTGAATGTGTCCAACTGGGTGCAAACAATGAACTGATTTTAAATGAAGTTCTGTGCGTTAAATAGCGATGCTTGAAAGTGTCCAACTGGGTGCCAACTATGAACTGATTTTAAATGAAGGTCTGTGCGTTAAATAGCGATACTTGAAAGTGTCCAACTGGGTGCAAACAATGAACTGATTTTAAATGAAAATCTGTGCGTTAAATAGTGATGCTTGAAAGTGTCCAACTGGGTGCAACAATGGACTGATTCTCAATAAAATTCTGTGCGTTAAATAGCGATGCTTGAAAATGTCCAACTGTGTGCCTACAATGAACTGATTTTAAATGAAGTTCTGTGCGTTAAATAGCGATGCTTGAAAATGTCCAACTGGGTGCCAACAATGAACTGATTTTAAATGAAAATCTGTGCATAAAATAGCGATGCTTGAAAGTGTCCAACTGGGTGCCTACAATGAACTGATTTTAAATGAAGTTCTGTGCGTTAAATAGCGATGCTTGAAAGTGTCCAACTGGGTGCAACAATTCTGTGCGTTAAATAGCGATGCTTGAAAGTGTCCAACTGGGTGCAAACAATGAACTGATTTTAAATGAAAATCTGTGCGTTAAATAGCGATGCTTGAAAGTGTCCAACTGGGTGCCAACAATGAAATGATTTTAAATGAAATTCTGTGCGTTAAATAGCAATGCTTGAAAGTGTCCAACCGGGTAAAAACAATGGACTGATTTTAAATTAAAATCTGTGCGTTAAATAGCGATGCTTGAAAGTATCCAACTGGGTGCAAACAATGGACTGATTCTCAATGAAATTCTGTGCGTTAAATAGCGATGCTTGAAAGTGTCCAACTGGGTGCAAACAATGGACTGATTTTAAATGAAATTCTGTGCGTTAAATAGCAATGCTTGAATGTGTCCAACTGGGTAAAAACAATGGACTGATTTTAAATGAAAATCTGTGCGTTAAATAGCGATGCTTTAAAGTTTCCAACTGGGTGCAAACAATGGACAGATTTTAAATGAAATTCTGTGCGTTAAATAGCGTTGCTTGAAAGTGTCCAACTGGGTGCAAACAATGAAATTATTCTAAATGAAAATCTGTGCGTTAAATAGCGATGCTTGAAAGTGTCCAACTGGGTGCCAACAATGAACTGATTTTAAATGAAGTTCTGTGCGTTAAATAGCGATGCTTGAAAGTGTCCAACTGGGCGTAAACAATGAACTGATTTTAAATGAAAATCTGTGCGTTAAATAGCGATGCTTGAAAGTGTCCAACTGGGTGCCAACAATGAACTGATTTTAAATGAAGTTCTGTGCATTAGATAGTGATGCTTGAAAGTTTCCAACTGGGTGCCAACAATGAACTGATTTTAAATGAAGTTCTGTGCGTTAAATAGCGATGCTTGAAAGTGTCCAACTGGGTGCCAACAATGAACTGATTTTAAATGAAATTCTGTGCGTTAAATAGCGATGCTTGAAAGTGTCCAACTGGGTGCAAACAATGAACTGATTTTAAATGAAGTTCTGTGCATTAGATAGCGATGCTTGAAAGTGTCCAACTGGGTGCCAACAATGAACTGATTTTAAATGAAGTTCTGTGCATTAAATAGCGATGCTTGAAAGTGTCCCACTGGGTGCCAACAATTAACTGATTTTAAATGAAATTTTGTGCCTTAAATAGCAATGCTTGAATGTGTCCAACTGGGTAAAAACAATGGACCGATTTTAAATGAAAATCTGTGCGTTAAATAGCGATGCTTGAAAATGTCCAACTGGGTGCCAACAATGAACTGATTTTAACTGAATATCTGTGCATAAAATAGCGATGCTTGAAAGTGTCCAACTGGGTGCAAACAAAGGACTGATTCTAAATGAAAATCTGTGCATAAAATAGCGATGCTTGAAAGTGTCCAACTGGGTGCAAACAATGGACTGATTCTAAATTAAAATCTGTGCATAAAATAGCGATGCTTGAAAGTGTCCAACTTGGTGCAAACAATGGGCTGATTCTAAATGAAAATCTGTGCATAAAATAGCGATGCTTGAAAGTGTCCAACTGGGTGCAAACAAAGGACTGATTCTAAATGAAAATCTGTGCATAAAATAGCGATGCTTGAAAGTGTCCAACTGGGTGCCAACAATGAACTGATTTTAAATGAAATTCTGTGCGTTAAATAGCGATGCTTGAAAGTGTCCAACTGGGTGTCAACAATGAACTGATTTTAAATGAAATTCTGTGCGTTAAATAGCGATGCTTGAAAGTGTCCAACTGGGTGCCAACAATGAACTGATTTTAAATGAAATTCTGTGCGTTAAATAGCGATGCTTGAAAGTGTCCAACTGGGTGCAAACAATGAACTGATTTTAAATGAAAATCTGTGCGTTAAATAGCGATGCTTGAAAGTGTCCAACTGGGTGCAAACAATGAACTGATTTTAAATGAAAATCTGTGCTTTAAATAGCGATGCTTGAAAGTGTCCAACTGGGTGCAAATAATGGACTGATTCTAAATGAAATTCTGTGCGTTAAATAGCGATGCTTGAAAATGTCCAACTGGGTCCCTACAATGAACTGATTTTAAATGAAATTCTGTGCGTTAAATAGCGATGCTTGAAAGTGTCCAACTGGGTGCAAACAATGGACTGATTTTAAATACAATTCTGTGCGTTAAATAGCGATGCTTGAAAGTGTCCAACTGGGTAAAAACAATGGACTGATTTTAAATGAAAATCTGTATGTTAAATAGCGATGCTTGAAAGTGTCCAACTGGGTGCAAATAATGGACTGATTCTAAATGAAATTCTGTGCGTTAAATAGCTATGCTTGAAAATGTCCAACTGGGTGCCTACAATGAACTGATTTTAAATGAAATTCTGTGCGTTAATTAGCGATGCTTGAAAGTGTCCAACTGGGTGCAAATAATGGACTGATTCTAAATGAAATTCTGTGCGTTAAATAGCGATGCTTGAAAATGTCCAACTGGGTGCCTACAATGAACTGATTTTAAATGAAATTCTGTGCGTTAAATAGCGTTGCTTGAAAGTGTCCAACTGGGTGCAAATAAATTTCTGATGTTTAATTATTTTGTTAGTGTTTAGTCGGTATGTTTGAAATCGTTAACTGCGTACAAATAAAACTGCTGGAGTTATCAATATTTGATGCCCTTTCAAATAAATTATTTATATTCAATAGAATTATTCCTACTAGATTGGAATACTTGGAACCATTTAACTCTATGTAAAACTTGAATTTATATGTAATATAGAAATTTTAAGAACGATTTAACTCCTTGCAAATGAATGAATCATGTTAAATAGCAATACTTGAAGCCAATTGATTTTGTGCTGATGAATCCATAAGTGGAAGCAATAACTGCGACTACTTCACTGTGTGCATCTAATTAATTAACAATAAATATAATTATTAGCGTTTAATAACAATACTCTAAATGTAATATAATGGCCGAGGGATTTCGTTTTATATATCTTGTCTTTCGGTTTAGTTAGGCTGAGAACCTTTCGCTTAGCGCATGGGTTACTTAGGTGCAAACATGAGCGCGGGTATTCACGTGCGCGCGGAGCGGACGTGTCATTCAGAGATGTCTCAATAGAAACCCCGATAGGAAACGTGACCACGGGATGTGAATGACGTCATGCGCCGGAAGCGTGCGCGGAGGATTTTGGGGATTTGAAAAAAAGTCAGTGAGTGGAGTTTTAGCGTCCAAAGAAGACGGTTGATTTTCGGAGCTCGCCGAGGCCTTGCGGCGGGTGCCGCACGTGATGGAAGGCAGAAGGAAAGGTCAGCATAGAAAGATTGTGTATTCTCTCCTCATGTCGAAAAACCTTTTAACTCAAAGGTAATAAAAAGTTTCGTACCTGAACTAAGAAGTAAAGTTTTTCATGTTTCGGGATTCCTATATGTGAGTTATGAACATTCTATGTACATTTCACATATTCATATCTGGCTATGTAACATAAACAATTTTACTGAGTGCAACCAATAGCAATTCTTGTGTGCAAATGAATTAGCTGTAACTCATTTTAAAATAAGAATACCTTCAAAGTATCCACTTGTGAATCATATATGCAAATTCAATTAATTGTGTGCAAACAAATGAGTCCTGTCACGTTTAAAGGTGTTATCTACAAACTGTGTGTTTACACGTCATATTGGCCAAGTCATATTTACACGTCATATTGGCCAAGTCATATTTACACGTCATATTGGCCAAGTCAGCTTGGGCTACAGAATAGACCGACTGCTTCTCTGCAGAGGGGTAAGATACCAAGAGTGAGTGTCCTGTTTATGATGCTAAACAATCTGATGATGAAGCACCAGTAATACCGGAACTTTGGGGAATGTGGAGTATCCCTTTATTGCAGTCGCTCCCAGGTCCACTCTGAACCGGAGTGGTAGTATCTGATAGGGTTCTATGCATAGGTTAAATAGAACTAAACAGTGAGCTTATACAAAACTAAATTGTTTGAAATAGAACTGTTTTGAAATTTAAACTGTGTAAGTTGGTAAAGTTGGCGACCTTAGTCGTGGGTGACTCGAATGCTCCCTTTTCAATAGCTAACACACCAAGGTGAAGGGGAAGGTGCAACTGTATTCCCTGCATTGCTCCACTTTACCCTTGATCCTTACCTTATAATGCTGAGTGTTAATCAAGGCGGCATCATGTACTATTTTTTTGTGTTTTTGGTATGAATCAACATGGAATTGAAACCTGCTCTCCCGGACCATTAGCGCTAATTCTAAACTGAACTGTTTTTACATTTAATTGTGTGTTAATAAATGACTGATTTTTAATTGAATTCTTCGTTATATGTAGCAATACTTGGAACGATTTAACTTTGTTGACAAAACTGAATCGTTTGAAAAGGAACTGCTTTTTTTACCTTTAAACTGTTTAATAAGGCTAAACCGAATTGTTTGAAATAGAACTGTTTCAAATATCAAATAACCTACAATGGTTGATATGCCTTAGAACAAAACCAAACAAACAAACAAACAAACCATATATACATGACAGCAGGATTCGGCATTAAATAACCTACAAGAGCTGATATGCCATTAAAACAAACCAACCCAATCCAAGCCAGTTCTGTTATGGAAAAAAAGGGAGTTTAACCGAATCTGTAGAAATTATACAGTGATCCTTACGATGACATCAGTCCCTAAAAATCGCTGAGGCTAGAGTCTCAACCCTAAAGAAAGTAGCCGATTCATTGATATATCTAACCTCGTCCCTTTTATGAAAATTCTCGAACAATGCATACATAGTTACAAACAAGCGTATTAAATTTTACACAATACATCTCTCAAGGTCAGTTTTTGACCGGGGAACAACTGATTTGAATTCAGTTTTCCTTTTCTTCGGTTGGTAGATTTACCAACGCTAAAGATCCCAGTCTGTCTTATTAATTACCTATTACTAGAGAGAAAAGAAATGCCTCCAAACATTTTCTAAGGGCATTAGCGCAAAATGAAACGCAAACAGTCTTGTGCAGGATTTTTAAACTCCTTTTACTAATCTCATTTCCTAAGACAATAACCACTGAGCTAAGTGTGCATCCATCTTTCTATATTTCTCTGTCTGTTTGTCTATCTCTCTCTCTCTCTCTCTCTCTCTTATATATATATATATATATATATACGAGTCATTCAATAAATTAGGTAAAATTTGCCTAAGGAGTTGGCAGTAGGAAACGCAGATAAGAGTTGCATCTTTTTACAAGGAAATCAATGCTTATGGGTCCTTTCAATTCCCCGAAGACTGACTTTATTAACTGCTAAGCCCGGAAGTCTGGCAATGAAAGAAAACGGACGTTCTTTTCGAATATATCAGAGAAGTGTTTGGAATTATAAAATTTCAATTATATCATTTTTTATCGTACAGTTTTTTATCTTTTATATTCTTATTGTTTAAACAATGAAACAAACAAGTCTTATAACTAACAGAAGTTGCCAGTCTTACACACAGCTTTTTTGGTTAATGGCATATCAACCATTGTAGGTTATTTAATACCAAATCCATTTTTATAGGTATAAACAGTTCTATTTCAAACAATTCAGTTTTACATAAATATACAGTTTAAATGTTAAAACGGTTATTTTTCAAATAACCCAGTTTCGCTTAAGTACAGAGTTTAAATTTCAAAAAACAGTTATATTTCAAACTATTCAGCTTACCATAAATACAGCCTTTTGTTTACACACAGTTAAATGTCAAAACAGTTGTATTTCAAACAATTCAGTTCAGTATAAGCACACTCTTTATTTCTATTTAACTGATTGATAGGGCCCTATCATATGCATCCACTCCGGGCCAGAGTGGACCTCGATGCAATGGTAATAAAGGGGTACTCCGCATTCCTGAAAGCTCTTGAAATAATGGAGCGTCACCATCAGATTATTTAGTGTCATATCCAGGACACTCGTTGAGGGAGTCTTACCCTTCTACAGAGATGCAGTCGGTGAATCCTGCAGCTCCAGCCGACTGGACCACAGGACACTCATTGTGGGTGTCTTACCCTTCTACAGAGATGCAGTCGGTGTATTCATTTGTCCTAGCCGACTAGACCACAGGGCACTCATTAAGGGAGTCTTACCCCTCTGCCTAGATGCAGTCGATGTATTCTGCACCCCCAGCCGACTGGACTTACAGGATATTCACTGTAGGAGTGATGCAGTCAGTGTATTTTGCGGCCCCAACTGACTGGGCCAACACAGGTTTTAAGATGGTCATAGAGATTCATAAAGTATTTTGAGTTAAAATCTTCCTTTCATTGATGACTTGCAAAGTCGAATATCACTTTTTTCAATAATTGATTTAATTTTAACGGCATATCAATTCGTCAGGGGTTATTTTATGCCTAGCGGTTAGGGATTTGCATACTTTACACGTCTATATTTATCTATTTTATGCAGAATCTTGAGTGACTTTTGCACACTGTCATGCTATCAAGCATTTCTATCTAATACAAATATTTTTAAATGATCTATTTGACCAACACATGTGACCGTAACGGGTACTACCACTCCGGGTCAAAGTAGACCTGAGAATAGTTTTAATGAAAGGGTTCTCCTCACTTTCCAGAGCTGATGCATCTATATGTATTTACCCAACTTCTCCAACACTGATAGGGTGCGACTCAAGGTCAATTTCTAAGTGAAGTACCGCTTGTTTGAATAGAATTTTCCTTCTCCTCGGCTGAATGCCATACCAAGGCTAAAGAACCCCGCCTGTCTTACTATTTAGCCATAGCTGTGAAGAAATGGATTCATACTTCCCTCAAGAGCATTAACTATCTGCATACATGTATCTCTTCATCTGTTCCTCTCTTTCTTTATCTCTGTCTCTCTCTGTCTCTGTCTCTCTCTCTTTCTCTCTCTCTCTGCCTCACACACACACACACACATATATATATATATATATATATATATCTGTGTGTGTATGTGTGTATGTGAAAATTGCTTTCTCTCTCTCTATATACATATATATATATATATATATATATGGCGAAAGAATTATATATATAATAATAATAATAATAATAATAATAATTCACTAAGCATTTTGATTCGATGTGCCACTAAGCCGTATGAATGGAGCACCAAATGAGACTCGAACCTGCTCGTGAAGGTTTGCTTGTCTAGCTTGATAACCATTACACCACCCGAAGCTCACTCTCTCTCTCTCTCTCTCTCTCTCTCTCTCTCTCTCTGTATATATATATATATAATCAGTGCCTATCTATGCTGATAGTCAGATGAAGTAATCGTATTAAGATATATGCAAATCACTTCATATGCCTGCATGTATTTCTTAAATCCCTTTTTTTTTTATCATCGCTTCGCCATTTGCCCTTGTTTACTTCTATCTTTCCAGAGATGCCGAGTCGACTTGCCAATCGACAACGCACTAAACTGTCAACACACTTCAAGGTTATCACTCCAAGTCCACTGCTTTATTCACACGGCTCACAATTACTAACCACTTTACTCTCCTCGTTAGGGTGACCCTTCCTCGTCACTGAAACTGCACGAAGTGGAACATCAACTCGTTGAATGATAATATGACAACTTCAGGGAATCTTTTTTTTTCTCTGTTTGTCTGATGCTGTACGGAGTAGAACATCCACTATATAATATATAAAGTGTATTATGTCTTTATATCTGTCTGTCCTTATTGAACTACATCAATTTGTGTGATATATGTTTTTTTTAATGAAGTGTCCCATAAGTGTGTGTATGTTAGATGCCAAAAATTACCCAACAACCGCGACTATTATCACGCAGCAGTTTGATTTTATCTATTTGGCTAATGGCAAATCAACTTATTATTGGTTGTTTAATGCCAAAATTTGATTTATTTGATTTAGACATGCAAGAAATGCTGGGCACTGAAAGAGGAATAAAGACAAACTCATAAAAGACTTTCTTCTCTGGATTCCTACATATGGACATAAAATCGTTGGCCGATCAGCGAAAACTTGCGTTCATCAGTTGGGTGTTAAAACTGGGTGCCGTCTTAACGACTTACCAAGAGCAATGGCTGATTGTTTGGATGGTGAGAGAATGTTGCTATCGGCAATGATAGTTTAGTCTATTTGTTTAACGGCATATTGACTTCTCACGGGTTATTTAATGCCAAAATTTGCATCATTTGTAAATGTTTGAAAATATGAATAGTTATAGGTAGTGCCTTCAATAAGTTTCCAGACTTTTTTGTACAAGCATATAAAATTGTCGTAGACTCTTGAAAATTCACTATGTTATTGCTATACATCTTATGAGATGACTGACCAATTTTTATGATTTCAGGTTCAAATGAACAGCTACAGAAGCAATTGGAATACACCCTACTAAAGCCTGATTGTCACAGCGGGTGAATTTCAAAAATGCAATCTGGACGTGAGGACACTTTAGAAGAACGATATGCAATAAAATTCTTTTTTAAACTTGGAAAAAATGCCACAAAAACGTATGGAATGCTTCAGGCTGCTTTTGGAACATTTTGCATGAATCGGGCATCAGTTTTTGAGTGGGATAAGAGATTTAAGGAAGGCAAGGAGTCTGTAAGGGATGATGAGAGGTGTGGGAGGAGTAAGGAAGTCAATACACGAGAGTTAATTGGCCAAAGGGTTAGGGTTAGGGTTACTATGTTGAGGTTTTAAGGGAGTTCAGGAAGAGATTCCTTGGGAAGAGGCCAGCAGTCTTCAAATCGGGTCAGTGGCATTTCCACCAGGACAATACACCAGTCCACAACTCTATCCTTTTCACAGACTATTTGACCATGATGGGCATCAACACAGTTGCTCACCGTCCCTATAGTCCAGACCTTGCTCCCTGTGACTTTTGCTTATTCCCTGAGCTCAGAGGCTGTCGTTATGAGACAATTAAGGATGAAATAGGCTGTGACGAAGGTCATCGGCACGCTTACACAAGTGGACTTCCATGGGGCCTTCCAGAAGATGCTGTAACGGTACAACAAGTGCATTGCAGTCGGGGGAGATTACTTTGAAGAGGACTAGAGTTTCATGTGTGTACTATCAATAAAAGTGCCCATACGAAAAAAGTCTGGAAACTTATTTAATGATCCTCTTAACTGTAAACAATGTTTTACTTCAGTTATTTTTATTACGCATTTTTATTTGCAAAAAATGCTTTGAGAAATTATATTAGTTATATATTATATAGAAATTTTATTATTGTAAAAATTCTTGTTATAGATATATTTATATGAATAAATCAGAATTTAAGGTAAGGAAAAGACAACAAAAAACACCAACAGAAAGGAATTGAGATATTTGCTTTCGTTTATTTGTTTAACAACTTTTCAACTTCTCATGGGTTATGTGGTGCCGCAAAAAAGAGAAGAAAAGAAAAACATAAAAAATTGAAAAAAATAACATTGGTCTATAGACAAAAATAAAATTCTTTCGCCATAAAATATTTCGACTTTTTATAACAATTTCAATGTACTGATTTAAAAAAAAACAAACTGTTCTCTTTTTGCCAAGCACGTCTAACTATTTCGCTAAAGAAAGCCATATTATATTGGTGGAAAATGCTGCAAAATATAACTTTTTACCAAATTTGTTATGTTTCTTTGTTGTTTCAGAAAACATAAAGCAAAAATTAAAAGATTCATTCATATATACAAGCAGAGAGTTTTCTGAGATTCTTGTTAATTTGATAATTACTTTTCTTGACAAAAAAGCAGACATGGAAAAAAAAATTAAGAAGGCATTCCCATACACGATTCATTCAATAAAATCAATTCAGTGACATAAGAAATTTTCAGTAGTCTTCGAAATTTTATTAAAAACCAAGGCTCTAGAGAATGGGAGGCAGCAATATTGAAATGAGAGAGAAAAAAGAGTTAAAATTTGTCAAAAAATGTATACTATGGAATTTATTAAAATTCGGGAATTTGTTGAAAATTTTTTTACAAACTTCTTTATTTCAGCCCGTCGACGGGAAGATCACTTTAGAGTATCACGCTGTCATACTCAGTAAAAAGTTACGGAAATACTTAATTTCATAGCCACATCACAAATATCATTAAAACCGCAGAAAATATTCAATCCTGCAAAACATCAAATCAAAGCAGAAACAGAAGATATTAAATAGCAAAAAACTGTCGGAATATCATAGTTCTATTCGGAAATTCAATTTCGTTTCATTACATAATCCCGAAAGAACGACGTCATGGGCATCTCCAGAATATAATTTCCTCACAGCATTGATTTTACCAGATATATAGTATTTCCATAAAGTAAGAATAATACGAGACAGATAAAAATGGGCGTAATCGGCGCCACAAAATTAGTTGAAAACATTTATAAATATTTATGGTTCAATTTTATTGTTGGCTTAAGTAATATGACAACTTCAGATAATAATATTTGTTTGTCTATCGGCCTCTCTGTCCTACTGAAACTGCACGAAGTGGATCATCGACTCATTAAATGATAATATAAAGACTATTATTTCTTTATATCTGGCTGGCTGTCCGATTTTTTTCCCCGCAAGGTCCTTTTGGCTGTTGAGTGTGATACAAGGTTTCTAAAAGAATGGGTCCAATGAACGTGCGTATGGTAAATACCATGCAAAATTGAAAATTAAAACCCCCCAAAGTACAGTGACCATTGTGGAGCTGGCATTTCGTTTAGATGGTCGTATTTCATGGCATATCAACCCTTGTGATTTATTGCCCAATCCTATTAAATATATATATATATATATATATATATATATATATATATATATATATATGAATATATATATCTGTGGATGACAATATATACGCTCCCCCATAGGGGTTGAGCACTCTGGCGAAGGAATTTACGGCTGCCGCTTGCATAATGCAAAGCTCTTCGAATGAATTGAGCACTCTGGTATCCGGTAAGGTGTAAAATGTAAACAAACGAACACTACAACTTAATACCTTATAATTCCCTTGCTGACGTGGTACGCTTATAGGTTGAACGGTCTAATACTAAGTCTAACGTAAAGTTGGGCGTGTTTCGATCCCAGCTTCAAGCTTCCTACGTGTCTAGCCACACTGAAGAGTTGTGATACAACGAGACAGTCTCTGTGTGGATGACAATATATATATATATATATATATATATATATATATATAGGGTGGAACGATAAAAATTGTCACCCTAGACATGATTCTATTTCCATTTAATGAAAACCGGTTTTCTTTTTTTGTTGCAGACCATCTACTAGTTGGCCAGTTGTGTACAAATCCCAAGAGCGATAGGAACCTTCTATCATGTCTGAAAGTGACACAATGTTCAACTAGCGAGATTAGAGATACACCGCTGTACAACTCATGCTCTTTACCGATCCAAGTTATGACAACAGGACCATTGCCAGCACCCTTAAAATGCAAATCTGGATTGCCCCGAATAACAGGGATGTGCCCAGGGTGATGAAAATAAAGTTTCCGGATACGGTTATGGTCTTTGGTGTGGTTTCAAGTGAGGGCCACATCATGCCACCTCACGTCTTCGAAGTCGGCTTGAAAGTCAACACCAAAGTGTACCTGGATGTGCTGAAGTGTGTGGTGATCCCCTGGTGCAATCAGGTGACCGGTGGCAGACCCTGGGTGTGGCAGCAGGACTCGGCACCGGTCCACAAGTCCAAAGAGACCCAGGCTTGGCTTCAGAAGGAGTGCTACGACTTTGTACTCTTCTCTCACTGCCCTCTCCTCCCCCGACCTGAACCCGCTGGACTACTTCGTTTGGTCATACGTCGAGAACATCACCAACATGACCTCCCACAACACCAAAGCCAGCCTGATCGCTGCCATCCGCCGAGTATTCGCTGAGCTCCTGCCGGCGCTTGTGGAAACGGCATGCTCCCAGTTCCGGATCCGTATCGAGGCTGTGATTGAGGCTGAAGGCGGCTACATTGAATAGATGTCAGCTCTACTACATAATTAAGCCACCTGAATTGATTTTTTCAATAAAAGTTTTAAAATAAAGCTGTAGTGTTGTTTTCTTTAGGACGACAATTTTATCGCTCCACCCTATATATATATATATATTGTCATCCACAGACTGTGGAAGTAATTGTTGCCACTAGCGTAAAGCAAGGCTCTTCAAATAAATTGAACTCTCGGTAGCCGTTAAGCGGATATATGTAAACAAAAACAAATGTGATATATAAGTGTTTAAATTTCCTTCGCTTGCGCTGGTTTCCTCGTGGCTGAGTGGTAGAATCTTGGATTGGCGTTATAGTCAGCCAGGTTTCGATCCCAGCTTCGGGAATCTAGCCTGTCTATTCACACTGATGAGTTCTGATAGAACGAAACAGTCTGTCTGTGGATATAATATATATATATATATATATATATATATATTATTTATAAACGAATAGATAGGTATCATCTGTTTGCACTTTGTTAAATGGTTTAAAGTATTCCTATCGAACACTAATAATTCTATTAAAACATTACCCATTCGTGTCCGCATCACTGCGTCTCTCCAAAGAGTTAAGACCTCCTCAACGAGTGTCCTGGATATGACAATAAAACATCTGACATGAGGCTCCAATAATCTGGGAGCATCGGGGAATGTGGAGTGCCCCTTCACTGCCATTACTCCTAGGTCCACTCCGGCCTGGAGTGGTAGTATCTGAGTCCCATCTATAGACCAAATACAACAGTGTAACCATTTGAATTGAACGTTAGTGTTACATACCAATGATTGAAATCATTTAAATGAGTGTAAATGAAACTATTGATGTTAGATGGGTACATTTAAGTGTGTACAAAGAAATGATTAACCGGCTCATTGGCCCAGTGGGTAGAGTGTTCGCAAAAGGTCGCGTCATACCAAAGACTTTAAAAATGGTACTTGATATCACCTTGCTTAACATTTAGCAATATAAGGTACGTATCAAAGGAAAAGTGGAGTAATCCAGGGAAAGGAGAAGCGCCCTCCCCTACACCTTAGTGTAGACCTCACTGTAGTCGCTATTGAAAAGGGAGCCTTCTGGTTGCCCTTGACAACTTGAACCATTTAACTGTGTGTAAAAATTGAATTATTGGTAAAATAGCAATACTTGGAAACATTTGACTTTATGAAAACAAATCATTAACAATAAACAGAATTAGAAGAATTAAATTGCTATACTTGAAAGTATTTAACTATGTGCAAACAATAACAATACGTGTGTACAAACAAAATGGCTCAAACTGATTTACAATTAATGTGACTAACAAACTATTCGCTTACAAATCATAAATGTACGACCATTTAACTGTGTAAGAATAGATGACGAATCTTAAATTAAATTGTTAGTGTTACATAGCAATACTTGAAACCATTAATCTGTTTGATTTCTTTGGTTTAATGACATATCAACCATCGTAGGTTATTTGATGCCAAAGCCATCCTTCTAGAAAAATAGAGCTGTTACTATTTAACTCGTAGCTGGGAGAACAAGGGGGTTCATACCTTTCACCAAGGGTATTTATCTAAAAGTGAACATAATAGCGCGACCGGATTTCGAACTCGCTTACTAACATTCCGCAGTCCAGCGGTCTAACCATTACACCACGGCGAATCGGGCCATTGGCCAAATGAGTAGACTGTTTGCCAATGGTCCGGGAGAACGGGGTTCAATCCCAGTTTGAGTTATACCAAAGACTCAAAAAGGATACTTGATGCCGCCTTGCTTAACACTCAGCATTATAAGGTAAGAATCAAGGGTAAAGTAGAGCAATCAAGTGTAGTAGCTATTGAAAAGGGAGCCTTTATGTCACTCTCGAATAAAGTCGCCTACTTAACTTCATTTTTAAGTGAATCGTTAGTATTAGGTAAAAATATTTCATAGCATATAACGTTCTGTCGGCTGAACTTCCACTGATTGTATCCCTTCGAGAAACGTAAGACATCCCCTCAAAAAAAAGAGGTGCCCTGACACTGCAGAACTGGAGCCTCACTCTCAGATGCACTTTAGATCTGAGGAGTTGAGAATATCACCGCATTGGCATTGCTCCTAGTTCTTCTCTGACGCAAAGTGGTTATATTAGTTATGCTCTCATCTATCAGTTAAATAGCTGTTTAGAATTATTATCAGTAGATAGAATTGTTTAGTAATATATTCCCTTGACCGGCGGTGAACCCGATGGATGAATTTGACAGATACATCCGGTAAATAAAATCAATAAAATTTGACTGATAAATTCGGTAAATAAATTCAACAAAGTGACTACCGTAAAAACAGCAATTCGTGGGCGTGATACCTGAAGCATAAAAAAATGCGTGGGTGTAAGCCGTGACCAATGGAGAACAAGCATTGCGTGGGTGTAAATTATGGCCAATTAAAAACAAGCACCACGTGCGTGAAGAGGCGAAGACTGGACAGGATCAAGAATTCGGGCTGAGTTCAGTTTCTGCTGGCTGTTCTGACTCACGACAGCTCCTTTGTGTGTGCGAACTCTCACCGACTGCTCTCCTACTCCAAACAAGCGTCACCGTAGAAGAATAAAAATATAAGATTATACTTGTTCCTCGTTGTTTGTCAAGATCCAGCGGTAGTTTACAGTATCTTAAAAACGTACGATGAACACAATTCCCTAACATCTTGCTATGAAATAAGCCGAGATGTGTAGGCATGCTATTAAAAATAAATCAATTAATCAATCAATCAATCCAGTGATATCATAATATCGTGAGCAAACAAATCACTATAAAAAAATGTTAGCCCAGTCGGCTGGGGCTGTAGAATACACCGATTGCATCTCTGCAGAAGGGTAAACCCTTCCCAATGAGTGTCCTGTATATGACACAAAACAATCTGATGGCGAGACGAGATTTTGAGAATGTGAAGTACCCCTTCATTGACATTAATCCCAGGTCCACTTTGACTCGGAGTGGTAGCACTTGACAGGTTACTATTTATGGGTCAAAAAGAACAAACTGTGTGCAAACAAATGACCGATGTTAAATTGGGATGTTATATATCATCCCAATTTAACATCGGTCATTTTAGTATTTGAAGACATTTAACAATGTGTAAAAAAAGAGCTCAAACTCGTTTAAGAAAGTTATTTACAAAATGTGTTTACAAATCATATATATAGTTAATAAATATGTAAAACAGGATTTGGCATTAAATAACCTACAATGGTTGATATGGCATAAAACTAAACCAAAACAAACCAAATAAAAAAGAGCAATTTAATAAAAAGTTCATTGGAATATTGAAAATAGACTTCGATAAAAAGCATTAACTCCAATCAGATTATTTATTCTTTATTGTAACGAGAAAATAAAAGCGACAAACAGAAACTGGTATCGATACATATATCTTACATATGAGAAAGTCATACTGACAGACAGACCGACAGAAAGAAAGACAAAGAGACTGTGACAGAGAGAGAGACAGGGGGAGAGAGAGAGAACAATTGTAATCATATTTACCAACCCCTCCGCTCGGGCAGGATATGACACAAGGTCAATTTTTAAGCGGAGTTTAACAGGTTTGAATTCAGAGTTTTCCTTCTCCTAGACTAGTAGCCTCACCAAGGCTGAAGAACCTAGTCTGTCCTACTATTTACCCATAGCTGGAGGAGAATAATTGGATTCATACCTTTCCCAAGGGTATT
>OY757917.1:18426252-18428752 GCA_963585895.1 Sepioteuthis lessoniana | reverse complement strand
TCCAAGGTTACATTCGAGAAGTGTTACCGGGCAAATTTGTGGAATATTACCTGCGTGTTCCTTACGCACAGCCACCACTCGGAGATCTACGTTTTACGGTAAGACAAAAATATGCATGCAGAGAAATTTATATATATATATATATATGTGTGTGTGTGTGTGGATGAGTTTGTGTGTGTCAGTGGGTGCGCGTGTGGGTGTGACTTTGTTGTTTGTTTGATTCTGGTTTTTTCTGTCAGCAAATTCTGCAAGGATGAGAGTATATTATCTGTTCACTGTTCTGAGGTTAAAAGTGTCGTTCTTGTGCATTGCTGCAACGGATCCGCTTTTCTTTCTTTCTAGTTATTTTCTCTTTCTTTTTTCTCTTTCTTTCTTGTTATCCTCTCCTTTCGTCTTTCTTTCTCTCTCGTTATCCCACCGTCTCTTTCTTTCTCTCTTTCTTTCTTTCTTTATTTCTTGTTATCCTCTCTCTTTCACTCTACTTTTCTTTTTTCTTGTTATTCTCTCTTTTTTCTATCGTTGTTTTTATTATTATCCCTTCTTTCTTTCTTTCTTTCTTTCTTTTTTTTCTTTCTTTCTTGTTATCCTCTCTCTCTTTCACTCTCTTCTTTTGTCTTGTTATTCTCTCTTTTTTTCTATCGTTGTTCTTTCTTTCTTTCTTTCTTTCTTTCTCGTTACCCTCTCTCTCTTTCACTCCTTCTTTTTTCTTGTTATTCACTCTTTATTTCTATCGTTGTTTTTATTTTTTTTATTATCCTTTCTTTCTTTCTTTCTTTCTTTCTTTCTTTCTTTCTTGTTATTCTCTTTTTCTTGCTATCTTTTCTTTTTTCTTTTATCCTTCTCTCTCCCATTTCCTGTCTTTCAATTTCTCTCTTCTGTACCCGTGAGAATCCATTTAAATACATTACTAGAAAAAATAAAATAAAATAGTCAAAATGAATAATCAATTTAATCTTATTCCTTTATTTATTTATTTACACAAATGCATATAGATATCTACTATATATCATGCAATGGATAGCAAGCTAGTTTCTCACTGAGTGCTAAATACCTCTAACATTGTGCCTAACTTAACTAAGCTTTGTAAATGACTTCTATCTCCCCCCTCATCCATGTAAGTTGTCATTTACTTACTTTAAATTTGTGTGGCACAAGGCCAGAAGTATGGAGTACTCAGCGAGAATCAACTCACTAATAACGGTCTCAAGAAGTCACTGTAGCGTAGTGGCTAATGTTCTGGACGGCGAGATCGTCGTAAGCGAGTTCGAACTCCAGTCGCGCTGTTACGTTCACTTTCGGACTATTACCCTTAGGAAAAGTAGGAACTCGTTTTTCTCTGCTATGGCCTTCTACAAGAATGACTTCTGGCATTGACTAACCCATGAAGGTTGGTATCCCATTAAAGAAAGAACCCAAACCAGTTTAACAACGGACTGTTAACCCAGCTCGTTATCCATTACACTACAAAAATCGTCCTCTGTCCCATAACAGTTGTTACATTAGCCCATGAATTTCATACATTAACTGTAATCAGTATTACGGGACAGAAGTAATAAAAATTGATACTCGTCTTTTTATTTCATTTTATTATTTATTTATTTATTTTTTTGCATATAATTTTCAGGAATTAGTAAATTTTATTCTTTTTGAAATAACTGTTCCGCCGGCAAATTTTATCTCCTATACAAAGAAAAAAATAATATAAAATAACTGTAGGGTTTCAACGTGCACAGATACTATCGTTTTTCTCAACTGAAATGCCAAGGACCAAACTTTGATCCGAGTCCGTAAGCATCAAATGCTAATTCACTATGAACTGAGGTAGAAGTGCAAAATCCAGAAGGAATCTGATGCCTCCATTTTTGACGGGTATTATACTAGTATAAGTATAATTTAAGTAGTGATTTACTAAGCTTTTTGCTTAGATGCAGCACTGAACTGGGCACGTTATGAAACTCGAACTCGTGTAGGTTCGCTAGTCTAATCTGCTAACCATTACACCACCGGAGGCGCCCTAGTATAATTTAGGTATTATGTTTAGATTCTATTTTGTTTAATTTTGACTTTTTGAGACCTTCGCTTTTTAATCATACATTTTATTTACCTATCATGTCATCTGGCATTTTGACCTCACACCCAACTTTTTTTTTCTTTTTTTTTTTTTTTGTGGAGGGCTTTTTATTGTACGTCGCAAAACGACCATTCCGTACCTCTCTGACCATACCTATTTTTTTTTGTCTTATTCTTCTTCTTCTGATCTAGACCGAGATCGTTTCTTCTTTTTACTACTGCTCTGATGATGATGTAAATAAATAATCACAGTATTATCTACTTCATCGATTCTTTTCAATTGTCGAAGCAAACTTTAATTATGTACAACCATGCTGTTTGAGTAAAAGTTCCCCGTATGTTCATAGATAGCTGTCAGATAGATGGAAACACAGAAGGACAGAAATAGACCCTTTGACTCTTCTATGGTAATGTAACCAGTTAGGTGTGC
>OY757917.1:18401252-18423752 GCA_963585895.1 Sepioteuthis lessoniana | reverse complement strand
TGCTGGGGAAATTATGAGTTACGAAGGAACGAAAACTAAAATTATTTCCCCGGGGAAAGGGGCCGTTTTAAGGCTTGAAGAAAAGGTGAGCAAATTTTTATATCATATTAGAAGTATGTATTTATCCAAGTTCTCTGTCATGAACAGAATGTGACGCAAGGTCAATTTTTAGAGAGGAGTACAGCGGGTTTTCGTACTCCTAAATTTTTTGCCTTACCAAGCAAAAAAATAAATAAATAAAAAATAAAAAATTAAAAAATAAATAAAAAAAAAAAACAAAAAAAAAACAGCCCGTCTTACTATTTACTCATAGATGGAGGGAGAAAAGGTTTCCTGCCTTTTCCAAGAGAATTAGCGTGAAGAGCAACAATCTTGTCCAGGAATTGTACTCGGACCACCGATTCCATTTTCTTTGACTAGAACCCTCCCTGTCGTCTGGGGATGGCTGTAGAATATGCCGACTGCACTCAGCAAAGAGGTAAGACAGCTTCACTACCGAGTACTCTGGGTATGACACTAAACTGGATCTAATAGTGAGACTCTATTTTTGAAGTTTTGAGAAATGAGAAGTATCCCTTCATTAACATTACTCCCAGGTCTACTTTGACTCGAATTTGGACTACTTGTTAAGATCCTATGCATGGGTCAGGTAGAACGGTTCAATCATTTAATAAGGATTATCATTATTAGTAGTAGTTAATTGAAAGCATATAACTAAGTGCAAATTACTTATATAACATAAGAATACTTGATAAATAGTATTCACTAATGTGAAATAGCAACAATGGAAACCGTCTAATATCAATTATTTGTTTGCACACGTTTAAATAGTTAAAAGGTTTCTGGTTTGGTTTGGTTTGTTGGGTTTTATGGCATATCAACCTTTGTAGGTTATTTAACGCCAAATCTATTTTTATGTAAATAATCTGTTCTATTTAAAACAATTAAGTTTAGCATAAGTACAGTTTAATTGTCAAAAACATTTCCATTTCAAACTATTCAAGCAGTTATATGTTACAATTCAGTTAAGTGTAAATACAGTTTTAATGTCGAAAAATAGTTCTATTTCAAATAATTCAGTTAAGCATAAGCACGCAGTTTAAATGTAAGTACGGTTTAATTGTCAAAAACAATTCTATTTCAAGCTATTCAGTTTACTCAACCAATTCATTTTAGAATAAGTATGCTGTTAGTTCTATTTAACTCGTAGATAGGGCCATATCAGGTGCTACCACTCCGGGCCAGAGTGGACCTGGGAGCAATGGCAATGAAAGGGTACTCCGCATTCCCCAAAGCTCCAGCACTGCTGGAACCTCACCATCAGATTGTTTAGTGTCACATACAGGACACTCGTTGGGGGGGGTCTTACCCCTCTGCAGAGGTGCAGTCAGTGTATTCTACAGCCCCAGCAGACTGGGCAATAAACGGTTTCAAGTATTGCTATCTAACACAAATAACTCAGTGTGAAAACATGACTAATTTTGAATAGAATTATTAGTTTTAGATAGAAGTATGAAAAACCATTTAACTGTATGCAAACAAATGGTCTTTAACAACTCATTCTAAAATAAAGTTGCCTCCAAACTATTCGCTTATAAAATTATATATATATATATATATATGATTTGGCACAAGACGTAGAAGGGTTGATATACAGTCAAATACTAACCAACCTTTGGTGATAACCATTACGCAAAGAGCGCATCGTCATCTGGAAAGTATAGATAAGGGAAGAACGACACTATACTGTCAGATTTGATTAAGTCACCGTGTGCGTGGTCTGATGGTGTGGGGTGGGCAAGACTTAACAAAAGTGAAGCAACAGCTATCTTCTTTCAAACAAGAATATTGAAGCTGACTCGTCCGCAACTACCCAACTATGGGTTAAATTGCACTACTACTGTTCTTCTTCAAGGATGGCTTTGGCATTAAATAACTCACGAAAGCTGGTATGCCATTAAATAAAGAAACCAAAAAACCGTCCACAAGTAATGATGCAACAGCCATGTTTTCCAACTGACCCTAGTCAGTTAGGAAACATTGATTGGTTTTAATGGTATGTAAACACGTCTAGGGCTATTTAATGCGTAGAGATTAGAGAATCACGTCCATTTTATATTTGTATTCATATTTGTTTATCATTGATTGATTTTAACAGTATGACAAACCATTTGTCTCTGAAACTGGTAGACAAATTCACCTACCTAGGAAGCAGTGTCTCATCAACCGAAAAAGACATCGACACGCGGCTAACGAAGACATGGACAGCTATCGATAAGCTATCGATCATATGGAAATCAGACATGCCTGATAAAATGAAACGCAGTTTCTTCCAGGCAGCGGTCGGGTCGATACTGCTGTATGGATGCACTACTAGAGAAGAAGCTAGACGGCAATTAAACAAGAATGTTGCGAGCAATATTGAACAAGTCCTGGCGGTAACACCACACAAGGCACCAACTATACGGCCAAGAGGAGGTGCCCGTGGTGTAATGGTTATCGTCGTAGTGAAATGGACACGGCGACACGAGTTCAAATCCTGGACGAGACTGATTGCATTTCACATAGCACTAATACTCTTGGGAAAGGTATGAATCCAATTATTCTCTCTCCAGCTATGGGTAAATAGTAGGGCAGACTATGTTCTTCAGCCTTGGTGCGGAAACTAGTCTAGGAGAAGGAAAACTCTGAATTCAAACCTGTTAAACTCCGCTTAAAAAATTGACCTTGTGTCATATCCTGCCCGAGCGGATGGGTTGGTAAATAGGACCAACTATACGGCCACCTGCCTCCCATCACGAAAACTATCCAAGTTAGACGAACTAGATAATGCAGGACACCTCTGGAGAAGCAGGGACGAGCTCATAAGTGATGTAGTCCTATGGACCTCACATATGGCCGAGCAAAAGTTGGACGGCCAGCTCGAACATACATACAGCAGCTATGTGAGGATACGGGATGTAGCCCTGAAGATCTGCCTGAGGCGATGAACGATAGTGAGAAGGGGCGAGAGATGGTCAGGGATATCCGTGCTAGCGGCACGACATGATGATGATGATGATTGCGTAGAGGTTAGGGAATTGTAGTTATTGTACGTTCATATCAACATTTTTTTAGTGGTTATTTCTAAAGAGGTTTTTTTTTTACATATTTATAGATTTGATATATAATTTGCACACAGTTGTATGGTTTCAAGTATTCTTATTAAATACTAATAATTATATGGCATCAAGTAACTATATCTATTTAACAATAGTCATTTGTTTGCACACAATAATATGATTTCAGATAACTGATATTAATTTTGGCCCAATCGGCTGGAGCTGTAGAATACACTGAGTGCATCTCTTCAGAAGGGTAAGACGCCCCCGACGAGTATCCTGGATATAACGCTAAAAAATCTGATTATGAGGCTTCGGTAATGCTGGAGCTTTGGGAAATGCAGAGTACCCCTTTATTGCAATCGATACCTGGTTCACTCTAGTTCGGAGTGGTTGCACCTGATAGGGTCCTCTCTGTGGATCAAATTGAACTAAACGCTGTACTTATGCTAAAGTGAATTGTTTGAAATAGAACTGTTTATGTGTATATGAACGGGTTTAGCATTAAATAACCTACAATGGTTGATATACCGTAAAGCTAAACCAAATCAAAATCATTATATTAATCCTTAGTTAACTATTACAGGTTTTAGTAACTATTCTTAATCCATATAATTCATAGTTATATGGCATCAAAGGTTCCTATTTAATATAAATACTTTTTTTTGCCCAGTCGGCTGGGGCTGTAGAATACACCGACTGCTTCTCTGCAGAGGGTAAGACCCCCCCCCACCAACGAGTGTCCTGTATATGACACTAAACAATCTGATGGTGAAGTTCCAGTAATGCTGGGGCTTTGGGGAATGCAGAGTACCTCTTTATTGCCATCGCTCCTAAGCCCACTCTGGCCCGGTCTGGTAGCACCTGATAGGACCCTATCTATGGGCTAGATAGAACTAACGGCATACTAATGCTAAACTGAATTGTTTCACTAAACTGAATCGCTAGAAATAGAAATGTTTTTGACAATTAAACCGTACTTACATTTAAACTGCGTGCTAATGCTAAACTGAATTATTTGAAATTGAACTGTTTTTGACTTTGAAACTGTACTTCCACTAAACTAAATTGTTATATATAACTGCTTGAATAAACTGAATAGCTTGACAATTAAATGGTGTACTCATGTTAAACTGAATTCTTTGAAATAGAACTGATTTACATAAAAATGGATTTAGCGTCAAATAACCTACAAAAGTTGATATTCCATCATCATCATCATCATCATGTCGTGCCACTAGCACGGATATCCCTAACCTTCTCTCGCCACTTTTCCCTATCGTTCATCGCCTCCGGCAGGTCTTCTGGACTACATCCCGTATCCTCACATAGTTGCTGAATGTATGTTCGTGCTGGTCGTCCTGCCTTTGCTCGGCCATGTGTGGGGGTCCATGAGTTCGCCCCCGGCTTTTTAGCTGGGCCGTCTGGCATTCGTGCCGGATGGGTGCTCGAAACCAAGAGCAGACTCGGGGCCGAATAGGCCCCCAGCTTCGGCTGGGCAACCTTCGGGTGGGCGAGCTGCACTTTTGTCCCCTTTGTACGGCACTAGACCAAGCGTCTAGTTTAAGCCGTAAACTGGCATACGTGCCCGGACCCATATTTGGGTTCGTGAAACTGCTTGCCTCATCAGGCTCACATTGCACTAAGTGAGCCGATGAGCAGCACTGACAAGCAGGGTTCGAGTCTCGGCTCTTTCCCGACCTCCCCTCCCCTTTATCCCCACTTTAATTGGCCTTCGGGCTTTTGACCTTGTGTCAAGTCGTGTCTGGTGGGAGGCAGCGACAAATATAGGGTCCATGAGTTCGTCCCTGCTTCTCCAGCAGTGTCCTGCATGTCTGGTTCGTCTAACTTGAATAGTTTTCGTGATAGGAGGCAGGTGGCCGTATAGTTGGTGTCTTGTGGGGTGTTGCCGCCAGGACTTGTTCAAGATTGCTCGCAGCATTCTTGTGTAATTGCCGTCTAGCTTCTTCTCCAGCCGTTTTGTTAGAGTCCATGTAGTGCATCCATATAGTAGTATCGATGCGACCGCTGCCTGGAAGAAACTGCGTTTCATTTTATCGGTTAGGTCTGAAAACCCAACAAACACCAAATACTTTTTAACCAGATGTTCTTAACCCACAAAGGTGACATTAATAGCTACGATCAGACTCGGTAAAATTGGACCTGAGAGTAATGGCAATGAAGGGGTAATCCATATTGCCAGAACTGGGGCCTCATCATCAGATACAGTTTAGTGTCATACTCAAGACCCCATTTTTTGAAGGGTGGAGATCTTACCCGTCTTCAGCGAATTCTAAGGCCCGTCCATAGAGCGAACATATTGATACGAGATTTATATGTAATAGGATGCCAGCAACAATCCTTTTCTTGATCAATTGAAGATGGTCCATCAATAATGTATAACGCTACGAATGTATTTTCCAACAGGGTCCCTATCAACTGCTAAGGAGGTATTAGGAGTTATAAAAAGGCAGGGATTTACATAAGTGTATAATAAATGGAGCTGTCGCCATGCAAGTGTGTTTTAGGCGGACATAAAGGTAGATTTGTATTGAATTATGCCACGAAGCCGGTAGGAGTTATAAAGAAGCTAGGACTTACATCAGTGTATAATAGGTGGGGCTGTCGCCATCCAAATGGTCGAGCAATAAAGTAAGTTGGTATTAAATTAACCCACGAAGGTTCATATCCCATTAAACAAAGCCATCCGTGTGGAAAAACACATCGCTAGGGGAGAATGAATGTGTTCATATCTTTCCAAAGGGTATTAGTCTGAAAGTAAATGTAATGGTACTATTTACCAACCCCTCCGCTCGGGCAGGATATGACACAAGGTCAATTTTTAAGCGGAGTTTAACAGGTTTTAATTCAGAGTTTTCCTTCTCCTAGACTAGTTGCCTCACCAAGGCTGAAGAACCTAGTCCGTCCTACTATTTACCCATAGCTGGAGGGAGAATAAGGGGGTTCATACCTTTTCCAAGGGTATTTGCCCGAAAGTGAACGTAATAGCGCGACTGGAGTACGAACTCGCGTACTACGATTCCGCAGTTCATCGCTTTAACCATTACACCACGAGGACATGTAATGGTGACTGAAGTTTAAACTTGCTTACTTCGGGGCTGTTGTCCAGCACTTTAGTTATTACGCCACAGGAAACTTCGCCCCGCCCAAAAAGATGAGGAAACAGAGAGATCTGCACAATGACTATGATAGTTGGATATTTTTCCCAACTTGTACAATTACGTATTGTTTGAACTCACTTCTTCATCATTATTAAGTCACGCTGACAGTTCGGATTTTTCTGACACTCTTTCTCTAACCATCCCGGGAGGTCTTCCATAATTCATCCAGTGCCGGCACAGAGCTGATGTGAATAAGTTCTTGCAGGTCGGCAAACCCTTGCATGTCCAAGTGTTGGGGTTCATAGAGGAACGTCACTTATGAGTTTGTCTTTGCTTCTCCAGCGGTGTCCTGCGTGTCTTGTTCGTCTTGCTTAGTTTTTGAGAGAGGGGAGAAGGAGGTAAGTGACCGTATAGTTGCTGTTTTTTTGGGGGGGGAGGGGGCTTACAGGATTTTCTAAAAATTGCACGTAGCATTTTGTGTAGTTCTCATCTAGCTTTTTCTCTGTGCGTTTTGTCCGATCCGGTGTTGTAGTTGTTGTTTGGGTCTCATCTCTGACTCAAGCAAATCTGTTTTTGAAAGCTTCTGTATTGAATAGCAATGCTTAAGGCCTTATATCTCATAGATGACGCTGACAGACTATATATGTCAAGAAAAGAAGGACGTAGAGGACCCAGCAGCATTAAAGATAGCGTCGATACATCTATACGACGAATCGAAGGCTACATAAAAAGAAAACAAAGAAAGACACATTACAGCGACCAGAAATAACACAAACAACACCGGGATGAACAGAACAATGATAACTAAAAAAAAAGAACAAAAATGGTAAGAAAAGCAAGTGTATGACATTTCAAACGGCAAACAAGCGAAATCTCTCACGAAAAGACTTGGACATGGTTAAGAAAGAGAAATCTTTAAAGAGAAACTGAATTTCTTCTAATAGCAACACAACACAACACCATGTTAAAGCAAAAATACATTGGTTCTGTGACGATAGAGACGAAACGATCCATCATATGATAAGCGAATACAGTAAATTAGCACAAAAGGAGTATAAAACTAGACACGATTGGGTGGGGAAGGTGATCCGCTGGGAATTGTGCAAAAAAATTAGAATTTGACCTTACGAACAAATATTATATGCACAAACCGGAATCTGTCTTGGAGAATGTCATATCACCTAATCTCGTCCAGCAGACCAGAACCTGCCGAATAATGGACTTTGTCGACCCGACAGAACACAGAATAAAATTAAAAGAAAGAGAAAAGAGAGATAAATATCTGGAATTTGCTAGAAAACTAAAAAAAAAAAAAAAATACAATGGAACATCTCTCAAAAGAGAATAATAATAATAATAATAATGACTTTCAGTAATTATTCTTGGTACCTAACTGTAAATCTTTTTTTCTCATTTGAGAATTTTTCACACCAGCGTTAGCTGATGGTTTTTCACTGGAGGCTGAAAGACAGCTAGTCTCTTCATGTCTTCTGAATTCTTCTTAGTATTCTGGCCGATCTCAACAATGCTGTTGTTTGGATGGTCTCCACTCATCATTTTATTTCCAGGCCTTCCAATCCCAGCACCAATTTTTAGTTTGTTTGTTTGTTTGGGCTATATGGCTTATTAACCCTTGTAGGTTATTTAATGCCAAATCCATGTTTATACAAATAATTTCAAACAATTCAGTTTAGTTTAAGTTCACAGTTTAATTGTCAAAAATATTTTTATTTCAAGCTATTCAGCTTAGTTAAACAGTGCTAATTCAAACAATTCAGTTAAGCATAAGTATAGTTTTTGCATTTACACACAGTTTCAAAGTCAAAAACAGTTCAATTTCAAACAATTCAGTTTAGCATACAAAACAGTTCCATTCCAAAAAATTCAGTTTAGTATAAATACAGAGTTTAGTTCTATTTGACCCAAAGATTGGACCCTATCAGGTGCTACCACTCCGAGACAGAGTGGACCTGGGAGCGATAGCAATGAAAGGGTGATCCGCATTCCCCAAAGCTCCAGCATTACTGGAGCTTCACCATCAGATTGTTTAGTGTCATATCCTGGACACTATTTGGGGGCAGGTGTCTGACTTCTCTGCAGAGAAGCAGTCGGTCTATTCTACAACCCTAGCCGACTGGGTAGCCAATCTTTTGGTGACTGTACCGAGCACACCTATTACAATTGGTATAACCGTCACTTGTTCCATAGTTTTTTCTGTTCTCGAGAAAGGTCTAAGTACTTATCTCTCTTTTCGCTTTCCTTCAGTTTTAATATTATCATTATTATTACTATTAGAGTTTTTCACATTAGTTTTAGCTGATGGTCTTTCACTGGAGTTTGAGTGACAGCAAGTATCCTCAAGTCTACAGGACTCTTCTCAGTTTTATGGCCGTTCTCAATAATGTTGTAGTTCGGATGGTCTCCCTTCGTCCTTCTACCTCCAAGTCCTCCAGTCCCTTTAATCCTATTTATCAATCCCTCCGCTCGGGCAGGATATGACACCAGGTCAATTTTTAAGCGGAGTTTAACAGGTTTGAATTCAGAGTTTTCCTTCTCCTAGACTAGTTGCCTCACCAAGGCTGAAGAACCCAGTCTGCCCTACTATTTAACCATAGCTGGGGGGAGAATAATTGGATTCATACCTTTCCCAAGGGTTTTAGTGCTATGTGAAATGCAATCTGTCTCGTCCAGGATTTGAACTCGAGTCGTCGTGTCCATTTGCTACGACGATAACAATTACACCAGTCCCTTTAATAATCCTTTAGTTACTGTACCAAAAGCACCAATCACGATTGGTATAATTGTCACCTTCATGTTCCACAGCTTTTTCAATTTCCCAGCCAGATCAAAGTACTTACTCTTCTTTTTACTTTCTTTCAGTTTTATTCTGTGATCAGCCGGGACAGCACGGTCCACAATTTTGCGAATTCACTTTTTTTTTTGTTGATTATTATGAGGTCTGGTCTTCTGGCCAAGATTAGGTGATTCGTTTGTATGTCAAAGTTCCATACGAGTTTATGTGTGTCATTTTCTAGGACAGCTACTTGGTTGTACATATACCATTTGTATGTATGGTCAAATTTAAATTTCTTGCACATCTCCCAGTGGATCACCTTGCCCACCTAAGCATGTCTAGTCTTATACTCCTTCTGTGCTAATTTGCTGCATTCGCTTATATGATTGATGGTTTTGTCTCTATCACTACATAACCTATATTTGCTATTTAGTTGTGTCTTATCTCTCCTCCCTTTGATATAATTGATTCTTATAACGTTGTTTTGTGCTGCTATTAGGAGAGATTCTGTTTCTCAAAGTTTCCTTTTCTTAGCCACGGCCATGTTTTCTGGTGTGAGATGTTGTTTATTAGTCGTTTGAAACGTTGTTTTTCTTCCCATTTTTGTTTCCTAGTTATTGTCATTCCGTTGTCCATCGTGTTGTCAGTATCATTTCTGATGGCTATAATCAGTCATACTTCGTGTTTTTCTATGTAGTCCTCGAGTCGTTGTATCGATGCGTCAAACGGAGCAAGTTATTTGTATTAGATAGGAATACTAGATATCATATGACTGTGAGGTAAAGAACCCTCTTAAGAAACAACAGCATGAATATATAAAGACGTACAATGAACGTCAAGGATAAAAATAATTTTGGAACAATACACCTAATATTTTGCACTGATCAGGATTTTACTATACACTATGAGTCCGATTTTTTTCTTCTCTAGCCGTTTTGTTTGCGTCCAAGTGGTGCATCCATACAGCAGTATCGACACGACTGCTGCTTGGAAGAAACTGCGTTTCATTTTATCGGTCAGGTTTGATTTCCATAGACGGCAATCACACAAGAATATTGAGAGCAATATTGAACAAGTCCTGGCGGCAACACCCCACAAAGCACCAACTATACGGCCTCCCGTCACGAAAACTATCCAAGTTAGACGAACCAGACACGCAGGACACTGCTGGAGAAGCAGGGACGATCTCATAAGTGATGTACTCCTATGGACCCCCACATATGGCCGAGCAAAAGCGGGACGACCAGCACCAACATACATTCAGCAACTATGTGAGGATACGGGATGTAGCCCTGAAGACCTGCCAGAGGCGATGAACGATAGGGAGAAGTGGCGAGAGAGGGCCAGGGATATCCATGCTAGCGGCATGACACGATGATGATGATGATGATGAGTCCGATAGTTGAGGGTTATTTTGCTGTACACCGAAGGTTCTTTATTCTTTTTGTAAACAGGATTAGACGTGAAATAGACGAAATAAACTCAGATCAATTCACAGCATTTCTTTGAGCACATATATTTGCACCCTGAAGCAAAATTTGGATATCTACGATTGATTTTGTAAATTTCGTGAGTTCACATATCGATCAAGGACTGATATAAAAAGTAGCCCATCACCCTATTCCAAACTGCTTATTAAGTATTTTTGTAATCATTGCGAAATTCGAGGGTTTTTCATTGAATAAGAGGATTTTTTAAAAGAACTTTTCCTCACAAATATAAACACTGCATTCTTTGTAATTGGTTTATAGCAAAAAAATATTTTAATCTCTCAAAAATATTCATTTTTGGGCTATTTATTCATATAGGGGCAGGATGGAACAGATGTGTCATCGAATTTTTTCAGGCTGAGAATTGCAAACCATGTGAAATTTACATATATACGAGGTGCATACGATAAGTATCCAGACCTTTTTCGTATGGGCACTTTTATTGATAGTACACACATGAAACTCTAGTCCCCTTTCGAAGTAATCACCGCCGGCTGCAATGCACTTGTTGTACGCTTCCAACAACTTCTGGAAGGCACCATGGAAGTTCTCTTGTGTGAGCGTGTCAATGACTTTCGTCACAGCCTCTTTCATCTCCTCCATTGTCTCATAACGACAGCCTCTGAGCTTAGGGAATAACCAAAAGTCACAGGGAGCAAGGTCTGGACTATAGAGAGGGTGACGAACTGTCTTGATGCCCATCTTGGTCAAATAGTCTGTGATAAGGATGGAGTTGGGGACTGGTGCATTGTCCTGGTAGAAATGCCACTGACCCGATTTGAAAATGACTGCTGGCCTCTTCCGACGGAATCTCTTCCTGAACTCCCTTAAAACCTCTACATAGTAGCCCTAACCCTTTGGCCAATCAACTCTGGTGTATTGACTTCCTTACGCCTCCCACACCTCTCATCATCCCTCACAGACTCCTTGCCTTCCTTGAATCTCTTATGCCACTCAAAAACTGATGCCCGATTCATGCAATATGCTCCAAAAGCAGTCTGAAGCATTCCATACGTTTCTGTGGCATTTTTTGCAAGTTTAAAACAGAATTCTATTGCATATCGTTCTTCTAAAGTGTCAGATTAAATTTTGGAAATTCACCAGCAATGACAATCAGGCTTTAGTAGGGTGTATTCCAATTCCTATTGTAGCAGTTCATTTGAACCTAAAATTATAAAAATTGGTCAGTCATCTCATAAGATGTATAGCAATAACATACTGAATTATCAAGTGTCTACAATTTTAAATGCTCACAAATGTTGTGTACGGAGAAGGATGTTTTAATGAATGTCTACAAATTAGCAAAACATTGGTTTTCCACTCTGAGCTTGAGTGGTTGGTTGGTTGGTTGGTTCAATACTTTTCGGGTCATTTATTGCCGAAATAAATTTCAAACGATTCAGTTTAGTATAAGTATAGTTTTTTGTTTACAAACAGTTAAATTTCAAAACAGTTCAGTTAAATGTCAAAACAGTTCTATTTCAAACAATTCAGTTTAGCAAAAGTAAACAGTTTTGTTCTATTAAAAACTATTTTATTTCAAACAGTTCAGTTGCACTAGTATGCAGTTTAAATGTCAAAGCAGTCCTATTTCAAGCAATTCAGTTTTGCATAAGTACAGCGTTCTATTTGACCCATAAATAGGACCTTATTTGATGCTACCACTCCGAGCCTGAGTGGACCAGAGAGCGATGGCAATGAAGGGGTACTCCGCATTCCCACTGCTCCAGCATTACTGGAACCTCACCATCAGATTGTTTAGTGTCATATACAGGACACTCGTTCGGGAGGTGTCTTACCCCTCTGCAGAGAAGCAGTCGTTGTATTCTACAACCCCAGCCGACTGGGCAAGAGCCTGAGCGGAAAAGACAGTCTGTGAAGTGGAAACACACTAAATCTCTGGTAAAGAAAAAGTTCCAAGCGCAACGGTCTGTATAAAAAGTAATGATGACTGTGTTCCGAAATATGAAAGGATCGATTTCCTTGAAAAAGTACAATTGTTGACAGTGCTTCCAATTGTCAACTCTTTAGACAAAGTTCACCTTATGTATTGAATGAACCTCCTCCATATGATTTATATATTTATTGGTTGATTGGTTGATTGATCCCTTGGCATAAAATAACCCCAGACGGTTTGATATACTGTTAAAATCAGATCTGTATATATTATATGTTTATATTTACTATTTTGCATAGTTTTTAAATAGTTTTTTTTTTGCCCATGGAAATAGGATACCAAGTATTTTTATCTAATACAAATAATGTGCAAATAGATCTATTTGATCTATAGATGGGACTTTAAATAGTACTTCCACTACGAGTTACAGTTGACCTGGGAGTAATGAATTGGCACTCTGGCAATGAATTGGTACTCCACATTCCTCAGAACTTCAGAACTAGAGCTTCATCATCAAATGCAGTTTAGAGTCACACGCAGGACCTCCTTTTTTGGGTGGAGCATGCCTCTCTGCAGGGTATTCTAAGAACTGCTGATAAGGCGGGTGTTAATTGGGAATAGACCTGGGGTGAACATTGACTTGGGAACCAAAGTATTCTGTCCATTATGCAAGCTTATCATCAAGGTGGAGGGGAAAAAGAGAGCCTTACTCTGTGCCCCCGCCCAAATTATTCCCCTCCTCCATCTGAGAATTTGATGCGAACTTATTTTAATGTAAGAAAATACACTTCTAACAGGCCCTGCTTCCAACTTGACACCCCTTTCCACTGGACTTGATTTTCGCCTTCCATAAGTAATACCCTGGTGACGATGATGACCGCTATTGGTTACAAGAAAAAATAATAAAATCTACAAATAATGAGCTATTGAAACTTATTTGTAAATCAATACAGTTCGTTGTTTTTTTTACAGGTGGGGGTAAATTCATCCATCACTTTTTTTGTAAAAAGTATCAGCACCTCGCTCTTCCTTCATCTTTAAAAAGTCTTTATTCATGGAAATGAAGTATAGTTGACCATAGTCGAGGGTGACCTGAAGGCTCCCTTTTCAATAGCTACTACACCGAGGTGTAAGGGAGAGCGCTACTCCATTCCCTGGATTGCTCTACTTTACCCTTGATACGTACCTTATAATGCTGTGTGTTAAGCTAGGTGGCATCAACTGCCATTTTTTTAGTCTTTGATATGACTCGACCTGAGATTGAACCCTGGTCTCCCGGACCATTGACGAATACTCTATTTATTAGGCTAATGGACCGAAATTAATTAATCGCTCTTCCTTTTGGAAACACCTAAGATTATCTACACGCTTTACTGAGGAAGACGATCTTTCACAAGAAGAAGAGGTGGCTGGTATAGTCAGAATCAGATGTTGTAATTTTGGTCACCTCAGTCAGAGTTTGGTTTAGTTCAAGTTCCCGTATTATTACTGTGAATTCTTGAATGCTTGACGCTTGCTTTACAAAATCGAAAGTTTAAAACGCTTCCATTCGAAAATTTGTTTCGTAAGCGTGGAAAAACTTCGGATTTAACAATTCAACAAATCTGAACTCTCCCATTGTTTTAAATCATTGCTCAACGTGAACAATAACGTCATCCAAAATGTTATTCAGAACCTAATAATACAAATTTTTCGTCTAGATTTATCTGATTTTAAGCTCTTTGAATTGGCAAGTATTTAACTGCAGCCGCACAAGACAATGAAAATATTATCTCTTCAATAGAGAGTTAGCTAAATAGGGCTGGAAAACAAGCAAACCAATGTCTGCATTTCGATGAGATTCTCTCTGTAACCCCTAATTAATTATTCTGTTTCTCTTTTTCATGCACCACCTTGAAGGGAATAATTGTTGGGTATCACCCACCTTTTTCCACATGAACAGGTCCATCTGCCATATCTAGCAGTAGCTACTAATACCAGGGCAGACTAGAAGGTGAACAGCAGCTTCCTATAGGAATAGTAATAGAGCGTTGGAGACTGGAGATCGTACTAGATCACCTTACTTGCTACCGTAATAACGGAAGCCAATACTATCGTTGGACTATATCTTTATTCTGTATTCACTAATCATATGTTCTTGTCTACTAATAGTCTCTCTATTGTATATACTTTTTCCCTGAGAAAATATCACTATTTCCTCTCATATCGTGGTTTGTCCTTTATTTAATATTACAAGCGTTCACTAATCCTATGTTCTTGTCTACTAATAGTCTCTCTAATGTATATGCTTTTCCTCAAAATATATCTCTATTTCCTCTCATATCGTGGTTTGTCCTTTATTTAGTATTACAAGCGTTCACTATCCAAAACGCAACAGTATACATGGACCCTTCACACCTGGTATAGGGTGTCTCAATATATATGGGACATATGGGACTGCCCAATTATTTCTGCTCACTATGTATATGTATATATCTAGGGGGACTCAATATACATGGAACCTATGGGACTGCTAATAATTCTTTTAATAATAATGTGGCATTCTTTTTTGTTTCAGATTTAAAAATAGTATACTATAACATCTAATAATCCTCGATCACAATGCTTTAGAGAAGAGAGGAAAAATATTTTGTGCCACGACTTATATAGACAAAATCGTTCAAAAATGTCTCAAAATAGATACAACCCATCAATATAAAAAAAGTAAAGTTGGTGACCGTAGTCGAGGGCGACCAGAAGGCTCCCTTTTCAATAGCTACTACACTAAGGTGTAGGGGAGGGCGCTACTCCTTTCCCTGGAAAGCTCCACTTAACCCTTGATACGTACCTTATATTGTTGAATGTTAAGCAAGGCAGTATCAAGTACCATTTTTAAAGTCTTTGGTATGATGCGACCTGGGATTGAACCCAAGTCTACCAGACAATTGGCTAACACTTACTGTGACAAGAAACTCAAAAAAGATTGTATGTCCCGACAAATGATTTAATATCAATTAGAATGACACTAATTTGATGCCTCTTATTAAAAGGATGCGTTTTTTTTACAGAACGTGTTTCAAATAATCACCATTGTACTTGTCTCAGTAATAAATCATTATCATATTCATGGGTTGCATCTATTTTGAGACATCTGTACATGTCTTTGTTGTGTATATCATGTAATGTACTTACATGAGTCTTCAAAACGAAAAAGAAAAAAAAAAGTTAATAGATTGTTTGATGTAGATCCTCTCAACATCGTAGGTCAGGGTCATATATGCTCACTACTCAACTCCTATGTCCGTCTCTGCATTCAACGTACAATAATAGGATATAGGTTCAAAGAAGTAATTGCAAAAAAACATAAAAGAAACTTTAATTAATGTAGGTCTTGTAAATTTATCATTATAATATAATATAGGAAAACAAAATACGTTTACAATTAAAATTCCAACTGAATTTTGACCCAGAAATAAATGATAAATCATTATGGAATGCCGAAAGTTAAAAAAGCAAATATACTTCAGTCATAAGTGTTGCTCGTCATATAACTGTTTTAACGGTGAGAATATACTTTTTCCATTGTGGCTAAAATGAGCTTTTTGTCACTTTTGGGTATCCATAATTCAAATGCCCCATGAAAAATCAATTTAAGTGTGTTTTTATAAAAAAACAAAACAAAACAAAAAAAAAAAACAACAACAACACTCTATATAAGAAAAGTTCAAGAAACAGTGATGAACTTTAGGGACGAATGGCGAGAGAGCATCAGGGAATTCTATGCTATCAATACAACTTCATAAAAAAATATATAATGTAACTGAAAGAAAACTAACCCCCGGTTAAAGTGCCAATTATAAATTTATTTCGACGAAGAAATATTATCTTCGTCCCATCTGATGACAATACATGCTTATTCTGGCTATGAAATCAGCAAATATGGTTTACTATATATATATATATATATATATATATATATATTAGGGAATGCCCAGGCGAGTAAAGGAAGGGAGAAAGGCCATGAAGACATTAAGGTCCTAGAAAAATGGGTGCGCCATTCTTCAGCTCACCCCAAGGCCAACTGGCGTGGTTTTGTCGTAGCCAGTGGAATTTGAGTACCACTAAACCAGGGAAATCAGACTGTTATCCATTTATTTTTTTATTTTTTTACTTTCTTATTCCCATGTGTTAAGTTACAAGGTTAATTGGGTTATTAGCCCCACCGAACTTTTTAGCAGCCTTAGGTGGGTTTTTTTTAATAATGTATTGCTACTACGTTTATTTTATTTTATTGAATGGTGATGGGGGTTCAAACCAGCCCTACGAGGAGTAGCCAAAAAACGGCCGAAAGAAACTAACAAATCTAAAAACAGACTTTACTCCAACGCTATAAAGGCTTCCATCAACCCAATAATTCACAAAAATAAAGCCCCCGGCATTGCAATTACTGAAATAAATTTATTTATATGCCTGTATCCTTTAATAATCCAAAGTTAACTGATTTCAACCAATATCCATATCAAAGTAGATTGCTCAACAAACAAAGACGCCACAAAATCAATGATAGGACATAGATGTCTAAGGATAGCGTAGATACAGTCAGCAGTTTCTCGTCTATGACCATTGGTCTGATAACTGCATAGGCGAGAAATTGACAATCAGCAAACGCTGATATATATATATATATATATATATATATATATATATATATATATATATATATTCTTGAAGCTCTATGCATAAAGTTCTGTATATAAAGATTTTAAAACCTTCCTTAAACAAGATGCACTTAAAATACAGCAGCCGAATTCTAAAATGCCTTTGAAATTTTTCCCGCTCAAATATTCCTCTTTCCTCTTGTAAAATTCGTTTCTTCCATAAATTTACCTACTACTTGATCTTCCTCCTGCTCTTTATATAAATGCGTACGATTCGTTATTTTCTTTGTTATTTCATTATTCGTTGAAGCCATAGATACTTCGGAAAAATACGGCGCCTTCCAGAATTCCATTCGGAAGTCAAATGACTCATATGAAGAGTTGAATGGATCGAATAAAAAACAGACACCAAATATCTATCGTATTTAATCAAACACACACACACACACACACACACACACACACACACACACATATATATATATATATATATATATATATATATATATATATATATATATATATAAGGTATATTTTGGTTTAAGGTCGTTCTTTCTTGTAAAAAACATTAAGTTCTTCTAAATAGTTTTTTTAAAGTGATTTTTTTTTTTCTTTTCATATGAATTTTCTAAATTTTTGTCCTTTTCATATAAAAATTTGCCGAAAATTCTTTTTCATTGATCAATGGTCATTTTGAAGGTATGTTTATTCATTTCTTTATTTATTCATTCATTTTCTTTAAAATATTTTAAAATTTCTATTCAGAATGCAAAGAAATGATGAATATTCGTACTTCTTTCATTGCTTGCCCAGTCGGCTGGGCCTGTAGAATACACCGACTGCTTTTCTGCAGAGGGGTATGACCCCCCCCATGAGTGTCCTGTTATATGACATCGCTCCTAGGTTCACCCTGACCCGGGGTGGTAGCACCTGATAAGGGTCCTATCTAAGGGTTAAATAGAACTAAACCATGGTTTCTTGAATTTATTGTTTTTGGCATTTAAACTGCGTATTTCTGCTAAACTGAATTGTTTAAAATAGAACTATTTTGACATTTTAACTGTGTACTTATGCTAAACTGAATTGCTCGAAATAGAACTGTTTTGACGGCTAAACTGTCTACTTATGCTAATCTGAATTATTTGAAATAAAACTGTTTTGTCATTTAACTTCGAGTATTGCCCAGTCGGCTAGGGCTGTAGTATACATCAACAGCACCTCTGTAGATGGGTAAAACCCACCTAACGAGTGTCCTGTATATGACACTAAACAATCTGATGGTGAGGTTCCAGTGATGCTGGGGTTTTGGGGAATGCGGAGCACCCCTTCATTGCCATTGCTCCCAGGTCCACTCTGGCCCGGAGTGGTAGCCCCTGATAGGGTCCTGTCTATGGGAAAATAGAACTAGACAGCATACTTATGTTAAATTGAATTGTTTGAAATGGAACTGTTTTTGACATTGAAACTGTACTTACATTAAGCTAAATTGTTATATATAGTACTGTTTTGACATTTAACTGTGTATAGACAAAATATGTTCTTATACTAAACTGAATTAGCTGAGTTAGAACTGTTTGATTAAACTGAACAGCTTGAAATAGAAACGTTTTTCGTGCTAAACTGAATTGTTTGAAATAGAAATGATTATTTGCATAAAAATGAA
This sequence comes from Sepioteuthis lessoniana, assembly GCA_963585895.1. Lineage (NCBI taxonomy): Eukaryota > Metazoa > Mollusca > Cephalopoda > Myopsida > Loliginidae > Sepioteuthis > Sepioteuthis lessoniana. The sequence continues at coordinate 18,405,048 of OY757917.1, read as the reverse complement.
TTTGGCGTTAAATAACCAACAAAGGTTGATATGCCATAAAACTTAACCAAACCAACAACCAACTTATTTTATCGCTTTTTTCTTTCTTTTAAGTTGGAATTTTTAAACTTAGATTGTCACATGTCCAGAAAGCAGTAAGCGTTAACTGTTTACAGTAGTATAGAATTTTTACTTACCAAAAACGACCAAACTTTCACGCAGATTATTTGTTATGAGCCCGACATTTCTGTGTTAAAAACTCATATCAATCAACGTTGAATTCAAGGCCGTTTTATTCCAAATAACATTCGAAAAAATATTCGTCAGTAACAAACATATTATGTAACAAAGTAAAAAAAAGAGAGAGAGAGGAAAAAGGAACTACAAATACTAGAAGCAATAATGATTTAAAAAAACGCCTAGAAAAAATGAAATATCATTCTGCTAAGGAAACAGCGTTCTAGATGGATCTATTAACCAAAACCGCCCTGTCGATGGGGACGTAGAATATATTGATTGCCAACCCTTGAAGCAGGATTACTAACAAGGAAATCTCAGAAGACACAAAGAAAATTAACGAAAAAAAAAACCGTTACAAAGAACCTTGTCATGTGATTTTAACGAACTATAGTTCATATTATTTTGTTTTATGGGATTCTATGAAGATAACAAAGCAGAACTGTAAGTTGATACAATTTTTACCCTTGCTGTTTTTTTTTAGATAACAATAATGATAATAGTAATAATAATACTGGGAAGAGTCCTGGAGACTTGGGAAGATTTGCTGTGACCAAAACTTCAGAGAGAAACCATCAGGTAACGTTCGTGTGAAAAACTCGTGAAAAGAGAACTTGCAAAATTGTGGACTTTGCTGTCCTGGCTGACCACAGAGTAAAATTGAAAGAAAATAAAAAGAAGAATAAGTACCTGGACCTTGCTAGGGAATTGAAAAATCTATGTTACATAAAAGTGACGTTTATACCAATTGTAATTGGTGCTCTTGGTACAGTCACCGAAGAATTATTAAAGGAACTGAAGGACTTGGAAATAAGAGACGAATGGAGACTATCCAAACTACTACACCATTGAGATCGGCCAGAATACTGAGAAAAGTCCTGGAGACTTGAGGATTGGTTGGTTGGTTGGTTGGTTGGTTTTTATGGCATATCAACCTTTGTTATTTATTTAACGCCAAATCCATTTTTATGCAAATAGTCGGTTCTATTCCAAACAATTCAGTTTAGCATGAATACACAGTTTATTTGTTAAACATTTCTATTTCAAACTATTCAGTTTATTCAAACAATTCTAATTCAGCTAATTTTGTTTACACACAGTTAAATGTCAAAACAGTTCTATATATAACAATTCAGTTTAGTGTAAATACAGTTTCAATGTCAAAACAGTTCCACATCAAACAATTCAGTTTAGCATAAGCACGCAGTTAAATGTAAGTAAACAGTTTATTTGTCAAAAACATTTCTATTTCAAGCTATTCAGTTTAGTCAAAGAGTTCTAATACAAACTATTTATCTTAGCATAAGTATGCAGTTAGTTCTATTTATCCCATAGATAGGGCCCTATCAGGTGCTACCATTCTGGGCCAGAGGGACCTGGAACAATGGCAAATGAAGGACTGTTCCGCATTCCCCCAAAGCCTGGGATCACTGGAACCTCACCATCAGATTGTTTAATGTCATATCAGGACATTCGTTGGGTTGGGGGTACCCCTCTGCAGACGTGTATTCTACAGCCCCAGCCGACTGGGCAAGAGACTTGAGAAGACTGGCTGGCACTCAAACTCCAGTAAAAACCATCAGCTAAACAGTGATATGCCAAACTCTTAAGGAGTAACTATAATAAAAATAATAATTATAATAATAATAATGAAACCATAGAAAAAAAATAGACAGATACTTGAATCTTAACAGCTCGAAAAACTGAGGAACATGAAGGTAACAGTGATACTAATAATAATTGGAGCATTAGGACCGATGCCCAAGGCTTAGAAATGAGAATGTTGCTGTTGGAAATCAAAGGAAGAATCAAGAGCATTCATTAGATGGACTAAAATAATATAATATTTCGCTTATTTGTTAAGATCGGCAAAATGCTGGAAGATTCCGAGAGACTTGGGGAGACTTGCTGCCATTGAAACTCCTTTGAGAGACCATCAGAAAACGCTGGTGTTGGGGTGAAAAACTCTCTAAAGAGTAAAATAACAGTTACTGGTCCTGGCAAAAATTATGAATCCATCAAACTTAGAGGATGTTCCCTTTTGTTTTATCTGTTATTTGGCTATTTACTGCTAAATAAAAATTTCCTAAAACAATTTTCTTTATAAAATATTTCTTAAACAAAGTTGATCAAATTATCTTAATCAATGTCTGGCTCAGTCGCCTGGGGCCGAAGAATACATCGACTGCATCTCTGCAGAGGGGTAAGACCCTCCTCCCTACGAGAGTCATGGATATGACTCTAAACAATCTGATGGTGAGGCTCTAGTAATGCTAAAGCTTTGGATATGCAGAGTACCCCATCATTGCCATCGCTCCCAGGCCCATTCCGGCCCGGAGTGGTAAAATCTGATAGGGTCCTATCTATGATCAAATAGAAGTCAACTGTGTACTTAAGCGATACTGAATTGTTTGAAGTAGCGCTGTTTTTACATATAACTGTGTATAACAACAACAAAATGAGTTTAGAAATCAACAAAATGAGTTTAGAAATCGTATATATATATATATATATATATATATATTATATATATTTGTAAGAATGGATTTGGCATTAAATAACCTACAATGGTTGATATACCATAAAACCAACCATAGCAAACCAAACCTAAATCAATATTATAATTCTTTTCCAGTCCAAGTAAAGAAAAAAAATATTATGTCGAGGAAAATATACATATAAATACTTCGAACTTGATGCATCCTAAAAAGATAATTCATGTTATTTTCTTTAATTTGCAAATCTCTCCTCTTTAAAAAATCAGTATGTTCACATGTCAACATAAATTATACGTAAGTAGTAAAACCGTTATTTTTTCCGATTTCCAATCAATGGAGAATTGAACGTAAGTAGTAAGACTAACACTAACAACGAAAATATGGTGAAGCAGCCTAACAAGGTTATGATTAGCCTAATTTTAGGGTGTGGACAGGAAGTCAAACAGAAGGCGTCATTTTGTATTTTGAATTTCTATCACTTACAAAGCAAATATTCACACTCCCAAATTAAAAGGCCTTTGTAAGTATAGCAGGAGATAAGTGAAATGCCTATATGTGCGAGCAGGCAAGTAATCAGAGGGATAGATAGATAAATAGATAGGAACTGACAGATATATACTGAAATAATCAAAATTAGATAGATAGATAGATAGATAGATAGATAGATAGATAGTAGCAACAGACTGATATATATTGATATAATCAAACATAGGTAGATAGATAGATAGATACTGATACAATAAAACTTCGATTGCTAGATAGATAAGAAGAGACAGATATATACTGAAATAATCAAAATAGGATAGATAGATAGATAGATAAGCAAGGATATTTATCCGGCTTCCACCAAGTCAGATTTGACAAGTCATTTATTGTCGAAAGCTACACATGAATCGAGACATGCTTGATCGTTACAAAAAAAAAATCCTTGATCTCCTCAACATTTCCCATTTTGAGGAACCTCAGAACCAAGCAATAGATTCAGCCCTTCAAAGCAAGTACTATCTGTGATGGTGGTGGTAGTGGGAAGGACCTCGAGACCTGGCGATCACCTTAATAACACCAACCTGGCGTAGCCATGC
>OY757917.1:18341007-18401052 GCA_963585895.1 Sepioteuthis lessoniana | reverse complement strand
TCTTTGTTGTGATGGTATATCAACCTTCGTGGCTTATGTAATGCCAAAAGATACACTTGTAGAAGAACAATAGCGGCACTCTTTTACACAAAGCTGGGTGGGGGTTAAGAGGACGGGTAGAGTGTTCGCCAATGTTTCGGGAGACTTAGGTTCAATCCTAGGTCACGTCATACCAAAGACTTTAAAAATGGTACTTGATACCGCCTTGCTTAACACTCAGCAATATAAGGTACGTATCAAAGGTAATGTGGAGCTTTCTAGGGAAAGGAGTAGCGCCCTCCCCTACACACCTCTAAATAGTAGCTATTGAAAAGGGAACCTTCTGGTCGCCCTTGACTACGGTCGCCAACTTTACTGTACTTATTAATCCGAAAGTGAAGTAGGGTTCGAACTCGCGGACTTCATGATCGATGTCCAGCAGTTTAGCCAATCTTATACTCCTTGTCAATCCTACTTAATGAAATATGTATAGTAGAGGGATTGCTGCCTAAATAAATAATGATATATATTATGATGCTTGCTTGCTTTATTTTACAGCGTATCAACGTTTTCTGGTCATTTAACGCCGAATTAAGTCATTTTGATAAAAGTTTGTATGTTTCAAGGTCTTGATATGTTCAAACATTTATTTATGATATACGTTTCTGTGTGGATCGTTTTATTCAATAATTTTCTGATACTGATTCATTTTTTTATATACTTTGGTATTGTTCATATTTTCATCTGTCTGGTCTTTAAATTTTTCCATTTCGGCCCGCTGCTTTTAGGAAGGATATTATAGCGTCCACTTTAGATTTTAAAAATAGTTCTTTCACGCAGCTTGCGTTGTAGAATGTTTCTCTTGTAGGGACTAGATCAATGCATTCCATGAAAATATGCGGATTTTAAATTTCCTGTCTAATAGGAATTCATTGATACAATTTTAAAGTCTTCCTTTTAGACTAGCAGAAAACTTGCTCTAGACCAAGGGATTTTCAAAGATATACAAATCCTTGAGCTTGATAGAAATTTGGTGAATACAAGCATAAAGGTTCACAGTAGGGTGAATTGACTAGTTTGTATTTATAAACCCCTTTATAACAAGAGAAGAAAAATGACTGGAACTTATAGACTAGTTGCCAGATATTGTACACCAAGCAGGATGTCTTATTGGATATGATGCGTTGTTCATATACAACTATTTCACAACATCCAGGTCATTTAAACAAAAAAAAAGCTGGATATCTTCAGCATCCTTTACGATGAATATTATAATAGTTTCATGGAAGAAAACATTAAAAACAATTATATTTTGAGTTATTTTGTAAAAATACTGAATTCTGAAATATTCCATTAAATAATAGGTTACGATATGTCTTCTGAAAAAATACTAGATTCTAAAATAGCCTATTTCATTATAGGTCACATGATGCCTTCTGAAAATATGGAAATCTGTAATATCCTATTTCATAATAGGCCACGAGATGTCTTTTGAAAAACACTGAATTCTAAAATATCCCTTTTTTATAATCGGTTATGAGATGCCTTTTGAAAATACTGAATTCTAAAATATCCAATTTTATAATTGGTTACGAGATGCCTTTTGAAAATACTGAATTCTGTGATATCCTATCTTATAATAGGTCACAAGATGTCTTTTGAAAATACTGAATTCTAAATTATCCCTTTTTATCATAGGTTATGAGAGGTTATTGGAGGTGCCCGTGGTGTAATGGTTATCGTTGTAGGAAATGGACACGGCGACACGAGTTCAAATCCTAGACGAGACTGTTTGCATTTCACATAGCACTAATACCTTTGGGAATGGTATGAATCCAATTATTTTCCCTGCAGCAATGGGTAAATAGTAGGACAGACTAGGTTCTTCAGCCTTGGTGAGGCAACAAGTCTAGGAGAAGGAAAACTCTGAATTCAAACCTGTTAAACTCCGCTTAAAAATTGACCTTGTGTCATATCTTGCCCGAGCGGAGGGGTTGGTAAATGTATATATATAATAGGTTATGAGATGTCTGTTGAAAATACTGAATTCTAAAATATCCCTTTTAATGGTTATGGAATGTCTTTTGAAAAATACTGAATTTTAAAATATCATTTTTATGTCATTTTTAAGTCCGACCTTACGGGTTTTATTGTTTGGCTAAGGTACGGCGCATAGCACGTCGCGATCAAGGAGGCGATCAAGGAGGCGGCTTGGCTCTTCCAGAGTCATGTCGGGGTTGCTGTCGGAGCCGATATGATGCAGAACCCGAAATCGGCGATGAAGACAGTGCATCACTGAGGACCTACCTTGATGCATCTAGGATGTATGATTGAAACGTGATGTCTTTTGAAAAAAAGAAGTCTATTTCATAAAAACAAAAATATAGATTTAAAAAAGAAAGAAAAATAAACATTAGAATACAATGCTTGAAATCTTAATTAGTATCAATGGTAACAGATAACTAATAATTAAATCAAAATCAAACAATCATTAACGAAAACTTCCGTTCTGACCAAAGATATCCAGATCTTCCCTCGTTGAGTTTTAGTACAGCGAAGTATTTTTTTTTTTTGTGTGTGTGGGTGTTATTATATGACTCAATATTCAATTTAGAATAACCTTTCTGTATTTAAAAAAAAAATCTTGAAATCAAAAACCCTTAAAAAGACAACCCCACCGAACCCATTAGGCATAATTGGTTTATGTTGTTTAATGCTATGTCAACTTTCGTGGGTATTAATATCACATCCTTCCTTGTACATAGTGGGATAAGCGGATCCATGCCTTTCACAAGGGTATTTGTCTGTAAGTAAATGTTATAATGAAACTGGAGTTCTAACTTAGTTACTACAATGTATATATATATATATATATATAGTCAGAGAGAGAAAATAAATTGATATCAAATAGGAATATATCCTTGTTTATTGTTATATGTTTTAGATTGTTATCTACTTTCGACCTTAGGTCATCTTCCGGAAAAAAATATTTGTGAAGATAGGTTTTATAATAGTTTTTCCAAGTGTTGACAAAAAAATTAACTGTTTACGCAGCATATCAATTCGTTGAATTAAAGTTTACATATATGTAAATACACACACACACACAAACACGTTGGCCTAATGAGTAGAGTGTTTGCCAATGGTCCGGAGGACTGGAGTTCAAGTCCAGGTCGAGTCGTACTAAAGACACAAAAAATGGTACTTGATACCGCCTTGCTTAAAACTCAGCATAACAAGGTAAGGATCGAGGGTAAAGTGGAGCAACCAAGGGAATAGAGTTGTACCCTCCTCTAAACCTCGGTGTAGTAGCTATTGAAAAGGGAGCCACCGGGTCACCCTCGACAAAGGTCGCCAACTTTTATATATATATATATATATATATATATATATATATATGAGTATGTGTGCGTGTGTTATATGCACTCATGCTTATGAAGCGCCGTAAAAACCGACCAAAACTGATGATAACAACAGAGCAGGCTTCAAACCGAAAATATTAAATAAAATTACACCTAGCTCAATCTACTAGCGCAAGTTTCACGTTTTACTACGATCATCAAGCGGACACTACAGGGGAAGTGGTTTATTTAACTTATTATGAAACATTGATCTGTGATCACGTAAACTAGGACGTTAGACGTGACAGTAAAAAACTGGAAATCTAATGCAAGTATTGAATCATGAAACTCCCCCTTCACACTCACACACACGGATACAGATAGACATATACAATATATATATATATATATATATATATATATATATATATATATATATGCGTGGTACCTTTTTTCGTATGGGCACTTTTATTGACAGTTCACACATGAAACTCTAGTCCCCTTTGAAGTAATCTCCTCCGGCTGAAATGCACTTGTTGTGCTGTTCCAACAGATTCTGGAAGGCCCCATAGAAGTCCTCTTGTGTGAACGTATCAATGACCTTCTTCACAGCCTCTTTCATATCCTCAATTGACTCATAACGACAGCCTCTGAGCATAGAGAATAAGCAAAAGCTACAGGGAGCAAGGTCTGGACTATAGGGAGGGTGTGGGCTATCTTGATGCCCATCTTGTTCAAATAGTCTGGGACAAGGATGGAGTTGTGGACTGGTGCATTGTCCTGGTGGAAATGCCACTGATCTTATTTGAGGAGTGCTGGCCTCTTCCGACGGAATCTCTTCCTGAATTCCCTTAAAACCTCAACATTGTAACCATAACCCTAACCCTCTGGCCAATCAACTCTGGTGTATTGACTTCCTTACGCCTCCCACACCTCTCACCATCCCTCACAGATTCCCTGCCTTCCTTGAATCTCTTATGCCACTCAAAAACTGATGCTCGATGCATGAAAGATGCTCCAAAATCAGTCTAAAGTATTCCATGCGTTTCTGTGGCATTTTTTTGATAGTTTAAGACAGAATTTTATTCCTTATTGCTCTTCTCAGGTCCAGATTGCATTTTTGAAATTCACAACTGTGACAATCAGGCTTTAGTAGGGTGTATTCCAATTCCTTCTGTAGCTGTTCATTTGAACCTAAAATCATAAAAATTAGTCAGTCATCTCATAAGATGTATAGCAATAACATAGTGAATTTTCAAGAGTCTACGACAATTTTAAATGCCTGTACAAAAAGGTCTGGAAACTTATTGAATCCACCACGTATATACCAATTTTCTTCTCATATATATATTGTCATTCACAAATAGACTGTTTCGTTATATTTCAACTCTTCCGTATGGCTAGACACACGAGACGCTCAAACCGGGATTGATACCCGCCTAACTTAGCTCGGAAATTAACGAATATGTATCAAATTTATGTTTACATTTTGCGTTATTGAATACCGTTGTGCTCAATTCGTTAAAAGAGCCTTGCATTAACTGAGTGGCAACCATTATATTCCAACGCCATGTATATATATATATATATATATATATATATATGTGTGTGTGTGTAGAGAGAGAGAGAGAGAGAGAGAGAGAGAGAGAGAGAGAGAGAGAGAGAAAGACAGAGAGAGACAGAGAGAGAGACAGAGAGAGAGAGACAGAGAGAGCTGCTTCAAACTTAGCTGTTATAGCAGTCTTTTGCACTTGTCGAAGTACACAAGGGAGGGATAGTCTCGTCAGCAGGTGAAGTTATATTGGTGTCTTCTTCAGGACACTGACCTAGTTTAACTAATATGCACCAAGTTTCATCTTTCAACACCACCCGTGTTCTTCAGAAGAAAAGCAAGGACCAAAACAAACTGGCACCAGAATCGTCTTGACTGTTAACAGAAATTTCAGGCATACCACCATATTTCGTTCTAATAAAGTTTTTGGAACTGTCTATTATTATTACTATTATTATTATGCATCCACACCCCTTTTATTTAGATTGGAAAAGATTTAGTTTTTGTTCTCCCAGCCCGCGATGTTGTTTTTGTCGTAGTAGATGTGCGTGAAATTTACTGTGACCCCCCCCCCCGCCGTGCAGTAAAAATCATAACATTATTCTGTGTATTTGCCACCAAAAGATCAACATAATACTCCCTAGGGAGATTTAGTCGACAGAAATCAGTGAGGTACAACGAGGGACCATTTACATTTCAAGCTGAACTGTTCTATTAGGAACGGTTTTAATCTGAAAGCTGCTGAATACCGACAAATTGAAAATATGATATAGTAATAGAGACGCAAACGGCATTATGTTCATCATGGTCAGGTCTCTATATATATATATATATATATATATACACACACAAAGACGTACACACACATACACACACACATATATATATATGTACATACACAAACATACACACACACACACACACACACACACACACACACACACACACACACACACATATATATATATATATATATAAAGACGTACGTAAAACGTGCTCATAGGAATGTGAGCTTGTGTGTCTGGTTTGTCCGCTTTTTTTTTTTGCATATTAATGTGCGACTATTTCCATCAATCACTCTTTAAATTCATACATACCCACACTCACGCACATATTGATTGATTTTAACGGCATGTCAACCTATCTGTGGTTATTTAGTGCCTAGAGGTTGCATACAATGTTCGAGGTGTCTAGAATTGTGTACAATGTGCGTTTATATTAACATTTTTGTGTAGTTACTTGTATTTGATAAAAATACTTGATACCCCATAACTTGATACCATAATTTCCTAAACAGGACTTTTGGACTCAGAGATGGGACCGAGTCGGTTACGACTATCCTGGGTTAGAGTGGACCCGGAAGTAATGGCACTGAATGGGTACTTCAGGTCGTGCTGATAGCACGGATTCTCTTGACTCACTCTATCTCTCTTTCACTTTCCGTCTTTATCATCCATCCCTCTGGACAGGTCTTCTTGATGGCATCCAATGTCCACACAGAGCTGATGAATATAGGTTTTTGCTGGTCGGCTATCCCTGGTATGTACATGCGTAGGAGCCCACAAGAAAAATTCAGCATTGCCCAACATATCTTGTTCGTCTTAATTGGATGCTTTGTGATATGGGAGGAAAGTGGCAATACAGCTGCTGTCTTGTGGGGTGCTGCTTCTAGGATTTATTCAAAGCGGCACGCAGTAACCACGTGTTTTTCCTATCAAGCTTTTTCTCTTAGCACTTGTTAAAATCCAGGTGGTGTAGCCATAAAATATTACTAACATGGCTATAGCCTTGAAGAAATCCTATTTTATTCTATCAGAGAGATTAGATAATCTGTCGATAGCGGCCAATACTTATCCTATGAGTACGATAACATAGTTTTCAGTAGATGAGATATTGCTACTGAGGTGTTAGAAATAGTCCTACTAATTTCAGAAGCTCATCATTTAATATATAGATGTATCAGTCATGAGGCTGTGAAATCATTTAATTCTTGAATTTTAATATTGATAAAATTTGAAGTTTCAGTTTAAATATTTTTTGATTACACATTATATGCATCTATCTCAGGTGTGAAGCTTAGAATCAATGAAAAAAAATAGATACGATGTATGGCTAACGAATGAAAGTAAATTAAAAAAGCACAAGAAATATGGAAGCAAACACCTGAGTCCCACAAAGCTGGATAATAAACTGCCTCAAAATGTATAAAATATCAGATGAATTCATGAACTTTATCGAGAAAACCATGAAAACCTGGAGAATGGAATTGACAGCAGGAGGAAGAAGCTTAGCTGAAGCAAAAATCCAAAGAGGTATTTTTAAAGGAGATCCACTATCACCGTTACTATTCATAATTGTCATGATGCCACTTAACCACATACTCAGAAAATGCACAGCCGGATACAGACTTAGTAGATCGCAGGAAAAGATCAATCACATAATGTATATGGATGACATCAAACTATTTGCAAAATATGAAAAAGAACTGGAAACTCTAATACACGCAGTTAGAATATACAGTCAGGATATAAGAATGGAATTTGGCATAGAAAAATGTGCCACACTAGTAATGAAAAGTGGCAAACGACATCTGATTGACGGAATTGAACCACCAAATCAAGACAAGATTAGAACGCTCGGAGAGAAGGAAACCTACAAATAATTAGGTATCTTGGAGGCTGACACCATCAAACAAGTGGAAATGAAAGAAAAAAAATGAACAAAGAATATCTCAGGAGAACCAGAAAGGTACTCGAGACAAAACTATCTTCCAGAAACCTTATCAAAGGAATAAATACCTGGGCTGTATCTCTCGTTAGATATTCGGGACCTTTTCGAAGTGGACAAGAGAGGAACTTGAACAAATTGATCAAAGAACAAGAAAACCAATGACCATGCATAAGGCATTACATCCCAGAGGGGTGAAGAGGACTTGCCAGCGTTGAAGATAGCGTCGACGCATCGATACAATGACTCGAAGACTACATAGAAAAACACGATGGAGGACTGATTACAGACATCAGGAAGGATACTGACAACACGATGGACAACAGAATGACAATAACTAGGAAATAAAAATATGAAGAAAAACAGCTCTATGGGCATTATAAACGACTAATAAACAACATCTCTGGCTAAGAAAAGGAAACTTTAAGAAAGAAACAGAATCTCTTCCAATAGCAGCGCAAAACAACGCCATAAGAACCAATCATATCAAAGCAAGAATAGGTAAGACGCAACTAAATAGCAAATGAAGGTTATGTGTTGATAGAGACGAAACCATCAATCATATAATAAGCGAATGCAGCAAATTAGCACTGAAGGAGTATAAGACTAGACACAACTGGGTGGCCAAGGTGATCCACTGGAAGATGTGCAAGAAATTTAAATTTGACCATACCAACAAATGGTATATGCACAACCCAGCATCTTTCCTGAAGAATGACACACATAAACTCGTATGGGACTTTGACATACAAACGGATCACTTAATCTCGGCCAGAAGACCAGACCTCATAATAATCAACAAAAAAAAAGCGAACTTAAAATAGTGGACTTTGCTGTCCCGGCTGACCCCAGAATAAAATTTTAAAAAAAGTGAAAAAAAGGATAAGTACCTGGACCTTGCTAGGGAACTGAAAAAAACTGGAACATGAAAGTGACAATTATACCAATCGTGATTGGTACTTTTGATGCAGTCACTAAAGGATTATCAAAAGAACTGGAGGACTTGGAAATAAGAGGACGTGTGGAGACCATTCAAACTACCACATTAATGAGAACGACCAGAATACTGAGAAGAGTCCTGGAGACTTGAGGAGACTTGCTGTCACTCAAACTCCTATGAAAGACCATCAGCTGACACTGATGTGAAAAACTCTCAAAGAGTAAATAATAATAATGATAGTCTTAGGAGAACATCAAATGCAGACTGTAGAGAGAGGGATAAGACATTCAACTTTCTAATTAAAGAATGCATCCAGCAGACCCAGAAAGACATAAAAGAGTATGTATTTACCCGAACCCTCTGCTAACCGTTAAGCGCAACTTCTAAAAGAGTTAAGAGTAGGTATGATTGGAGAAAAAAATGGATTCCCTGGAAACTGTGCAAATGACGGACATTTGACCATAGAGACCCATGGTATGTACACAGACCAGAATATCTCCTGAAATATGACACATACAAGTAGATTCCTCTGGGTTTTTGCAAAGACCCTACTTCGTTATTTATTGTTAACAAGAAAATGATCTTGACAACTTACAAGACTTTACCCAACCAGTAGACAACAGTGAGAAATCAAAGGAAAGAGATAGATTTGATGAATGTAAAGAAGAATGAAAGGTGATCTAATCGAATTTAAAAAAAGAGAAAAATATTACTGTTACAGGGAGAAATTAGACAAGTTGGAATTAACTACTTTCATAGAAAGAAGAGTGAGAGGTAATCTAATTGAAACTTTCAAAATAATAGAATTTCTAATTATGGTCGACATTTTTTCAATATTTCTCCTTGAAATGGAAATTTATTGTCAAGACAGATTTATAAAACAATGTCTACTAACTAATAGAATACTTTTTTTTTGCTTATAGAGTAATATATTTTTGGAAGAAATTGTCGAATCAAATCAAAAACACCAATACTGTAAAAAAAAAATTAGATTAAATTAGTTGATTTCAGAAATAATATTAAGAAAAAGAACTTATGTGAGAATTTTTGGGAAGAATAGGATGATATTAAATTTCTTAGTCGAAGCTTGATTATTTTTATCATTAATGGTTTTTGGGCTATTGTATTCATCTTTATTGTTATTTCCATAACGTTACGGCCGATATGTCCTCCGGCCTTCTTCAGGTGTTTGTCGAACTCGGGAACCTTCACGGAACTTCGAACTACGTCTTTTATTGAATCCACGGAGGTTGCCTGTTCTAATTCCGTTAGCCATAATCGGGTGCAAGTGTTAAGTATTCCTGTATTGTTACTCGCCTGCAATCAGGATTGAACCTGCAGCCTCCAGATGATTGTCTCCCCAGAAGCTTAGGGAACTAACACCTATAACCGTTACGCTATGTGTTCTTCTGGACAAGGCCGGAGGACATATCGGCTGAAACGTTGTGGAAATAACAATAAAGGTGAAGACAATAGTCCGAAAACCCTAAATGATAAAAAATAGGATGATATACTTAACAGAATTATATATCTATATATATATATCTTGCCCAGTCGACAGTGGTTGTAGAATATACCGACTGCTTCTCTGCAGAGGGGTAAGATCCCCCCTTTGACAAGTGATCTGTATATGACACTAAACAATCTGATGGTGAGGTTCCAGTAATGCTGGAGCTTTGGGTAATGCGGAGCACCTCTTCATTGCCATCATTCGCCGGTCCACTGTGACCCAGAGTGGTAGCACCTGAGAGGGTCCTATCTATGGTTCAAATAAAACTAAACTGCGTACTTATGCTAAACTGAATTGCTTGAAATAAAACTGTTTTGACGTTTAACTGTGTGTAAACAAAAAAGTATGCTTATACTAAACTAAATTGCTTGAAATAGAACTGTTTATATGTATAAAAGTGGATTTCGCGTTCACAACCTACAATGGTTAATGTGCCATAAAACCAAACCCAACCAAACCAAACATATATATATATATATATATATATATATATATATATATATATATATATATACTACCTTAATAGGATATGTGTTCTATGCAAAGATTCTTTTTTTCCCGTTTCATGCAAGAAGAGTGTAAAAAGTAAAGATGCCTTAAGATGCATAACAAACAAACAATAAAAATAAATTGTGAACAAGCAAAGAAAAAAAAACAAGAAAAAAATGAACTGTAGAAGATGCAGCTGATAGTTGTATCAATCACAGTCAAAGCCTTTAGAAGTATTTCGAAAGAACTGGAAAAGAGAATGGAATAACTAGAGATCCGGGGATGGACTGAGTTCTTTCAGACCAAAGCAGTATTGAGATCAGCTAGGGGAATAAAGTGACGAGTCCTCGAGAACTGAATGGAGTCCGATCTCAGTGAAGGCAACAAGTTACTTATGTTATGAAGAACTCGTAAACTTTTCTCACTCTTCAATGATACCTGGATCGGAAAAATATGGTCTAAAAGAAGTTCATCTTCCGGTTACTCTGAGAGCGTTATTTTTATATTGTCAAAATAGACTTATTTGTAAAAAGCAGCGGCTTTGGCCCGTTTACCAAAATTCTTTCGTTCCCTATTGGTACCCGCATCGGAAAATACGTTCTAAAGTTTTTTGGCTTTGGGTTACCACGGCCCAGATTTTAACCCGGACTATATCACAGTATTAGTACAATTCACCAAATCTCTTCTTTTACTCATCTGCAGAAATGGAGACTACTGCACCAAAATGTACGGGAAGACGCAACTCCTTTTCCTGGATTGCCCCACTTTACCCTTAATTCTTACCTTATCATGCTGTCTGTTAAGCAAAGAGGCATCAAGTACCATTTTTTGAGTCTTTAGTATGACTCGACCTGGTATTGAACCCCGGGTTCGCCGGACCATTGGCGAACACTCTAATAATTAACTCTAACAATTTAATTTAAGATCAGTCATTTGTTTGCACATAGTTTAATGGTTGTACATATAAAAATTGTGAGTGAATAGTTTGTCGGTAATTTTATTTTTAAATGAGTTAGAAATAATGTTTGCTCACAAGAACTACTACAGTTCTTCTGATAAGATGGTCTAGGCATTAAATAACTCGTGAGGGTTGATATGCCATTAAACAAAGAAACCAATAAATCAAACTATAGATAGGTATTTATTATAAATGTTTGCATTCCTTTCTACTAGATAAATCCACGCCTTAAAAACACACATTTATAACAGCTCAGTAGGCTGAGGTCGTAAAATACACCGACTGTGTCTCTGCAAAGGGGGACGACCCCCCACCCAATGAGTGTCCTGTGTATGACATTAAAAAATTTGATGGTGAGGTTCCAGCCTTGGAAATTTAGTAAATTCGGAGTATCCTTTCATTGCCATTACTCCCAGGTTCACTCTGACCTGGAGTGGTAGCACCTGATAGGGTTAAATAGAAAGAAACTGTGTGCAAACAAATGGCTGATATTAAATTGGGACTGTTATATAGCAATACTTGAAACCATTCAACTGAGTAAAAAAGATCGCAGACTCATTTAAGAATGTTATCGACAAAATGTATTTACAAATCATGTATATATTCAATATACAGGATTTAGCATTGAATAATCTAAAATGGTTGATATGCCATAAAACAGGATTTGGTATGAAATAACCGACAAGGGTTGATATGCCATCAAACCAAACCAAACCAACGTAACAGTTATAAGCATTGGTTCCCTAAGCTTCTTAGGAGAAAATCATCAGAAGGTTGCAGGTTCAATCTTCACAACAGGTGAGTAACAATACAGGAATACTTAACACTTGTACCCGATTATGGCTAAGGGAATCAGAACAGGTGACCTCCGTGGATTCAATAAAGGACGTAGTTCGAAGTTCCGTGAAGGTTCCCGAGTTCGACAAACACCTGAAGAAGGCCGGAGGACATATCGGCCGTAACGTTGTGGAAATAACAATAAAGATGAAGACAATAGTCCGAAAACCGTTAATGATAAAAATCACCAAGCTTCATCTCAGAAATTTAGACAACTAAACCAAACCAAATATAAAATACCCTGTCTCTGTCTATCTGTCTGTCATGAATTGTACATAATTCAATGCAAGTTTTATTTGGACTTGTGTAAATTTATCTTTATTTGTCATAAAACCCAAACCAACCAAACCAACACATTTATAATTGTACACAAGACCCTGAAATTTGTAGAAGATTAGGAATAGGAGTAATTATCTTAAACAACTGATACTTTTTTGAAAATAAACTTAGTACACCACAATTACTGACCTATTTGCACTATAATAGCTCATGCACACGATCCATCCACACCTCAGCCACCAAAAAAACCTCAGTTGCTCATTGAGAAATGCCTACTTTAATGATAGATTGATAGATATTCACACACACACACACACACACACACACATATATATATATATATATATATATCATTATCATCAAATCGTTCTGACTGCACAGGGTTCCTTTATTCTCTCTCGCAATCCGTCTCTATCTTCAATCGTTCCTGGCAGGTCCTCCGAACTGCATCCAGTGTCCGCACAGCGCTGATGTATGTAATCCCTTGCTGACTGGCCAACACTAACGTGTCTATGTTACGAATCCATTTCGTTTAGTAAGAGTCTTGGTGGTGTATCCATACAGTAATACGGACACAGTCGCAGTTCGGAAGATACCTTGTTTTATTTTACCAGATAGATCAGATTTTCATATGATCAATAACAGTTCACACCATCCCTCTGCAAATGGTAACATCGATTTCCATAGATGAGATATTCCTGCCAAGTTATGTGTACTGATCTACTAAATTCAAAGGCTTGACACTAGATCTAGAGACGACTCCTTATTCAAAATGTATCAACTTATTTGCGTTTAGGTTGAGTTCAACGCCTTCTACTGCTTGCTCCAGGCTATGCGACTGGGATTCGGCTTGGGCAGGTGAATCATCTTAGTAGTCTACGTCTGTCAATGTTTTTGCTGGATATAATTTGCTTTTTGTCTTTTCTTAATGTGAAACCGTTTACTTTCATTAGATCAATGGATGTTCATTGTACATAATCCAGGCAGATTATAAAGCATGTATGATGCTATCGCATGTCCTTGTAAGACATCAGTGACTATTTCAAAGAAGTCGGAGTCATCATCAAGTGAGCGGACTATTACTTTAGTTTTCTTTCGTAAAGCATCTCTATAGTTTCTTTGGGTTGATCATATGCGAGTAGTATTTGTTCCATATTCATTTTTTGTATAGAATCAAATGGAGAAATATACGAACAATTGTTACCTCGAGAATTTTTGTACGTACTCCTGCGATGATTCGACGAATAATAAGAATGTATGAAGTTGTGGATCGATTTCTCCGAAAGTCATCCTGGATTTTCTGAAGAATTTTCTCGTCTTCAAGTCGGATACGATTAAGAAGCAGGACATTATAAACCTTCACAGCAATAGCAGTAAGAGTTATGCCTCGATAGTTCTTTATGATTCCGAGGTCAACTTTCATAGGAAAGGGGACAATGCAACCTTTCTTCCATTTCTCTATTGTACACAGCGTTGTATAATCGAAGAAGTATGTAGTAAATTTTCTTTTCTTTCATATTTCAGGGGGTATTTCATCGAGGCCTGCAGATTTTCTGCTTTTAATTTTTTTCACTACTGTGTCAAGTTCTTCCACCGTAAACTGTCCTATTTTGTTGTCTAGTTGGCGATTAATAATTTTTTGATCAGTTGATCAGAGATTTCAAGAGGCTTTCCAAGCTGATGCTTGAAATGTTCTTTTCACTTTTAAAGTCATTCTTCTTGGCTGGTAGCTTTTAGTTTAGCACTTTTCCTCCCGTTAACTTCATTTACTGTCTGCAATGCTAATTGTAATTGTCTCTCTTCTACCGTATTTCTGTTTTTATTTATTTAGCCTTAAATGAATTCTAGTTGTTCTTTTTTGAATGTGATAGTTCTCTCTGGGCTTTCTCAACCTTCTACCCAGTGTTATAAGTGTAACGTAACATAGTGTAACGTAGTGTAGTGTAACAGAAAATTGAAATTGAAAAAAAAATAAAGAAGAAAAAAGCAAACAGTCTCCGAACAGCCAGGCCAAAACACTCATTGTAATCAAAAATAACTAGGAAGAAAACATGGGGGCTCGAAACTTTCTCTGCAGGTGTGGAACCTGCGGAAACGGAAATGCTTCGCCCCCCCCTCGACCCGAGAAACGGAAATGAGAGGACGACCCGTTTTTTAAGCGACCGGCGTAGAGGAAAGTCGGGCCTAAGTATTATCCCAATAAGAGCCGTGACCATTTAATAGAAAATATTAACCAGTCTTTCTCTCTCTCTTATCGGACAACTCACAGTAGCGAGCCAGCTATGAACCCCGAAAAAGAGACTGAAGTGTCTGTTCTGTTTTTTCTATATCAAACTTCGCGTTCTCAGATATATGCCTGAATGACCACTTGGCATAACTGTTCCTGCTAGCTACCTATTCCAATCTCAACGCAACATTTGTTGGGTTACTTTTAAGTAATGATACCTTTTTATATTATCTTTTTTTCGTAATTGGTATTGACTCTCTATTGTTTTGTTTGGTGTGTACTCGGCTGCTGCTTCTCTGTGGGCGGTAACAAAGTTTTCATATTCGTCATTCGGAGTATATCTTTCAAATGTCTCCTCTGGAGTATGAAATTTGTTGTTTACGGTTACGGTTATTGATTGCTTATCTCACTAGTGGCTAAAGAGAACCAGTTATACGGTGAAAATTTATTTGTTTTTTTTTTTAATTTATTCCCCTTTATTACGGATACGATTATAGTCTTTAGGTGTAGCATTTTTTTAGTCACTTTATTATTATTATTATTATTATTATTATTATTATTATTATTATTATTATTCCTTTAGAGTTTTTCACATAAGCTGACGTTGATGGTCTTTCGCTAGAGTTCGAGTAACAGCGAGTCTCCTCAAGTCTCCAGGACTCTTCTCAGTATTTTGGCCGTCTACAATAATGTTGTTGTTAGGGATTGTCTCCACTCGTCTGCAAACTTCCAAGTCCTCCAGGCCCTTGAGTAATCCTTTAGCTACTGTGCCAAAAGCACCAATCACAATTAGTACAATCGTCACTTTCTTGTTCCACAGCTTTTTCAGTTCTCTTGCAAGGTCGAGGTAGTTATCTTTCTTTTCACATTCTTTCAGTTTTACTCTGTGGTCAGCCGAGACAAAAAAGTCGACAATTTTGCAGATTCTCTTTTTTTTTGTTGATTATCATAAGGTCAGGTCTTCTGGCTGATATTAGGTGATCCGTGTGTATGTCAAAATCCCATAGGTGTTTATGTGTGTCATTTTCTAGGACAGATGTTGGGTTGTGCATATACCATTTGTTCGTATGATCAAATTTAAATACCTTGCCCAACCAGTTGTGTCTAGTCTTGTACTCTTTCTGTGCTAAATTATTATTATTATTAATTATTATCATTCTTAAGAGATGTACTCCTATGGACCCCCACATATGGCCGAGCAAAAGCAGGACGACCAGCTCGAACATACATACAGCAGCTCTGTGAGGATACGGGATGTAGCCCTGAAGACCTGCCAGGGCGATGAACGATAGGGAGAAGTGACGAGAGAAGGTCAGGGATATCCATTCTGGCGGCACGACATGATGATGATGACGATGATAATTATTATCAATTTTTGAGGGGGTGTCCTCGTGGTGTAATGGTTAAAGCGATGGACTGCGGAATCGTAGTAAGCGAGTTCGTACTCCAGTCGCGCTATTACGTTCACTTTCGGGCAAATACTCTTGGGAAAGGTATAAACCCCCTTATCATCCTGGCTATGGGTTAAATAGTACTACTACTGTTCTTCTAGGAGAATGGCTTTGGCATTAAATAACCTACAAAGAGTTGATATGGCATTAAACAAAGAAACCAATCCAAACCAAACCAATCAATTTTTGACTCGTCATTCTTCCGTCTTATTTCTGCTGTTTTTCTATCGAAATTCATGTTCCTGATTGTCACAATAAAAACAAAAACAATAAGATAATTGATGAGCCAGATATTAATAACTGTAATGATAATAATCTGACATGCACCCGCACACACCCCCACACACACACATGCGCATACACAAACACACATATCATATATATATATATATATATATATATATATAAATTCGTTTAGTCTGATGAAGTTCTTTCTCTGAATAAAGAACGAAATATTACTACTAAACATGTTGCAAGAGTTTGGTTTATCTACTTTTTCAAATATTTTTATCATCTTGGCAGATTTACCAAAATCTACCGTTCTTCTCTCTCTCTCTCTCTCTCTATATATATATATATATATATATAAATATATATATGTATATATATATATAGAAAGAGAGAGACTCCTCCGCGTGAGCAGGATGAGACAAAAGTCAGTTTTCCAGAGCATTTTAAAAGGTTAGCTATAATTGATTGCCATACCAATTTAAAGAACGCAGTTTGCGTAAAGCTGGGCCAAGAATTCTTGAATACATACTTTTCCCAAGAGTATTTACACGATGTGAAATGCAAAGAGTCGCATCCAGGTTTTGAACTCAGGTCACCGTGTCGATTTCTTCAGACGGAAACCATTACACCCCGAACGCCTCCATTTATATATTTGTGAGTGTGTTCATGTTTCAGACTCGGTGAATTTCGACTGACATATTTTCCGATAAATTTGACAAGAAGTTTTTTTTTAATTTTTGTCATAATTAAAATGTCATTTCACAGAATTCTGATAATCGTTCGAAGAGCAATATTGTAAACAAAGAACGGACTCAACAATTCTAATTGAATTTATTGAAGAATCAATATTTAAATAAGACGCTAATAAGGAAAGATATATATATTGAGATGTTTTGAAATTTTCTCAACAGCAGCTTTGTCTTTATTAAACACTGGATTGTGTGGGTGCAAGTTTCGTCATATTTGCTAGACTCCCTAGTTCCTTGCAGCATTTTCGAGTTACGTCAATTGAAATTCCATCTCAGGCGTAACATTTGGCGATGTGCATGGAATTTTAAAGGTGCTTTGTCTAATGGAAAACTACCTGAAATGATTGTATTAAATGCGATAAAAATTAAAGTTTAAATTTATTGTTCGTTTATGTCTTGGAAAGTATTTTAGTTTCAAAACTTCTAGAAATGCCTTATATATCCAAGAAAATAAATTGAATTAATCAAACAAATTAACTAAATTACTGTCAAGAATATTTTACTCATTGTAAACAATACAGATGAGTTCACCTACCTAGGAAGCAGTGTCTCATCAACCGAAAAGGACATCGACACGTGGCTAACGAAGGCATGGACAGCTATCGCTAGGCTATCGATCATATGGAAGTAAGACCTGACCGATAAAATGAAACACAGTTTCTTCCAAGCAGCGGTCGTATCGATACTGCTATATGGAAGCACTACTTGGACGCAAACTAAACGGCTGGAGAAAAAGATTGACGGTTATTACACAAAAATACTGCGAGAAATATTGAACAAGTCATGGAGGCAACACCCCACAAAGCACTAACTATAGGGCCACTTGCCTCCCATCACGAAAACTATCCAAGTTAGACGGACCAGACATGCGGGACACTCCTGGAGAAGCAGGGACGAGCTCATAAGTGATGTACTCCTATGGACCCCCTCATTTGGCCGAACAAAAGCAGGACGGCCAGCTCGAACACACATACAGCAGCTCTGTGAGGATACGGGATGTAGCTTTGAAGACCTGCCAGAAGCGATGGACGATAAGGAGGAGAGGCGAGAGAGGGTCAGGGATATCCGTGCTGGCGGCATGACATGATAATGATGATGATGAAACAAAGCAGCCCAGTCGGCTAGGGCTGAAGAATACACCAACTGCATCTCTGCAGAGGAGTAAGACTCTCCCAACGACTGTCCTGATGTGACATTAAACAATTTGATAGTGAGGCTCAAGTAATGCTGGAGTACTCAAATAATGAGGAGTACCCTTTCATTGCTATAGCTCCCAGGTCCACTCTGGCCCGGAGTGATAGCATTTGAAAAAGTTCAATCTATGAAACCAATAGAACTGTAAGACATTGAAATTGAGTGCAAACAAATAACTTATGCTAAATTGAATTGTTTGAAATAGAACTATTTGATCATTTAACTGTGTGTAAACAAATGATTGATGTTTAATTGATCTGTTAGTGATATAGAGCAATACTTGGAACCATTTAACTTTGTTGAGTGATGCCAAATTAAATTGCTAGAAATTGAACTGTTTGATCATTTAACTGTATGTATCTATATAAAAAAATTCGTTTACAAATCATGCGTTTTATATGTAAAAATAGGATTTGGCATTACAAAATGGTTGATATGCCATAAAACCAAACCAAACCAAACAAAAGAAAACAAAACCGATGTAAATATTTTGCCAAAAAAACTACTGATAAAAAAAACAGATCAAAACTGCTAATTAAAATGTTTATAGAATTGGAACAGGGTCATCAAAACTATCATCTTGTAGAATATGTCAAGCAGTATCCTTAGTTGAGAGTTAGACTCGTACCGACTGACAAAAAAGTGCCACCTGGGTATGATGCTAAACTGCATCTGATGATGAGGCTCCAGTTCTGGAGACTTGAGGAGTGTAAGAATTCCTTTATTGTCATTACTGCTAGGTCCACTCTGACACGGAGTAGTAGTAATTGTTATGGTCCCATCAATGGTTCAAAAAGACATGTTTGAAAATGATTTGTATCATCAATTTTTGCTTTGAAATCAATTTTTGTTATCATTATTATTATTATTATTAGCAGGTTTTTCACATTAGTGCTAGCTGATGGTCTCTCGCTGAAGTCTGAGTGAAAGGACACTTCTCAGTATTCTGGCCGATTTTATCAATGCTGTAGTCTGGATGGTCTCCGTTTGTTCTTTGATTTCTAAATCTCCTAGCCCTTCACCAAGACTTTGGTGATTGTTCCGAGTGAACCAATTACAACTGGTATCATGTCACTTTCATGTTCTATAACTTATTATTATCATTATTTACGAGTTTTTCATACCAGAATTAGCTGATGGTGGTTTCACTGGAGTGTGAATGACAGCAAGTCTCCTCTGGTGTCCAGGACTCTTCTCAGTATTCTGGCCGAATGATCTGTAGTTTGGATGGTCTCGGTTCGTCCTTCGAATTCCAACTCTTTCAGCCCTTTTACCAAGCCTTGTTGTTGTATGAATTTTTCTCTTCAGCGTTACCTGCTGAGTGACATCAAGTCACCTCAGGTCTCCAGGACTTTTCTGAGTATTCGAACCGATCTCAACAATGCCGTAGTCTGCATAGTCTCGATCCTTCCTCAAATCTCCAATTCCTCAAGTCTTTTATCGTTGTTTTTAGGAGCTGTTCCCAGACATCGTCATCGTCATCGTCACTATATGTTTCACTGTTTCTTCAGCAACCAAACATGATCAAAGTATTTCACAAGCTTTTATCTTTCTTTTATTTTCACTCTGTCGTCCAGTGGAACAAAATCCAATTGATTATATAAGTTCTTTTCTTCTTGTTAACTAACACAAGGCCGGACCTTTTAGAAGGGATTCGGTGATCCGTTCGTATATCAAATTCCCCGAGAATGTTGTGTGCTTCATTTTCTAGAACAGATCTAGGTTTGCGCATATACTATTTGTTAGTCGGGTCAAATTTTAATCTCTTGCACAATTCACAGTGGATCAGCTTCATTATCATTATAATGTTTTTTTTATTATTCTTGTTGTTTAATGGAAATTATTTCTGATATGTGGCTTAATAATTTTCATCTCTTAGAATATTCGGACAATTGATCGTATCTTCATTTTTATGCTCGCAACGTTTCGGCCGATATATTCTTCAGTTTTTATCAGGTATTTTATATCGATCTCGGGAGCCTACACAGAACCTGGTACTGAACGGGGGTAGACTGTTCCGATTCTTTCAACCATGACCGGTGTAAGTGTTAAGCTATAGTAAGTTGTGAGTAACTGTTGTCGAGGGCAACTCGAAAGCTCCCTTTTCAGTAGCTACTACACTGAAGTGTAGGGGAGGGCACTACTCCATTCCCTGGATTGCTCCACTTTACCCTTGATCCTTACCTTATAATGCTGAGTTTTAAGCAAGGCGGCATCAAGTGCCATTTTTTTTAGTCTTTGGTATGACTCGACCTGGGATTGAACCCCGGTCTCCCGGACTATTGGCGAACACTCTACTCATTAGGCCAATGGCCCGATTAAAGTATTCCTTATTATTCTGATCTGTAGTTGGTATTGAACCTGAAACCTTGAGATGATTTCACTCAAAAGCACTTTTCAGCCAAACGCTTTATCCACTACGCCAATTATTACTTAAAATCATACGATTGTTGAAAAAGAGACTGACTTCAGCATTAAATACCACAACATGATAGAGACCAACCATCGAACCAGATTTGTTTTCTTTGAATTGTTATTTCATACAGACGAAAAGATAATAGATAACATTAGATTAACAACAGAATAACAAAGTTATTGATTTTTCGATTCGTAATCGATGATTTATAAAATTTGTTGAGAAAATCAATCTACCGTGATTTATTTGTATAATATGCAAATATTGACTGAGCTTAACTTATAATTGATTGATATTAACGGCATGTCAGCCTCTTTAGGGTTATTTTTATGCCTAGAGGCTGGGGAATGGCGTTCATTGAATGTTCATATTTTTTGTTGTCCTGTCGAATACCAACAATTTTTGAACAAATCTATTTGACCTAAAAATAGAGATTTCATTTTTGTTTCGATTTTAACGTATAAAAGGGAACTATAATCTTTGGCGGAATGTTCATTTTGGATGTTTCTTCTTAAGCGCTCTTTTTTTTTTCTTTTTCTGTCTACCTACGCGAAAGTTTAAATTTCTACCTTCATATTTTTACCGTTTATTAGCTTTTGTTTAGTGAGCTCATCCCGTGTATTGTCCATCAAGTGGTGAAGCTCCAGTACTGAAGCTCTTGAGAGTGTAGAGTTATTCCTTCGCTGTCATTACTCCCAGGTCCACTCTTACTCGGAATGGTAGTACATAATAAGGCCCATTCTATAAATCAAATAAATCAGTTTGAAAATTATTAGTATTGTTTTGGAATATTTGATACCATATTACAGTATGCAAACAAATGGTCTGGTTTTGTTTTATGGCATATCTACGATTCTTTGTTATTTAATGCTAAATCCTATTTTTACATGTTAAATATTTGGTTTGTAAACACATTTTGTAGATACACACAGTTAAATTATCAAACAGTTCTATTTCTAACGATTCAATTTCGCATAAGTCAACAAAGTTATATATATATATATATATATGGTTTGGTTTGGTTTTATGGCATATCAACAATTGTCGGTTATTTAATGCCAAATCCAGTTCATTCATATATATTAAATATATAGGATTAGTAAGCATAAACTAACAAAGTAAAATGGTTCTAAGTTTTGCTATGTATCACGAATAGTTCAATTAAATACCAGTCATTTGTTTACATACAGTTAAATGATAAAACAGTTCTATTTCCAACTATTCAATCTAGTATAAGCTATGTGTTTGCACTCCGTTTAAATGTCAACCAGTTCTATTTGACCCATGGATAGGACTCTATCAGGTGCTACCACTCAAAGCCAGAGTAAACCTGGGAGCGATGACAGTGAAGGGGTACTCTGTATTCCCCAAAGCTCCAGCATTAGAGGAGTCTCACTATCAGATTGTAGAGTGTCATATCCAGGACACTCGTTGGGGGAGTCTTGCTCCTCTGCAGAGATGACGTCCGTGTATTCTACAGCTGACTGGACCAACAAACAAATGGTTAATTATTAAACAGGACTAATAACTGATAATATCTATATAATAGTTACAATAATTATATAAAGAATAATCATGATTACAATAATTATACAATATTCATAATAGTTATCAATACTATAATTACTGATAATAACTATACAATTGAAAGATAAGCATCAAAAATATTTGAAACCATTTATTGATGAAGAAGAGTTATTTGAAGCTATATTATTGACAGCTGATTATTGATTTTTGTTCTTTTTTGGCAAGCAGTAAATGGTTTCAAGTAACTAACTTCGGCTTTGAATTACTCAGCAAGGGTTGGCATGCCTAAAACCAACCAACCAACCAACCAACCAACAAACCAATCAACTGATTAATCAATAGTTAGAATAATGTCTCAATATTAGATTTCTTTGAAAAATCAAGTGAACCCTTTCTTATTATTTTTTAAAAATAAGATACATCACCGTCAAATTAGATAATATTTATAGCAGCAGATTGAGGTGGCGCTGTAAAATACGTCGACTGCATCTCAGCAGAGTGGTAAGACACCTCCAACTAGTACCCTGAATATGACACAAAACCATCTGATAGTAGGGATCCAGTCCTGGTGCTTTGGGGGATCCGGAGTACCTCTTCATTGCCATTACTCCTAGGTCTCCTCAGACCCGGAATGGTAGTATCTGTTAGGGTACCATTGTACCATATTCACAATTAACGTTATGTGCAAAATGGACATATAATGTTCATAACAATAGAACATATAAAGAACATATGAATCTCGGAATTCGAAAACACGTAACAACTTCTTGTTCAGGTACGAAACCTTTTTATTAACATTGAGTTAAAGGTTTCGACGTAAGGAGGAGAGACACAATCTTCAATGCTGTCTTATTCCTTTGGACCCCATCTCGTGCGGCCCCCATAGGGCGCAAGTTCGCCTCGCATCTGCGAGCTCCAAAAGTCGATCCTTCTCGTTTGGCGTCTAGTACCCCACTCTGACTTTCTTCAGATTCTCACACAAACCTCCGCGCGCTTCCGGTGCGTGACGTCACCCGCACCCAGTCACACCGTTTCGTCTCGGACTATTATGACATCTGAGTGACACCTCCATCCGCCAACGCGCCCGCGTTAACACCTGCCTCAATGTTGCACCCAACTAACCCATGTGCAGAGCCGAAAGGTTCTCAGCCAAACTAAACTCAAAGGCATGAACCGAAATCCCTCGGCTATTATATAACACCATCTATTGGTCGAATAGAACAGTTTGTTAATATTAATTTGAATTATTAGTATTAGCAATACTTGAAACCATTGAACTGTAAGCAGCTAAAATTGCTAGTGTTAGCAATACTTGAAACCATTTAACTCTGTGCCAATAGAAGTATCAGAGTTAGATAGCAATACTTGAAACTAATTAACTGTGAGCAAATAGAACTATTTGTGTTAGATAGGAATACTTGAAACCATTTGACCATGTGTTAATAGAAGTAATTATGTTAGCAATACTTGGAACTATTTAACTGTGTGCAAATTCAATAATTAAAGTTAGATAGCAATACTTGAAACCCTTTGGTCATGCGCAATAGCGTATAGTGACACCATTTAACTATGTGCAAATCGAAGTATTAGTGTTAGATAGTAAATTTTGAAGACATTTAACGGTATGCAAATACAATTATTAGTATTAGATTGCAAAATCATACATGTAAACAGAATTTGACATTAAATAACCACCAAGAGTCGATATGCCATTAAAATAAATACAGTAAACCAACCTATCTAAAGACAATCACCTTAAATAATTAGAATATTGGATTGGTTACAATTGGCGTATGAGGTTCAATACAAACATAAATTCAGATACTGAACTATCAAGAAAGAGGCCACTTGTCGCAACGGTTATCGTCACAAGAAATGAATCAAATTCAAATCCTGGACGTTGTCTTTTCTCTTTCATTTCACTCTCGTGTTCTTACGCAAAACAGCTATGGGCAAATAGTAAGGGAAAGAATGGACCCTTTATCCTTGCTACGTCAACCAGTCTAAGATAAGTTCGGTTTGGTTTGGTTTGGTTTTATGACACATCAACCATTGTAGGTCATTAATGCCAAATCCATTTTATACATATAAACAGTTCTATTTCAAACAATTCAGTTTAGCACAAGTACATAGTTTCAATGTCAAAAAACATTTCTATGTGTAACAATTTAGTTTAGCATAGAAAAACAGTTCTATTTCAAACAATTCAGTTTAGCACAAGTACATAGTTTCAATGTCAAAAAACATTTCTATGTGTAACAATTTAGTTTAGCATAGAAAAACAGTTCTATTTCAAACAATTTAGTTTAGCACAAGTACATAGTTTCAAT
This sequence comes from Sepioteuthis lessoniana, assembly GCA_963585895.1. Lineage (NCBI taxonomy): Eukaryota > Metazoa > Mollusca > Cephalopoda > Myopsida > Loliginidae > Sepioteuthis > Sepioteuthis lessoniana. The sequence continues at coordinate 18,376,315 of OY757917.1, read as the reverse complement.
GTCAAAAAACATTTCTATGTGTAACAATTTAGTTTAGCATAGAAAAACAGTTCTATTTCAAACAATTCAGTTAAGCACAAGTACATAGTTTCAATGTCAAAAAACATTTCTATGTGTAACAATTTAGTCTAGCATAGAAAAACAGTTCTATTTCAAACAATTCAGTTTAGCACAAGTACATAGTTTCAATGTCAAAAAACATTTCTATGTGTAACAATTTAGTTTAGCATAGAAAAACAGTTCTATTTCAAACAATTCAGTTAAGCACAAGTACATAGTTTCAATGTCAAAAAACATTTCTATGTGTAACAATTTAGTTTAGCATAGAAAAACAGTTCTATTTCAAACAATTTAGTTTAGCATAAGTACACAGTTTAGTTCTATTTGGCCCATAGATAGGACCCTATCAGATGCTACCACTCCGGGTCAGAGTGGACTTGGGAGCGATGGCAATGAAGGAGTACTTCGTATTCCCTAAAACTCAAGCATTACTGGAACCTCACCATCACATTGTTTAATGTCATATCAGGACACTAATTTTGGAGGGTCTTATTCCTCTTCAGAGAAGCAGTTGGTGTACTGTTTACTTATATAAAATACTAATCAGGATAAACTGCGATTTAAATTCTGAACTGAAAAGATAGTTAAGTCGCCACACAAAGTCACAACAAGAAAGCAACTAAACATAGCGAACAATTGAACGTAATCCAAATACCACAACTGGCAAAAATGATAAAAATTAGCTCATTTTGTGGATGTTCATTTTGGAATATTCTATCTAGCAATAAATAATAACAGACAAGACGCAAAAAGTTTTTTCTATATTAGTCGAACATTATGGCTTCAGAAAAAGTTCCTTAAATAAATAAGATTAACTTCTTTTGATTAATTGTAAAATCTTTCCGATTATTTGATATAAAATAACCATCGAAATTTGATATGCCATTAAACCAAACCTTACCTATCTGAAGGCATCTTTATTAGGGGTAAGAATAATTCTCCTTCGTGCTAAGTCATGCTAATAGTACGGCGTCCCTTAACACTCTCTCTTTCTCTCCATCCGTCCCTATCGTCCATCACTCTTTAGAGATCCTCAAGACAGCATCCAGTGTCCTCACAGAGCTTATGTATTTAAGTCTTTGATGGCTGGTCAACACCGATGAGACTATGTATAGGAGTTCATTGGAGAACGTCGCCTTTGAGTTCTTTCTTTCTTCACATGCATTGCCTAGCGTTTCTTGCACGTGTTATTTGGATGTTTTAAAAGATGGGATGTAAGTGGCTGTACAGCCGCTGTTTCGTCTGGTCCTGTATTCAAGATTTTTTCTGAACATCACGTAGAAATCTGAAGTATCTCCCATCTTTTCTCCAAGCGTTTCGTAAGAATCCAGGTAATGCAGTCTTACAGTTGAACCGACACAGTCTCAAATTGGAAGAAATCTCGTTCTATTTAATCAGAGTGGCCCAGTCGACTGGGGCTATAGAATACATCGACTGCTTCTCTGCAGAGGGGTAAGACTTCATCAACTAATGTCCTAGATATGACACTAAGCAATCTAATGGTGATGATCAAGTAATTCTGGAGCTTTGGGGGAATGCGAAGTACCCCTTTATTGCGATCGCTCCCAGATCCACTCTGGCCCGGAGTAGTAGCTACTGATAGGGTCAAACAGAACTAAACTGTGTGCTTATCCTTAACTGAATTTCTAGAAAGAGAGCTGTTTTGACATTTGAACAGCGTACTAATGCTAAACTGAATTGCTAGGAATAGAATTGTTTTAACATTTAACCGTGTATAGATAAATGACTGACGTTTCATTGTATTGTAAGTGATATATAGCAATACTTAGAACCATTTAACTTTGTTGACTTAACTGAATATTTTGAAATTGAAGTTTTTACATTTGGCTGAGTGTAAATAAAAACTGTATTTATGCTAAACCGAATTGTTTGAAATAGAACTGTTTATTTGTATAAAATGGATTTGGCATTAAATAACCTACAAAGGTTGATATGCCATAAAACCAACTAAACTAAATCTATTCTATCATCGAACTCAGATTTCGATATGATCTTTGACTTGCAGTTCATGCCTTCCTTATGCATATTTGGATATTATTTTAGGTAGATGAGATATTGCTGCCGAGGTATATGACCAGCTCTACTAATTTCAGAGACTTGTGACTCAAAGTAAAGATTTCTTCATATTGATAAAAACACATGAACTCTGTTTTATGGAATAATCTAATTTCGGAGAAAAAATATGGAATAGTCTTGTAATTTACATTACTAAAACAAATATCAACGGAAGCCTAGATAAGCAAATCGGTCTACAGTTAAAAGATACTTCTTGCTGGTCTCAATAAGTGTCTGAACATAGCTGATTGAAAGGAAACATGGCACCAACAAAAGAACTCTTAATTGAAACAATGGAAAGGAATATAAAACTGATTCAAGAAGGCAATTCACAGAAAACAATTTCCCAAGTCATAATTGATATGGGGTTGCATGTCATTGGAATGACCTGGGGAGACAGTAATCATTACCTCAACAATGCACATGTTTACTTTGGAATTTCGGGTAATTTTCTCATTCCATCGATAGAAATTGGTTTGGTAACGATAAAGTCATTTTTTTCTGGACGATAATGCATTTTGTCACAGAGCAAAGATGATAAAAACTTTCCTTCAGGAAAGACAAATAAAATCAATGCTTTGGCCAAATCTAAAGCGAACTAGAAATCTATGATGGAAATTTATTAAGAATGGTCCATGAAAAGGCTCCATCCACAAAAGAAGATATATCAACTGTCATTCGGGAACGCTGGAAACAGTTGGATAAAGAATATTGCTTTAAATTAATCAACGCCAAATAAACTAAACAGCTGAAAGTAATATTTTACTCATTTAAGAAAATACTTTGCCAAAAATTGCTCATAAAAAAGGTTCGTGACAATTGATCAAAAAGTCTATCGAACAAGCACTTAGTGAAGTCCATTCCATAAAGATTAAAGCTACCAAAAACGCTCGAGGAGGGGCAACAAAGTATTCAATTTTTTTTCTTCCTGATTTGTTAGTTCATGAAATAAACTACGAAAGATTGCCATATCGAAGTATCTCTCTGTCTTCGGCTCCGGCTCCGGCTCTCTCTCTCTCTCTCTCTCTCTCTCTCTCTATCTATCTATCTATCTATCTATCTTGTGAAGAGGAAATATAACACCCTCATACATTCGCCGGGTTATGGGAAAAGGTGCAATACGCCGGCCGTCAGCCGACTATAGTAGTAACTAGAATAGTATCAGTGGAAAGGCCGTCTCTCTTCAACCCTCCCTATAAGCACAAGGGGACATGGGCATGAGAAAACTCCACTCTCTATTAGCCATGTATGCGTCAGCGGAGAGAAGAATAAAACGCCAAAAAGCTAACACGTGGTAAATTTTCAAACTACGGAAACTAACTAGTTAGCGTTTTTTCGTCAGAGAGTGAAGACATATGATTTGGGGCACGTAGAAACCCAAATTCCAAAGTCATGCTGTGCAAAGAACACTGAGAGAGAAGAAAAAGCTTCTTCTTTGAATGAAATCGCACTCCGAGTTATAGTGAGCGTCGTTAAACGAATAACCAAAGAAAAGACTTGACAAGGAAAGAGACAATAATTAACCTTCGTCTTATCTGAAATAAGACGTGCATCTCTCTATCAACATATCATGGTAGCCCAATAACGATAGGAAAAAGAGGAAAGAAAAGACTCTACGAAATCCCAAGTAAGTGAACATGCAATTGAAGTATATTTAAATTTATCTTGTATTCATGCTGACGTGAATAAAAGACAAATTACGGGAGGAAAGAATAACTCTGATGAAATAGAAGAGAATGGAAGAGGGAATATTCCCCTAATGATAAACTTGAGATTTGGAGCACGGGCTCTGTCATCAAATCCTAAAGTCTGAAGGAAAGTGGACCGTATCTACCGCTGACGAACTGTATTTTCACCTTCCGCTATTTAGAAGAAAGACTTTCTCGCTCCCGGCTTTTACCTGAATTATTTTTTTGTTTCTTTTATTCAATAAAAGAATATTGTTATTAATCTTGTGGACCAAAACACGGCAGTTCAGGGTCCTTTTTTGTTGTTGTGGAGGTATTGTATTTGTCGAAGACCTTGTATTTGAGGGGGAAAGCCAGCCAGTTAGCTGTGTTGACTTTTAATAATTCACTTATAACTCGTCTAGTGGTTTTAAAATGTGGTTCAGCTAGGGAGTTGGTGATATCTGCAATATTAAATAGCGTCGGCAAACCACAGCCAACGTGTGTGCCCTGCTTTAACTGGTGGACTTAGCGGGACCGAACGGCACCCTGCAAGCCCGCTGGGCACATGGTGGCGTAACAATATATATAAACTGAAAAGGATTATCAATTGTCCTATTCCTGTTACTCAAAGTTTCATGGCAGAATTTGATACAGTCATTAAAAAGAAGATTATTCTACCTCTTAGTTACAAAGATATGGAAGTGAGTTATCCCATAATGATCTATCATGTTTATAGTTGTGTGTGTGTGTGTGTGTGTGTGTGTGTGTGTGTGTGTGTGTGTGTGTGTGTGTGTGTGTGTATTGGCGTTGGAGTGGTTTTAGGTATAAACATATCAAATATCAAAGACGGGTAAAGCAGACCAAAGTAAACACACTCCAGGAAAGAAGGAGAACGACTCCAATATAAACCAGCCTGACCTACCAAAGGTCATTTAAACTGGAAACAAGTGTGTGTTCAAGTCTCATTGAGTACCCCATTAACAAGGCCTTGTGCCACATATTTATCTGACGAATACAACTAGCTGGAAACGTACATATGTATATAACATGTATGTAAGAACAAAATAAATAAGTTAAAAAAATACAAATCTCTTCGTGGACCTTCTTATTTTAAAATATATTCTTATTCTTTCTTTGGACCTACAACAAGCATCTTTATATATATATATATATAATTGTCCATTGACATCAATGAAGACCATAAGTAAGGTTGGCGACCTTAGTCGAGGGTGACCCGAGGGCTTCCTTTTCAATAGCTACTACACCGAGGTGTAATGAAGGGCGCTCCTCCTTCCCTGGATTGCTTCACTTTACCTTTGATCCTTATCTTATAATGCTGAGTGTTAAGCAAGGAGGCATCGAGTACCATTTTTTGAGTCTTTTGTATGCTTCGAACTAGGATTGAACCCCAGTATTTCGGACCATTGGCGAACACTACTCATTAGGCTATTGGCCCAGTATGTAAGACCATAAACTAAGCTGTAACTTAATAAATGAATTACCCAGGTGTTTTATTTATATAGGTGAACGGTCTGTGTCGAACCAGCCACACTTATTGGATATACTAATTACAGAAAAAAGATGTAAGAGCGTGCCAATGGCTGTCAGCATGACCTTCTTTAAAGACCGTTGTACCCGGAACTTTTTCTTACCGGAGAGTTAGCGTGTTTTCATTCTATGGATTGTCTTTTCAATTCAAGATCGTAGTGACTAACCCATGTTTAGCTCATTTGTAAACATTTCTTATAGGATGCTTTAAAAGTCAAAGGAATGGCCTCCAGAGGGAGGGTGTTAGACAACGTTAGACATGTGCAAGGAATGGTAAGAGAAACCCTAGAGCACACGGGGTAAGATTGCCTAAATTAAACTAAATACTCAAACAGTCAAGAAAACAATCCCGCTCTCGTATGATCTTGTGACTTATACAAAAAAAAAATGAGAGTGAAATACTTGAGGTAAAGTATAAACGAAATCTGACTTTTTTAAAGCTAGGCAGATAGTAGGGTCCAGCATGAAAGAAAAAAAACTTACGCCTCTGGGGCACTTTGGGCGAACCGATTCAGAAACAGAAACCAACCAAACAATTAGAGTGATGTTGTGAATAATCTAATCCAACAATTGTCCAAAATCTCCGAAGCAGCTGAAAAACTGCACTCGGTCGAAATTCATCATACAGAAGCACTAAGTAAACTAAAAAAAACTCATAACAAACGAAGAAAAAAGAATCCAATGAAATAACCAAAGATAAAATATACATAAAATTTACCGCTAAAATACAAATAAATCCTCCAAAAAATACAAAATTTCCTACAACATAAAGGTCACAGAGATCTCCAATCCGTCAACCAAAAACCATAAAAATCGGACTAAATAAACTTGTTTGCCAAAAAAAGCCAGAACCAATCCCACAAAAATCACAAGCTTCCATTGATCAATCGAGAAAAAACCCATACGAACGCCATAGTGAACAATGAAAGACCAGGAAACGCATTCAAACAACTCTGCCAAATTCGATAGAACTCTTAAAAACAAAAATGAAATCAACTAAAAGAATGAATAAACCATACCAATGCCCAGGTATCAACTGATTCCTAAATAGATTCTGTTGTGTAGAAAATATTGACATTGAAACAGATAATATAGTTTCAATCTAAAAAATAGAAAGTACATCTAAAAAGCAGACATTCACCGAAATATAGAAATGTACAATTGTTTTTTTCTTTTATCGCGATTGAAAAAATTACGATTAATATTAATGCGGCACTTGAAACCATTTAAACATTGAGCAAACAAATGATTGATATTAAATAGAATTATTACTATTCGATAGTAATACATGAAACTATTTAACTATGTGCAAACAAATGAGCTTTAACTTGTTTAAAAATGAAGTTACCAACAAACCATTCACTAAAAAATCATATGTATAAATAAGATTTCTCATTAAATAACCCACAAGGGTTGATTTGCCATTTAATCAAATAACCTAGTCGAACCTAAAAAATTTTAGACTGAAACATGCATGTCCGTATACATCACACATTCTTCTGTAAGTTTCATATGGTTTGTACTTTTCAGCAACCATAAATTTAAGACAGACCTCTGTTCAAGTCTGATACAATCTGTTGAATTTGCTGCCGTTTTGAATAGCCTCAAAATAAATATTTTTGCAAGATTAAAATAATTTTTACTATTAACCAATTTCAATTTATGGAAAAAATTCTGAAAAAAAATGTTTTTGGTTTAAAAAAAAATGTCCTTATATATTGAAGAACCAGAACACACACACACACACACACACACACACACACACATATATATATATATATATATATAAAGAAAGAAAGAAAGAAAGAGATGAGTCGTTTTCTATTTATCTCTGTTGTTTATCTTTGTTCTGATCTATCTATCTATCTATCTATCTTAGATTGTTCATATCTATCTATGTATTTATCTATTTTAGTCAGTATCTATCTATCTATCTATCCTCAGTCTGTCTACCTGTCTACAGATATCATTCAGTGCACATCTCTCTTTTCATATTTGTTCCTGTCCCTCTCTAACAGAACAAATAAGACATGTCACGTGTCCCAATCACACACACACTCACACACACATACTCGCACGCACGCACGCACGCACGCAACTATGCACACGCACAACCTTTAATCTGAATTCGATCCCTTGATTGAACTCATCCATCAAACCAAACAGACTGTGAATGCTTCCATAGACACTTGGAGACGCATCGTCTTCAATAGATCTGGTGGGGTGGTGCCGGGCCTAACAGAAAGCCTAACGATCTTTTTATATGATATTCCCAGACCCGCGGGCTACGGCATTTTCATCGACAATGGGGAAAAGAACAGAAATACCCGTAGAATCGACTGAGAATTATTTTTTCTTCTTTTCGTGTGACACTAGCTCATTCAAAGCAACATCAAAGTCTTCTTTTACCCAGAAGGGGAGGTTCTCACCAGCAAAGTGACAACAAATGAACTGAAAGAGACAAAGTGGGAGTGATTGGGAGAGAGAGAGCATACCAGGTAGATACTGAAGATTTTAAAAGTATGTGATTGCATTGACTTGTGTAAAGTAGGAAAATGCTTTAGTGTCAGTTTTTTTAGAAATTTCTTAAGAAAATGTGTCCAACTTTAGTATTAGATTGATATATTCATTGACTTTAACGGCAAATCAAACGTCTTGGGTTATCTAATGCCTACAGGTTAGAGAATTCCGTTCAGCGCAAGTTCGTATTTATACTTTTTGTTGTTGTTTCAAAAGATTTTTTGTTCCACATGGTCAAATCGTATTCGAATAATTAGATTTATTTAGACTAGTCCATAACAAGTGCCATCACTTCGGGTCATAGTGAACCTGGAGTATTCAACACTCCCTGACTCTACAGAAGGAGTATTCAACACTCCCTGACTCTACAGAACAGAAGCCTCACCATCTAATGCCGTTTAGGTTTATATATATACATATATATATACAAATGTCTTTCAGAATCAGTTTAAAATCACGTCTACTACGAGAGATGTTTAAACCAATAGATTTCTTTAATTAAACGACGTAATTCAAATGCGAGAGTCCGGGAAGATAGACACCGCAGGCAGTTCAACATCAGTATTTTTGAATATAAGAACACCTTTGTTTCATTTCTGTTCTTGACAACAGCCTCTGGGGATGGTGAAAACGCTTGGACCTGAAAATAAAGACTCCCGAGACTTGTTTCACTCCCTTAATCCTAACATACGTTCATATCTATCTATCTATCTATCGATAGATAGATAGATAGATACTTTTTGATTTTCATCACATGATTGTAGTCTTAATAAAGGAAGCTTAAAGACATGAAACCAACATAATTTCCTTTAGATTTTATCCTGCTCTACTAAGCAGAATTTGAGCACTATCTTTATATAAGAAAAACATTTTAAATGGTTCATTTGTTCACACACACACATATATATATATGTGTATGTGTGTATGTATATATATATATATATATATATAATGGCTCTCTCACAGCTATTGAGCATTCTGCAAATTATACCGCAATTTGTCTGCCACAAACCCATTAAGTGGGATAGTGACAACTATACACTGTAATGATATATATATATATATACAAGATAGAGTCAACGGAGCTTTTTTACTATAGTTTCTCTTCGATGCGATCATCAAACTATGTCTATCCAATCTTAACTTAGATATATATCCTCTATCACTTATATTGAACACTCTTTATTTATGAATATACTCCCTTTTCATACACCGGGCCAATGGCCAAACGAAGACTCAAAAAATGGTACTTGATGCGACCTTGCTTAACACTTAACATTATAAGGTAAGGATCATGGGTAAAGTGGAGCCATTCAAAGACGGGAGTAGCGTCCTCTCCTACACCTCGGTGTAGTAGCTATTGAAAAGGGAGCCTTGGCGTCACCCTCGACTAAGGTCGCCAACTTTACTTATTTATGGAAATAGCAAACTATATATGGACTGGGTCTGTAGAATACCCCAACTTCATATCTGTAAAGGGGTAAGACCGACGCCCTCAACGAGTTCACTGCATATGGCACTCAACAATTTGATGGTTAGCCTCCAGTCCTGGAGATTTGAGGGATGTAAAGTACCCCTTCATTGACAGTGCTCCCAGGTCCACTGTGACCCATCGTAGTAGCATCTGATAGGGTCCTATCAAGGGGTCAAATAGAACTGTTTGACATTTAAACTGTATGCAACCGAATGATTTTGGTAAATCGAATTGTTAGAAATAGAACTGTTTGATGATTTAACTGTGTAAACAAATGACAGATGTTTAATTGAATTGTTAGTGATACATAGCAATACTTTGAACCACTTAACTATGAGTAAACGAATGGGTAATTTGGAATTGAATAGCAATTCTTGAAACTCTTTAACTACTCCTAAATTGAATTATCGGTATTACATAGCAATACTTGGAACCATTTGACTGTGTGAAAATGGATCAATAGGATTGAATAGAATAAAGTGTGTTACATTGCAATACTTTTAACCACTTCACTGTATGCAAACAAATCATTAATATTGAACAGAATTATAAGTGTTGGATGGCAATAATTGAAACCATTTAACTCTGTTGAAACAATTGCAATACTAGTATGAAAAGAAATCAATTCTAGCTAATTCAAAAACCAAATTGCCTATAAACTGTGTGCGAGCAAATGAATGATGATAAATTAGGACTGTTATATAGCAATACTTGAAACCATTTAACTGTGTGCAAACAAATAAGCTCAGACTCGTTGAAAAATGTTATCGACAAAATGTGTCAACAAATCATATACATTTAATATGTATGAATAAACAGGATTTGGCATTAAATTACCTACCTAATGGTTGATATGCCATAAAACTCAACTAAACCAAACCTCTCTTTTACGACTGAAGATTTCACAAAATGTGAGTATATATTCACTTGCTTTTACAGCATCTCAAACCTCCTTTTCAAACCATTATGTAATTATAAGTTAATATTTTTATTTGTTAATAATCATCTATGAATGATTAGATCTTCAAGGTTTGTATGCCAAAGCTATCCTTGTAGAAGAACAGAAGTGATACTATTTAACCTATTGCTTGTGGGATAAAGGGGATCATATCTTTGTAAATGGTTTTAGTCCGAAAGTGAACGTAATAGCGCGACTGGGATTCGAACTCGCTTACTTAGAGGCCATAGTCAAGCACTTTAGTTTTTACACTAGGGGAACTCCCCCCCCATCAGAGCTTCAAGTAACTATTTTAGCACAAATACTTTGTACATAGGGATAAAATTTCAAGTATCTTCCAAGTTAATAATCATAAAATAGAAACAGTTACATTCAACGAACTATTCCTGTTTTATTCTGCCAAGTCGGTTGGCGGGTGAGGGCTGTAGAATGCACCGACTGCACCTCTGCAGAGGGGTAAGATCCCCTCCAATGAGTGTCCGAGATATGACACTAAACAATCTGATTGTGAGGTTTCAGTAATGCTGGAGCTTTGGGGAATGCGGTGCATTCCTTCATTGCCATCGGTCTGGAGTGGTAGTACTTGATAGGGCCAAATCTATGAGCAAAATAGAACTAAACTTCATACTTATGCTAAACTGAATTGTTTGAATTAGAACTGTTTGACTAAACTGAATTGCTTGAAATAGAAATGTTTCTGACAATTAAACTGTGTACTCATACAAAACTGAATTGTTTTGAATAGAACTGATAATTTGTATAAAAATGGATTTGTCATTAAATAACCTACAAGGGTTGATACCACAAAAACCAACCAACCAACCAACCAACCTATTTTATTCAAATAGTTTGCATCTGAAATAATGTATTGATGCTGGCACGAAAATAAGTTCTTATTATAAGTCTTTGAACCTTATTAATCTTTGGTTTGGTTTCTTGTTTAATAGCATATCAAATGTTATGAGTTATTTACTACAAAAGCTATCCTTGTGCAACAACAGCAGTGATGCTATTTGTAAAGTCGTGAAATAAGTAAGGTCGATACACATGTAAAAAATGAGGTATTTTGTTCCGGAGAAGATACTGTACACAGTTATGTACGCCGACTAATGCAAAGAACTAGCCCAGTCGGCTGGGGCTGTAGAATACACCGACTGCATCTCTGCAGAGGGGCAAGACTTCTCCAACAAGTGTCCTGTTATATGACACTAAACAATTTGATAGTAAAGCTCCAATAATGCTGGAGTTTTGGAGAATGCTGAGTACCCCTTTATTGCCATCACTACCAGGTCCACTCTGGCTCGGAATGGTAGCATATGATAGGGTATTATGTATGGTTTAAATAGAACTAAACAGTTTAATGCTAAACTGAATTGTTTGAAATAAAACTGTTTATATGTATTGTTGGGTATCACCTACCTTTTCAGCATAATGAGCTAGGCCATCTACCATATATGGCAGTAGCTCTAATACTAAGGAGTCCAGTCCAGATCAGTCTGAGATCAGATCAGTCGAGCCGTTATTATTGTTGAAGTATATCCTTACTCTATCACTAATCCTATGTTCTTATTACTAACAGTCTCTCTCTTGTAAATACTCTTTCCGGTAAATATAACTATTTTCCTCACATATCGTGGTTTGTCTTATTATTACTACTTGTGTTCACTAACTAGAACGCAACATGTATAAAATTGATTTGGCATTTAAATAACCTACAATGGTTGATGTGCCATGAAAACAAACCAAAATTGAATTATCTCGGCGTTAAATGACCCGAAAAGGGTTGATAAGACGTAAAACAAAATAAACGAATCAACCAACTACAGCAAATAACCTTTGTATTTGTTTAAAGACAGAGACTTTAAATCGTCTTTAGACTAGTCTATCTTGTAGGGGTGCTCCAACTATTCCACTATATTATTTAACCCACAGTTGGTGGATGAGTGGGTTCAAGTTTTTCCCAAGTGTATTAGTCCGAAAGTGAACATACTAGTATATCTGCTACTAAGACTAGAATGGTATAAGGGACTACTGAAGCATATAGGAAGGGATGGAGGAAGTAATATCAGACCATGTATGTATATATAAATATATGTCTGAGTAAAAACTGGAAATAATTCTAACAGTATGAAAATGTACTGAGATGAAAAACACAGGCTCTTCAGAGGATGATTTTATCTATCGAATAATTTGCCATTGTTAAACGTCTCGAATTTTGGACCTTCATCAGAGCGTGTGATTTATTAAACGAAACGAAAAAGATGAGAAACTGTTAAAATATTCTATTTCCGTTGGTAACGTTCTGTTTCAGATTTGGGATGAACATCTCAAAACCAAAATTTTTAACGTTGGCAACTATTTCTACAAATAAAATCATCCTCTGAAAACTTCGTGTTTTTCATCTCTTTACATTTTCATATATATATATATACCGGGTGCGGAAGCAAAATTAGGAATATTCTTGTATAAGAATAAATGACTCTTTTATAAAACAAGTTTAATTTTTATTTTCGAAAAATAAACAACAAAATATGAAGATAGATATAAAACAGTAAATTTACTCAATATGACTGCCATGTTTTCCATTATTGTATCAGCATACCTTCAAAACTGTTCGCTTACCTTCAAAATAAATTCTTTAGACATTTTATTCCATTCCTTCTCAATAGTAATCTTAATCGAACCAATATTTCGATGGAAAGTTGCATTTGTTTAGTTTTCTAACATGCCCCTAGAGTATAAGCAAGGGAGTTAAGGTATGGGCTTGATGGAAGCCATAAAGAAACTCTTAAAGAAGTTTTTTAGCTTGGTTTCATCGTTAAGCAAATCATAGATTCTTTGTCGTTTCTTTACTTGCTCACTTATATTCGGCTGAATTTTAATTTAAAAAAGTGCTTGAATGATAAAACTAATCATGAAAATTTAGATTTATTGCGTTTTTTTTTTTTCTTCAAAAATTGGGCTAATCAGACGTTTTAAAAATGATTCCATATTTTGCTCCCGCACACACACACACTATATATATATATATATATATATATATATTAAAGTGTTCGGAAAGCTTAAAAGCTTGTGGTAAACATTCCTATCTCATACAGATAATTTGTATTCAATTATATAATTTCAATTGCTCTTGTCAAATGGTAATTATTTGCAAGCAATTAAATACTGTTCACAAATGTTTTATATGGGCAAACCATTCATACTTACAGTTTCAATGTTTTGAGAGCCAATATACTAACGTAATTCAAGATTATTGTAAATATCTTAAACAGATCAACTTGACCCCTAGATAGGACCCTAAATGGTACAATCACTCAGATTCAAAGTGGATAGGGGAGTAATGGCAATGAAGAGGGCTCTCTAGTTCTGCAGCTCAAGTAGGTGTCAAGTTTTATTACAGGATGCTGTTTGATATAAACACACATACACACACACACACACACACATATATATATATATATATATATATATATATCAGTAATATCGAGTCAGCGTCCGAAGACAGCGGGTGTGGATTATTTACGTATAGAATATATGATTGTTATATATTCTCTATCTAGGTTTATATAATAAAACTCACATACAGAGCGTATGGAAGTGTTCGCGGTGTAATGTTTACCGTCGTAAAAAAGGATACGGAAACCCGAATTCAAATCCTGGACGAGGCTGTTTGCATTTCACATAGCACTAATACCCAAGCAAAAGACATGCAACTATTCTCCTTCCAGCTATGGGTAAATAGTAGGGTAGACTAAGTTCTTTAACCTTGTTATGGCAACCGCTCTAAGAGAAGGAAAACCGTGTTTTCAAACCTTTACTCCGCTTAATAACTGATTTTGGGTTACACCTGCTCGTGCAGAGGGGTTTATACATATACATACATATATATATACACATATATATATATATATATATATATATGTATGTGTATTGTTGTCTTATCATCCCTATTTTCAATATACTATGTACTCTTCCAGTAAAGATAGAATATTTGTCTGTAATCCACTCACGGAGTTGGTAGCAAAGCTGTTGCGGTTTTGCCCAATTGTACCAATCCAATAGATGGGGCACATTTCGGCCAGCCGTGGTATTAACGGCACGTATATAGTCGAATGTGTCATGTCTCTGGATACGGTAGTCAGTCGAGGCTGCCTGACGTGGGGGCCGGAAATACCTAGTTCGTGCGACACGCGGCTAAGACTGACATCTCTCGAGACTCGGGGGCCATCCATCCAGGCTCTAATCCTCCTCAGAGGGGCTAGGGTTTATCGCCTGGCGCCTGAGATGTCTCTTTTTAGAGGAATGCAGACGGGGTCCGAGGCATTTTGGGGAATGCCAGGCGCGTCTGGGCTACGTTCCTGAGCCTTGACCCACCTTAAAAAAGGTCTTATGCCGTACTATCCTGTTTGGTGGGGCGTGCGATATATACCGTAGGTATCAAAAGCTACACTGACGACATTGTATTACTTGTTTACTGTAATATATAACTTTTATTCTTCTCTCTAAGTACGTGTTCGTCTTACTTATTTTATGCCTTTCCCAAGGACATATATATATATATATATATATATATATACAGTGTGATGGGTAAATTTTCACCAAAACTGAGCAAAATGAAAATAACACTGACATCTTACTTAGATATATTTACAAAAATTGCATGAAAATATCTTAAAATGCTCTAGATTCAATATACTCAAACCAATCGGGGGTGGGGCTCGTGGTGTAATGGTTAAAGCGATGGACTACGGAATCGTAGTATGCGAGTTCGTACTCCAGTCGCGCTATTACGTTCACTTTCGGACAAATACCCTTGGGAAAGGTATGAACCCCCTTATCCTCCCAGCTATGGGTTAAATACTACCACCACTGTTCTTCTAGAAGAATGGCTTTGGCATTAGATAACCAACAAAGGTTGATATGTCATTAAAACAAAGAAACCATCAAACAAATCGCCATTGGTTTCAACTACGACCAACAAACGACTTCGAAAACTCTTGCAAGATTTTCCGATGGTCTCTTTGGTTATTTTGATAAATGCTGCCGATATCTTTACCTTCAGTTCATCACTGGTGTTTCATGGTGTTT
Organism: Sepioteuthis lessoniana; assembly: GCA_963585895.1. NCBI lineage: Eukaryota > Metazoa > Mollusca > Cephalopoda > Myopsida > Loliginidae > Sepioteuthis > Sepioteuthis lessoniana. The sequence goes on along the minus strand of OY757917.1, from coordinate 18,360,918 downwards.
TGTTATTGTCTCGTTCAACGACGCCCCAAACATAATAATCAAGGAGAATGTTACTTGATGGGTTTGGCAGCCAGATTTTAGGAGTGATGTAGTCTTAGAAATTTTCTCACAGCCAACACTGGCATCTCTTGCTTGTCTAGCGTGGCGCAGAGTCTTTTTACCAGACATAGGTTCTTCAAGCAGCTATCATCTCGATCGAGTCCAGCAGTACCTACTTCAGGCATTTGATGGAGGCCTTCGTATTGAGAGTGAGGCAATGTGGGAAGATGAAATAGAGGCATTTCTTTCAGAACGATCAGAGTGAAGTTTCCGAGCTTTGAAGTCAGGATAGGACTTATCGAACTCTTTTCGATACCTCTGCACTGCACAAGATTGGTATACAGTGAGTTTGAAATCCTTGTATTGGAACTTCCGTCGTGAATGCCTCACAGTACAGCATACCGTTTCCAAATTTCTGAAGAAATAGACAGTATCATAGTTCTGGGTTCCTCAATCTAATTTGCTGCATAATAGACAAAACCCTAAACAAATATAGCGCTACACGAAATCATTGATTTAAACTAGCTGATTTAAACACTGTGTTTATATATATATATATATATATATATATATATATATATATATATATATATATATATGTATTAAGTTATCGACTGTAGTCGAGGGCAACCGCAAGGATCCGTTATCAATAGCTACGACACCGAGATGTACAGGGAGCTACTCTTTTCACTGGATTGCTTGACTTACCCTTGATCCGTACCTTATAATGCTGAGTGTTAAGCAGGAAGGCATGAAGTATTATTTTTGAGTCTTTGGTATGACTCAATCAGGGATTGAACCCTGGTCTCCCGAACGATTGGTGAACGTTCTAATCATTATGTTAATGCGCCGGTACTTACTAAAATAGAGATAAAGATAGATACGTATATATATATATATATATATATATATATAGTGTGTTCGGAAAGTAATGACGTTTCACCAATGACACTATACGAACAAATGTTAAGTTAAATTTATTTAAACATTGTCATGGAATATTGTAATCAACTTCATTTTTAATGATTACAACGATAAGATTTGACACTGACATATTTTCATTTGATTCGATTACAAGAACATTTAAAAAATTACAGAACATTCAAAAAGAATAAGAAAAACCTAAAAAGATTAGTCTTTAAAATTTTTTTGTGAAACCCCAAATTCTTTAAACGCGAAATGAAAAATGTGCCTTAGTGTTAAGCTACATTCGTTGGAAATGAAGTTGATTACATTTTCCAAACACCCTAACATATATATATATATATATATATATATATATATATATATATAGGCAGCATTTCTTCGTTAATGCAAATTTCATTAAACATAATAGACATTTTATGTCTACATATTTTCTTCTGGATCCGTTCGAATTCCCGTATTACTTTTAAAAACAAGCGCCATGATCTTCAAAGGCAAAGACGTCCTTACACAGTAGTAATTTGCTAAAACAAAAGTTACATCACTTTTGTAATAGATTCTCCCCTGATGATGGCCCAAAGTCGGGCAGAAAGTACTAGGGATACATACAACTATGGACAATACCTAAATCAATTCCCCCCGAATACGATAAAAGTAATACGGGAATTCGAACGGATCCAGAAGAAAATACGTAGGCATAAAATGTCTATTATGTTTAATGAAATCTGCATATATATATATATATATATATATATATATGTGTGTGTGTGTGTGTGTTTGTTTGTTTTTATGGCATCTAAACCATTGAAGTTTATTTGATGTCCAATCTGGTTTATACATATATATTAAAAATATATGATTTGTAAACATAAGTCAATAAAGTTAAATAGTTCCAATTATAGCTATTGATCACTAACAATTCAATTACACATCAGTCATTTTTTTATATGCCGTTAAATCATCAAACAGTTCTATTTGAAGCAATTCAATTTATCATAAGTCAATTGTTTGCTCTTAGTTTAAATGTCAAACACTACTATTTGATCCTTAGATTGGACCCTCTCAGGTGCTACCATTCTGGGACAGAGTGGACCTGGGCGCAGTGACAGTGATGGGGTACTCCGCAATCCTCAAAGCTCCAGTATATCTGGAGTCTCACCATCAGATTGTATTGTGTCATATCAGGACACTCGTTGGGGAGGGTCTTACTCCTCTGCAGAGATGCAGTCGGTATATTCTCAAGAAAGGTTGGAAGCATACAATCATAATTCTCATACGATCACATTTGAGATGAATTGGGCATGTCATCGAAATGAGAGACTACACAATTCCAAAGATCCTTATCAATAGTCTACTTCATGACAGAAAGAGAAAAGTTGGACGACCATATCTCAGGTACAGGGACGAGATAAATCTTTTTATAGGTCCACGTTTACCTGTAGATAGATACAAGCAAGTTGTTTAAAATCGCAAAGTTAGTGGGCCAAAATGCTACAAATCCATCAAGAACTTGAACAAAAGAAACTCCAGCATTTCAAAGTATTGTGGGAGAAGGTGAAAGACAGATTTTTCATGCAAGCTACTCTCCTACATGCACTATCTGCTGACTTGCATGCAGGTCAGTGACTGGTTTTAAATCTCATGAGACACAGACTGATGATAAGTTTTTGGGCTTCATACGTGGAAGCTAACAATTGATTCAATTGTGTACACACACACACACACACGCACACACACACACACACACACACACACACACATATATATATATATATATATTAACAGATAGATAGATAGATCTACAGAAACTAAAAATCACTTCTATAGTTCACTATTTGCGTTGAGAAAATTCGTTTTCATTTTCCTATCATGGTTCTCTCGAATATTTATTTCCATTACTTGACCGCAATTTTCCTTACTGTTTGTTTTTATTGCTATTTCACGCCATCATTGATTACAGATGAAATAATAACAAATCAGTAGAATTCTTCGTAGCTTTCTAGTCGATTCTTGTTGTCATCAGAATTTTTTTATATTTTTCTTGTTGCGTCTTAACTCTAATAGCAATTGACGACTTAAACTTAAGATTAAGTGACAGCAAGTCAGCTTAATATTATAGGACTCTCCTTAGTATCCTAACTGTTTTTTTCCATAATGTCTTTGGTTTACTTTCGAATTTTCCACGTATCTCAGTTTTTTCAGATTAAAAAAGAACTAGACCCAATGAAATCGTATTGAGTCGTAGGAAATAGATTCTGTTGCCTAAGTTCAAATTCTGAATGAGGCTGCACTTCACTTCGCATTAATACTGCTGAGAAAGGCATGAATCCATATATTCTTTACTCTTTTCCAAGGTCAGAATAAATAGCAGTTTAGACAGCGTAACACGGTAACTTTCAAAATTGAGGTCGGAAAACAGGAAACTGACTCCCTTAAAGCAGTTAGCCGTTGTGTTCTGCCGATTTCTGGCAACTACTGTGGTGAGACTAATCCAAAGGTGTATGTAGTCACCCAACCCCTCCATCACTGGCAGGATGTGATACAATCCAGAGTTTTCCTTCTTTTTGAATGGTTGCCATACTAAGATCTAGCTTGCCCTACAATTTTCCAATAGCAGGAACGAGAATTGTTGGATTCATATCTTTCACTAACGTATTAGCACTTTGTGTAATGCAAACAGCCTCGTCCAGTATTTGAACTCGGATCACTGCGTTCATTTTCAACGATGGTCACCAATACATCACGATCGCCTCCTCAATGCCAAGATATATAATTCATTGTCCTTCCTTTGGATAATATCGGTGTCTTGAAGAGTTGAAATAGCAGGTTAGGCGGGGCTCTCAAGCCTTGTTAAAGGCCGCCAATCTAGGGAAAGAAAAATCTGAATTCAAATACCCTAACAACATGGTAAGGTAACTGACCCTAGTGGAGTGTTTAAACCAGGATTAACGCCCCTAGGACTGTTCTCCCTCGTTCTGGAAACTCATGAGAATTCATAAATGCCGACGTGTATAGTACCTTGCTCCTTCCTTTGGTATCGTGAAGGAGAGAGAGACCTACAGCATCGGCAACAACTGATATTCGATACAATCTAGTTCCGGTCAGTATCGAGAAACGGGCACAGATCGATGAGATTACGTAATTCTGAAGGATGCTATTACACACACACACACGCACACACATATGTATGTACTAATCTTGTTGATTAAGGTTATCCAATATAGCGCAAAAACCTCAATTATAGGCAAGGTTTAACTTTGTAGGACTCAGGATTATTACTTGTTGACGAGATTATTTCAGTAAGTCCCAATAATATTATTGACGACTAAAAACCCGTAAAACCGTCATTATTTTACTCCTTGCAAGTTTTACACAATTGTTTTAACTGGTGGTTTTTCACTGAAGGCTGAGTGACAGCAAGTCTCCTCAAGTGTCCATGACTCGATTCGAGTTGATGTTAACGGCGCTGTGCTCTGTCCGGTGTCGATTCTACTTCTTATATCCCCTTGCCCCTGTCTCTTTTCCAGATCTTTGGGAACCGTTCCACGTGCCTCAACTACAATTAGGATCACCACCACCTTCGTGGCTCACATGTATTTCAGCTCTCAAGCAAGATTTATGCATTTGTCTATTTGTAGTTCACTGGAAGAGCAAAATCCAGTTGATGAGATTTTTTTTTTTTTTTTTTGTTGATTAAGACTTGGTCTGGTCACCTCGCTGGGATTGAGACATCCGTTTTCATCTCCGAGAATTTTAAAGATCTTATTTTTTACCTCAGATTCTGGCATTTGTTTGTATGGTCAAATTTGAATCTCAAATTTGAATACCTTTCCCCACCTAATCGAGTCATGTTTTGTATTATTGATATTTTTCTCTTTTGAGAGTTTTTCATACCAGAGTTAACTGAGGGTTTTTCACCGGAGTTTGAGTGACAGTAAGTCTCCCCAAGTCTCCAGAATTTATCTTAGTATTCAAGTCGATCTTAATAACGCTGTCGTTTGGGTGGTCTCCTCTCGTCCTCTTATTTACAAGTCCCTCAGACCCTTTATCAATCCTTTAGAGACTGCACTGAGAGCATAATTTACAATTCGTATCACCGTTACTTTCATATTCCATAGTTTTTTTTCAATTCTCTAGCAAGATCAAGCGATTTATCTCTCTTTTCGACTTACTTCAATTTTACTCTGTGGTCAGACAGGACAGTCCACAATACGGTCATTTTCCTTCTTTTTTTTTTACTATCACTAGGTCTGGTTGTCTGGCCGAGATTAGGTGATTCGTTTGTATCTCAAAACCCTAAATAATTGCGTGCGTCTCATTTTCCAGGATGGATTCTTGGTTGTGCATAAAACATTTATTCATATGGTCAAATTTAAACTTATTGCACAATTCCCAGTGGATCGCCTTGCCTACCCAATCGTGTCTTGTCTTTTACTCCTTTTGCGCTAATTTACTGCATTCGCTTATAATGTGATTGATCGTTCCATCTCTTTCACCACATAACCTACATCTGCCATTTTGTTGTGTCTACTATATTTTTCTTTGACATAGTTAGTCCTTATGGCGTTGTTCTGTGCTGCTAGCAGAAGAAATTCAATTTCTCAGCCATGTCCAAGTTTTCTTGCGTGAAATTTCGCTTGTTTATCGCTTGAAATGTCCATACATTTGTTTTTTTCTCCACTTTTGTTTTCTGGTTATTTTTTTTGTTATTATTATTGTTATTATTAACTTTTCATTTTTTTTTATTTTCAGTTTCTTTACCCAAGACCTAGAATGAGGGAAGGTAATGATTATATACATTCTATGTATTCTTGGTCTAACATTTCTTTTTTTTTTTTTTTTGTCGATTGGCACTGGCATATCAATTAGCAGACATGTCTTTCTTTTATAGTTCTTAACCACTGTATCTGGTCTGTTACTATTTATCTTTCTATCAAATTTGAAAATAATAGCTTCTTTGGTTTCTATTATTGGTTCGGTGTTTATACCATTTTCGGTGTTTATACCATTTTCACAATCCAACATTCCATAGTATTTACATACTTTCCAATAAATATAATGTCCTATTTAATCCTGCCTTTCTATTATTATTATTCACTCATTAGCACTTTTCCCATCTGCGTTAGCCGATGGTTTTTCACTGGAGTCTGAGTGACAGCAAGTCTCCTCAAGTCTCCAGGACTCTTCTTAGTATTCTGGCCGTTCTCAATAATCCTGTCGTTTGGATGGTCTCCACTCGTCCACCAATTTCCAAGTCCTCCAGTCCCTTTAGTAATCCTTTAGTTACTGTTCCAAACGCACCAATTAAAATTGGTATAATTGTCACCTGCATGTTCCACAGTTTTTTTTTCAATTCCCTAGCAAGGTCGAGGTACTTATTCTTCTTTTCACATTCTTTCAGTTTTATTCTGTGGTCAGCCGGGACAGCAAAGTCGACTATTTTACAAGTTCTCTTTTTTTTTTTGTTGATTATTATTGAGTCTGGTTTTCTGGCAGGGATTAGGTGATCCGTTTGTATGTTAAAGTCCCATAGGAGTTTATGCGTGGCATTTTCTAGGACAGGTGCATATACCATTTGTTTGTATGGTCAAATTTAAAATTCTTGCACATCTCCCAGTCAATCACTTTGCGGACCCAATCATGTCTAGTCTTATATTCCTTCAGCGCTAATTTGCTGCATTCGCTTATTATGTGATTGATGGTTTCATCTCTGTTACCGCAAAGCCTGCATTTGCTATTTTGTTGAGTCTAAGCTATTATTATTATTATTATTATTATTATTATTCCTTGTAAGTTTTTCACAGCAGTGTCAGCTAGTGATTGTTCCCTAGTATGAGTTGCAGAAACTATCCTCCGGTCTCTAGGACTCTCCTCATTATTCTAGCCGATTTTAACTGTGCTGTAGTCTGAATAGTCTCGATTTGTTCTCCGATTTCCAACTCTTTCAGTTCCCTTTTCTAAGCCTCTGGGGATCGTTCCAAGTGCACCAATCAGATCTGATTTTTATTCTGTGGTCCATCAGGATGGCAAAACCTACAATAGAGCAACTTCTCTTTTTCTTTTTTTCTTTTTTTTGTTAATTATTATTTGGTCTGATCATTTGGTCAACAGGACTTTCCGAAGTATTCTGGATGATCTTAATAATACAGTGTTTTGTATGGTCTCGATTGTTCTTCTTATTTCCAATTCCTCCAGTTTTTTTCCTTATCCCTTTGGGACAGTTCCAAACGCACCAACTACATTTAGTATAACCCGAACCTGCACATTCACCTGCTTTTTAAATCACTCTGGAAAAATCGCAGTATTTGTCTATTGACAAAATCAAAGAGAATGGCTTCGAACTGACGAAGAAAAGAAGCAGAAGATACCCCGCAACAACAATTACCGACGCCGACTACGCCGATGACATAGCGATACTGGCAAATACACCTGACCAAGCCGAAACACTTCTGCATAGTTTGGAACGAGCAGCAGCAAGCATAGGCCTCCATGTTAATGCACATAAAACGGAATATATGTGCTATAACCAAACGGGGGATATCTCCACTCTAGAAGGAACCCCTCTTAAACTAGTAGACAAATTCACGTACCTAGGAAGCAGCGTCGAATCAACCGAAAAGGACATCGAAACGAGGTTAACGAAAGCATGGACAGCTATCAATAGGCTATCGACTATATGGAAATCAGACCTAACCGATAAAATGAAACGCAGTTTCTTCCAGGCAGCGGTCACATCGATACTGCTATATGGATGCACTACATGGACGCTAACAAAACGGCTGGAGAAGAAACTAGATGGCAATTATACAAGAATGCTGCGTGCAATCCTGAACAAGTCCTGGCAGCAACACCCCACAAGACACCAACTGTACGGCCACCTGCCCCCTATCACGAAAACTATTCAAGTTAGGCGAACCAGACATGCAGGACATTGCTGGAGAAGCAGAGATGAACTCATAAGAGATGTACTCTTATGGATCCCCACACACGGCCGCGCAAAAGCAGGACGACCAGCACGAACGTACATTCAGCAGCTATGTGAGGATACAGGTTGTTGTCCTGAAGACCTGCCTAGGGCGATGAACGATAGGGAGGAGTGGCGAAAGAGGGTCAGGGATATCCGTGCTGCCAGCACGATATAATGATGATGATGATTTGTCTATGTTTTCGCTTTATTTCATTTTCACTTTGTGGTTCGCTTAAACGGTAAAATCCATTAAGGGACAAGTTCTTTTTTTTTATTATGTACCGTTATGGTACCGAATTGATAGTTGTGACATAATGATACTAAATAGACATTCGTACCTCCACGGCCCTATTGTGAACCCGCGGTGGTAAAAGTTGACGAACGCACGAAACTCTGTTTTAGTTAACTACACAAAGGTTTATTTACTACTACAATTTGTAAGTAGTCGCCAGGAGAAAGAAAGAGAATATAAAGTTGAGTCACTTGCGTTAGCTAGGCAATGAGAAACAACATGTCATGATCAGAAAGAAAGAGCAAGCACAATCCGTTTCCGCTGCTTCTTCTTCTGCGCAGAAGGTTTCGAACTCCCGGTTTTTTTCTAGTCATTTTTAATTACAACAATTGCTTGGGCCTGTCCGTTCGGAAACTGTCTGCTTTTATTTATTCATTTTTTTTTTCAATTTCAATTTTCAATGGGCCGTTCAATTACATTACAGTTATATCATTATTTTCTCTTTTGATGTTTTTTTCACAGGAGTCTGAGTAACAGCAAGTCTGCCCAAGTCTCCAGGACTCTTCTCAGTATTCTGAGCCGATCTCAATTATGTAGTTGTGTGGATGGTCTCTACCCGTCCTGTTATTTCCAAGTCCACCAGTCCCTTTATTAACCCTTCTGTACCAAGAGCACCAAATACTATTGGTATAATCATCACTTTCATGTTCCACTGTTTTTTCAATTCCCTAGCAAGGTCCAGGTACTTATCTCTTTTTGCTTTTTTTTTTTCAATTTTACTCTGTGGTCAGTCAGGACAGCAAAGTCCATAATTCGGCAAGTTCTCTCTTTTTGTTGTTGTTGTTGTTGATTATAATATGGTTTAGTCGTCTGGCCGAGATTAAGTGATCCGTTGTATCTCAAAATCCCAGCAGAGTTTGTACGTCTCATTTTCCAGGACAGATTCTGGGTTGTGCATATACTATTTGTTCGTATAGTCAAATTTTTATTATTATTATTATTATTATTATTATTATTATTATAGTTGTTGTTGTTGTTGTTGTTGTTGTTCTCCTTCTTCTTGAAGAAGAAGACTTCAAGATGACTTGTACTTTTGTGCACAATTGACATTTTCAGAAAAACGGATGGACTTCATATTGTCCATAAGAACAAACGTGATATTTTAAATAAGTACAATAAAAAAAAAGAAATATCACTTAACAGAAAATGGGAAAAGAGAGGAAGCAAAATAAAATGAAAAAAAAGAAGAACAGAAAACAGAAACTTGATAAGCAGGGAAAAACAAAACAAAATTTATCGAACCATTTGTGATAATGTAAAATCCCAAGAGTCTCGACCAGTCAAACAGACACGATCAGACCAGTGAAAAGATTTCAATTCAATTAAGAAAACTAAACACACACATACACACACACACACATGAGCAGACACATACAAGTGTTCAACTATATACATGAACATATATATAGTAAAACATATATACATATAATACGTGTGTGCAAATATATGAGTGTACTAGCTACTAGCATATTATATATATATATATATATATAGAGAGAGAGAGAGAGAGAGAGACAAATAAACAGATATTGTATACTATTTGTTAGTGTATATCATTAGATTATATAAAACACTTGATTATAAAATATGTGAATATGTGTGTTTATATATATGATAGTGTGACAATATATATGCGTGTACGTATATATATATATAGAGAGAGAGAGAAAGAGATAGATATATATCAGAAATATATATCAGAAATATATACGTGCGAATATGTGTATATATATATATATATATATATACTTCCAGATATATGAGTCTGTATATATATATATGATAGTGTGAGGATATATTTGCGTGTGCGTATATACGTATGTGTAAATATCTGGACATATAAACGTGTATGTATATATATGTGTGTGTATGCATGATAATGTGACTACATATTTCTGTGTTTATATATATATATATATATATATAGAGAGAGAGAGAGAGAGAAATAGGGTGAGAAATAGAGAGAGAAATATATAAAGAGAGAGATAAATACATTATTGCGGACATGCATACATAGTCCTATTCATAAAAATATTGTGAACATATGCACTAATTAGATGGTATATCTGTTATATAGTCATATGCAGATTCTGGACCCCAACCCATCGGGGGCCCCGAGGGCCCCTTCGGCCTGGCATGGCCTTCCCTACCATATCTCATCTATAACTCCAACTCTGACTTCTGTCTTGACTGAGTTATATAATAGTTCAACGCCGACTCAATCGCCTACTCGATCTTTAGAATGGCATGTTTGATCGTCATCAAGCGGAAATAACTGTCATGCAGTTCACAGGCCACTCTCTTCCGGTACATCAGTCTATGAGTGTACCATGGGAATTTTAGCTTGTCCCATTTTGTTAGCCAAGTCCACCTACGCGATTTCTCCTCATAAGTGCCATTGGAATGTGTCCCTTCCTTCCGGTACATCACTTTGTAATGGCAAGTTTGGCCGGGTCGAAGGTCAAAATTCAATATATCTACGAATATCTATATATTTGTATGATTCCCTCTTTATATATGTGCCGGGATACACGCACCTGTGAGTATATCTTATTCTTATACGTGAATGTTTGCGAATTCATACGAATATTTTCACCTATTGATTACTTTGAACAAGCTTACGTATGTATGTGTGGGATTATGTGTGTGTACGTTGATTTGTTATTGTGTACGTACGAATGTACACTGACTGATAAATATACACATCTGCGAAAAGTCGATTTGGCAGACAAATCAAAGCAGTCTGCTCATATCTATCTACAACATGAAAATGTCATCTATCTATGATAGATAGATAGATAGATAAAAATGAATATATTGATAGAGTGATGTGAACAGACTAAGATTTGAGAAGATAGATAGATAGATAGATAGATAGATAGATAGATAGATAGATAGTCAATAAAAAGCAAACAGATAGATAGATAGATAGATAGATAGATATGAACACATTGATATATGGGGAGAGAGATATACGAATATATATATATATATATATATATATAGAGAGAGAGAGAGAGACCCAGATAGATAGATAGATAGATCTTGGTATGAATTCGATTTTATATCGAGCTAACAATTGAAATGGAGATAGCTCGACATGAACAGATTGACTCATGAGGGGATAGATAGATAGATAGATAGATAGATAGATAGATAGATAAAAAGTGAATATATTGATAGAGTGATGTGAACAGACTAAGATTTGAGAAGATAGATAGATAGATAGATAGATAGATAGATAGATAGATAGATAGTCAATAAAAAGCAAACAGATAGATAGATAGATATGAACACATTGATATATGGGGAGATATATATATTTATAGAGAGAGAGAGAGTAAGAGAGAGAGAGAGGGCGAGAGATAGAGAGACCCAGATAGATAGATAGATAGATAGATCTAGGTATGAATTCGATTTTATATCGAACTAACAATTGAAATGGAGATAGCTCGACATGAACAGATTGACTCATGAGGGGATAGATAGATAGATAGATAAAAATGAATATATTAATAGAGTGATGTGAACAGACAAAGATTTGAGAAGATAGATAAATAGATAGATAGAGAGACTGATAGAAAGAGAGACAGACAATAAAAAGCAAATAGATTGATAGATAGATAGATAGATAGATATGAACAAATTGATATATGGGGAGAGAGATACACGGATATATATATATGGAGAGAGAGAGAGAGAGAGAGAGAGAGACCCAGATAGATAGATAGATTGATAGATCTTGGTATGAATTCGATTTTATATCGAGCTAACAATTGAAATGGAGATAGCTCGACATGAATAGATTGACTCATGAGGGGATAGATAGATAGATAGATAGATGAAAACAGACTCAGAAAATAAGCAAGACGCTGTTTTATATTGATATTGCTTTTTATCTTTAATATAATGTTTAAGAGCATTGTCAAAAAGTAAACTCCTTCAGACAAGTTGATTGTATGATGCTGACATCATTTGCTTTGTCAATTGTCCACATGAGATGTCAAAATCGATCGTTCCATTTCTTAAGTCTGAGAAGGCCGAATACACTAAGAGACCTTCACAAGCACAACACAAGATGTGACCTGCTGATATTTACAAAACTAATCTGTCTGGCTCCAGGCTCAGTTTAAGGAGCAAATTAATTTCACTAATGCAAGTCAAAGAGACTGTCTTACAAACCACTGCAGCACATCAGTTTTTTTTTCAAAGCTTAGTTTCGGGAAGTGTGACATTTCTGACGAGGATCGAACTAGATATAACAATTACTCTCTACTACTCTTATTTAGAAACCACTTCTTTGGGGTAAAGTGTTCAGAGGATGTATTAAATGAAGTACGGTACAAAGATACAAATCTAGGATGCCCAGTGAGGATCGAAGTCCTTACAGTTGTAATGATCTGCATTTGTAGAACCCATAATGTGTGCGACCCCCAACGATGGTTGGTTGGTTGGTTGGTTGGTGGAGTGTTTGTCCTTTATGGCATATCAACCATTGTAGGTAATGTAATGCCAAATACTATTTATACATATTAAATATAAATGATTTGTAATTACATTTTGTTGATAAGATTTTAAAAATAGCCTGAGCTCTTTTTGGCCAACATTTAAATGATTCCAAGTATTTCTAAGATGAATAATTCTCCTTACTATTAATCATTTGTTTAAACACTGTAAGAGGGTTTCAATTATTGCTATCTAACACAAATAATTCTATTTAATATTGATGATTTGTTCGCTCATATTGAAGTTGTTACAAGTGTTGCTATTTAACACTAATTATTCTGTATAACACTGTCGATTCATTTGCACACAATTAAATTATTCTAATTATTGCTATGTAATACCAATAATTCAATTAAACATGCCATTTGTTTAACACAGTTAAATGATCAAACAGTTCTATTTCTAACAATTCATTTCAACATAAGTTATTTGTTAGCACACAGACTAAATGTCAAACAGTTATATTTGACTCATAGATAAGACCTTTTCAGGTGCTACCACTCCAGGCCTGAGTGGACCTGGGAGCAAAGATAATGAAGGGGTACTCTACATTCTCCAGTGGTTCAGGTATAGAGCCTCAACTGATTGTTTAATGTCATATCCAGGACACTTGTTACGCGGGATGAGGTTCTTACCCCTCTGCAGAGATGCAGTTGGTGTATGCTACAGCTCCGACCGACTGTGCTGGATCCTTAATGAGGCTTAGTTCCTTGCAATACTGTTATGGTACGATGGCATCCAATAGAAGTTTGTGACGGTACGGTTCTCAAATAGACGTTCGTAACATTACTATACCACATAGACGGTTGCATCACACGCTTCTAACGAGTCAATTAGTATAGTACTACACATTAGTGTCAGTTTGACCCCTGATGTAACCTCATCGTGCGAGAAAGTGACGAATACACAAAACACCTTCTTGGTTGGCTAATGCAAAAGTTAATTCTCTACTTCACCTTTTAGTAGTCCTCGAGAAGAAACAGCGTATGAATAATGAGTCGGCCGCTTTAGATAGACGGAGAGAAATAAACCATCGTGATGAGAGAGAGAGAGGAGTGGGGAGAGAATGGAATAGGGAGTGAGAGAGCAGACATAAGCCTTGATACTGTCTTTCTCGTTTTCTGTTATAGTCGGCGCATATGCTTGTTCGGAGCTCTGTCTTCAAGTCACTGTCTTCAGCGAGAGTGAGACTCCTTTCGGCCATCTTCACATCGTCGCGTCTAGTACCCAACTGACCGTCTTTTCCTGTTTTCTATCCCGCACCCCTCGCTGCTAACAGTTTTTCCGTTTGAGTTCCAGCCAATTAGAATTCGTCTCCCATTTACTGCTGATACATTTCTATTTTTGACTCGAGCGTCCACAGCTATCCCGACTGTGATTTTCCCGTTCGTTTCTCCCTCTTTTTGCTTGCTTTGATTATCTTTCTCATATATGTTCCTTTTCTTTTCACCACTCTATGGTCGACCAGTAAATCTCGTTAGGAAACGACTCACACTCAACCCTTGGCTCCAATTATTTTATCATATCATATTTACCCAACCCCTCCGCTCGGGCAGGATATGACACAAGGTCAATCTTTAAGCGAAGTTTAACAGGTTTGAATTCAGAGTTTTCCTTCTCCTAGACTAGTTGCCTCACCAAGGCTGAAGAACCCAGTCTGCCCTGCTATTTACCCATAGCTGGAGGGAGAATAATTGGATTCATACCTTTCCCAAAGGTATTAGTGCTATGTGAAATGCAATCAGTCTCGTCGAGGATTTGAACTCGTGTCGTCGTGTCCAATTATTTTATGATACTAGATTTATATCGGTGAATGGCACAGTGACCAGATATTTTCTGAACGTACAAGAGTGATTTGGTTTACCTTACTTATTTAACGGCATATCATCCTCGTATGGGTTATCTAATACCAAAATCTGATTCATTGTCAATGTTCGAAAATATGAATAATTATGCGTATAATTAGAATTCCATTGATCTAATCTTTTTGTAATAAAGATTATGTGTCTGACTGTAATCGAAACTTCGTCGCCACAAACGTCACAATTCCCTTATTTTTTTTTATTATATATCTTCTGAATGGTTGTGGAATAATCATTATTTAATCTTAATAAGTAATCAGCATCTGATTATGAACAATGTCTTTTAAAGTCTTGCTGAGTTAGATTTGTCTCAAAACAGCCCTTGTTATAAATGCCTTTAAATTCCTGAAATGTGTTTTATATGTCTCTTAGAAATAAAACTTTCCTTAGTAAATGGCATGGATGATTTGTAAACTGTTTTTACCAAAAGGAATTGTTTTTAATTAATAACTACTTGGTTTATTGGTTTATAATAATCTTGTTTTATTCTTAAACGTATTTTAAAAAATCCTATGTGTAATTTTCTATAGAAATCAAGAAAAATGAAAATAAGATGAAATTTTTTAAAGTGTTATTTAGTTTCATTAGTTTTTCTGATTAGATATATTTTATTACATAAAAACTTGAATATATTTTTATAGCAATAGTAAACTGCAGACACTTATATAGTTTCAAATATTTCTAGCGGTACAAACTACCTTAAAATAAAAATAGATAAGACGCAACAAAATAAAAAAAAAGGTTAGGTAAGGCGGTGATAGAGACGAAAAGGTCTTTTATAAAATATGTGAATGCAGGAAATTATCGCCTAAAGAGTATAAAACTAGAAACTACTGGGTTGAAAAGGTGATCCACTGGGAATTGTGCAAGAAATTTTTATTTGACCAAACGAACAAGTGGCATATGCAAAACCCGGGATCCGTCTTGGAGAATAAGATGCACAAACTTCACTGAAAATTTTGAGATAGAAACAGATCACCTAATCTCGGCCAGACGACCAGACCTAGTGATTTTCAACAACAACAACGAAAAAAAAAACATAACCTACTGAATGATAGACTTTACCGTCCCGGCAGACCGCAGAGTAAAATAAAAAGAAAGCGAAAAGAGGGATAAATATCCAGAGAACTAAAAAATCTACGGAACGTGAAAATGACCGTGATACCAATTGTAATTGGTGCACTTGGAACAATCCCAAAAGGATTGATAAAGGGACTTGAGGACTAAGAAATCTGACGACAAGTAGAGAAGAGTCCTGGAGACTTGTAGAGACTTGCTGTCACTCAGAGTTCAGTGGGAAGCCATCGGCTAACGCTGGTGTGAAAAACTCTCTAATGAGTAAAATAATAATAATAATATTAATAATTGGCTCGACTGGGTAGGGAAGATTATCCCCTGGGAATTACGCAAGAAGTTTAAATTTGGTCATAGGGAAAAATATAATATGCACAATCCGTAATCCTTTCAAGAAAATGAGACGCTCAAAATCTTTGGGATTTTGAAATACTAACAGATCACTTAATCTCGGCCAGACGACAGACCTAGTGATAGTCAATGAAAAAAGAGAACCTGTTGAATAGTGTACTTTGCCGTTCCGGCTGATCACTGGGTAAAACTGAATAAAAGGGGAAAGAGAGATCAGTACTCAGACCTTGATAGAAAACTAAACAAAAAAAAACAAAAAACTATGGAGCATGAAGGTGACGATGATATCAATTGTAATTGACGCGCTCGGTCCAGTCACTAAAGGACTGGTGCAGGGCTTGTAGTATTTGAAAATAAGAGGCCGAGGGGAGACCATACAAACTACAGTATTTTTGCGATCGACCGGAATACTAAAAAGATCCTGAAGGCTTGAGAAAATTCGGTGTCTCTCACACTAGAGTGAAAAACCATTAACTTACGGTGGTGTGAAGACTCTCAAATAAGTAAAATAATGATAATCCTTCTTAAAAAAAAGAAATTATAGTTTCATATGTTCATTTTCAATAAAAATCCTTTGTGCACATTTATATAAATTTTAATAATTTTCCAAAAGATTAGAGTAATTTAGAGTAACCATTAGTTGCCATTACTTCCAGGTTTGCGTTGGTCAACTGTGATAATGCCTATTAAGATCTGGTCAAAGTGGTGTTAATGGTTATCGTCGTAGGAAATGGACACGGTATGAATCCAATTATTATCCCTCCAGCTATAGTTAGTAGTAGGACAGACTGAGTTCTTCAGCCTTGGTGTGGCAACTAGTCTAGGAGAAGGAAAACCCTGAATTCAAACCTGCTAATCTCCGCTTAAAAATTGATCTTGTGTCACATTCTACCCGAGTGGAGGGGTTGATAAATATGGTTAAGATCTGGTCTATGGGTCAATGAGATCCGTTTGAAATAAGATGAACAGCATTAATACGTTGATTCTTAAAATATTGATATTACAGAGAGGTGTGAGATTTTCACGTGTTTAAAAAGATTGGGAAGATACATTTGTGTATTGTATATAACTGGGGACCACAGTTTAAAAATTCACCATCAACATCAAATAAGTTCACATGGTTCGACATGTCGTGAAATAAACAAAACTTAGTTTTAAGTAATACGGTCAAATATAGTTTTTTTCACAGTCCGAATTCTACGAGCAGCTTCTGTAGCTTTAAGGTCCGGTTTACAATACAGCTTTGAAATGCCCAAATGTCATTATCTTAATATTTGAAACAAAAGGTCTAACTAAATAGAATATATATATATATATATATATATATATATATATATATATATATATATAAGGATCATTAAATAAGTTTCCAGGCTTTTTTCGTATGGGCACTTTTATTGATAGCATACACATGAAACTCTAGTCTCCTTCGAAGTTATATCCTCCGGCTGCAATGCACTTGTTGTACCGTTCCAACAACTTCTGGAAGGCACCATGGAAGTTCTCTTGTGTGAGCGTGTCAATGACCTTCGTCACAGCCTATTTCATCTCCTCAGTTGTCTCATAACGACAGCCTCTAAGCTTGGGGGATAACCAAAAGTCACAGGGAGCAAGGTCTGGACAATAGGGAGGGTGAGGAACTGTCTTGATGCCCATCTTTGTCATATAGTCGGTGATAGGGATGGGGTTGTGGACTGGTGCATTGTCCTAGTGGACCTCCCTTAAAACCTCAACATAGTAACCCTAACCCTAACCCTTTGGCCAATCAACTCTGATGTATTGACTTCCTTACTCCTCCCACATCTCTCATCATCCCTCACAGACTCCCTGCCTTCCTTGAATCTCTTATGCCACTCAAAAACTGATGCGCGATTCATGCAAGATGCTCCAAAAGCAGTCTGCAGCATTCCATACGTTTCTGTGCATTTTTTCCAAGTTTATTTTATTGCATATCGTTCTTCTAAAATGTCAGATTGCATTTTTGAAATTCACCAGCTGTGACAATCAGGCTTTAGTTGGGTGTATTCCCATTGCTGCTGTAGCTGTTCCTTTGAACCTGAAATCATAAAAATTGGTCAGTCATCTCATAAGATGTATAGCAATAATATACTGAATTTTCAAGAGTCAAAAGACAATTTTAAATGCCTGTACCAAAAAATTGAAGGCACCACGTATATATATATATAATGGAGTTACTTCTCGTGAACGATAAACGAGGGTCAGCAGTGGACAGCAGAATGCACCTCGCCAATGCATTCTATCAGAGATGATTGTGACAAAAATTAGGTGATAAAAAATATTTAATTTCTGCTGTTCTTCACTTGCCCAGCCTTGCAGCGGGCTACAAAACTACATCGACAGATGAAATTTACTAAAGCAGGATTTTGATAACGTTTCTGATTCAGAGCTTGACAAAGCTGATCACGGTGCTTCAGTCTATTGTCTTCAAAACCCTCCAACTTAACGAAACATGTCTTACTCCATTACTTTGACTTGATGCTTGATCTTCCCAGATTTCTAGATCAAAGTTAAGGTACTTTAAATTGTCATTCAATTGAAAATATATATATATATATATATATATATATTTGGTTAAGTAGAATAGACGTCTTTTATCTGAAAATTTTTATTTTGATCCATTCAATTACTTGGGAATCAATTAATTACGGAAAAATTTAATAGAAAATTCCGGCCCGATATAATAACATCCATACAGCGACTTGAACAGATAAAAATAAAAACATGTCGACAAAACACGGGTATAATATTCAACCAAATACGTCTCAATGAAGAAATGTTGCCCAAATACACACACACACACACGCACGCATATATATATGTGTATTGAGTGTGTGCGCGCGCCCACGCGTGTGTGTGTGTTAGAGAGAGATTGACAACTTTGGAAATAGGGCTTTTCGGGCGCAGCCCGAAAAATTAGTTTCTTGAGTTTTCGAGGCAATAAAAATTTTCTCAGTATAAGTCATTTGTCTTTGACTTTGGTTCAACTCAACATCTTGACTTAAATAATCATGAATAATTATTTCAACTCACTAATTTTTATCGCTTCCTTTTTTGTTCAAGTCTTAAAACGTTGGGTTTAATCAATTTTGCTGAGTTTTCATAATAATGTTACACGAAGAAAAAGAAATACCGTGGCTAGTTAGTTCGTGTCCCTGAAAATCAGCTTTAACAAACAAAAAAAAGTTTTCTCATAACATGACTCTGACGAATAGGTTTCTGGTCTTTAAATACTAAAAATGATACTGTTGTATATTGACCTTCGACCGGCCAAACATGCCATTCCAAAGTGATGCACCGGAAGGAAATGACACATTTCGATGACACTTATGAGAAGAAATCGCGTAGGCGGGCTTGGCTGAAAAAATGGGATAAGGTAAAATCCCATGGTACACTCACAGACTGATGCACCCGAAGAGAGTGACCTGTGAACTGCATGGCAGTTATTTCCGCTTGATGACGATCAAACATGCCATTCCAAAGATTGAGTGGGTGATTGAACTATTATATAACTCGGTGATGACAGGAAGTCAGTGAGTTGGAGATCAGACGAGTTAAAGAAAAAGATGTGGTAGAGAAAGCCACCACCCGGCAGAAGGGGCCCTCGGGACCCCTAGTGAGGTTTGGAGACCCGTTGGTGACAAGATGCGGTAGAGAGAACAGCATCCAGCAGAGAGGGCCCCTAGGCCCCCAGGAGCAGCCCTGGAGAACGAGAAAGACACAACGCTGATGACCATAAGAGTGGGGGTCAATATATTGCAGTTCTGTTCGGTCTCCAACTCCCTCTCACACACTACCTTTCAAATAAAGTGAGACCCTTCCTCGCCAAAACTCCAATGAATGTCCTGCATATGACACGAAACAATCTGATAGTGATG